>OY998157.1:4742734-5057480 GCA_963921925.1 Sphagnum tenellum
CTTTTACTAATAAAAAGCTAGTATTGCCTTAGGTTGTTACAAATAATATCTTGAGACTTGAAGCTTTTTTGCTTTATTTGCTTAGAGGAGACTAAATATCCCTTAACAATATCCCTTGTCTACAGCCTATATTTGGGGCGCATTGCATGGTTTTGAGTAGCTTGCAATTTGTGTCCTCCATCATCAAAACTTAAAACTTGTCTTGACAAAGTTTTAATAAATGTTTTGTTGATTGATGGTAGGATTTGAACCTTGGACTCCACTCAACGCAACTTACATATGACATTTATCATAATAGGAAGTTTTGTATTTGATTACTATTTTGTAAAATACGAGTTAAGCAAGGCACTATATTGTCACCTTTGGAAATTTAGTAACAAATGAAAATTCAATTTTTGAGTGAAATTGAAAATTAGAGATGAACCTTAGGTTGAAGAAGTTTGCGTGTGCTCTTGGTGTTCTTGAAAAGCCTTCAATGATTAGAAAATAATGGTGGTGGTTTGATATTTTTAGACTTAAGGTGCAAGAAATATTGAAATTTGAGTAATTTTTATATTTGGAAATACAACAAAAAAATGAAAAATTAAATTTTAGTGAAAATGAAATTCTAATTTTAAACTTAGGCTAAAACATTTGGGGTAAACCTTTTATGTTTCTAGAAATCTTTCAATGAGTAGGATTCAAGGAAATGGTTTTGTAATTTTAATATTTAAGGTGTAGAAGATATTGAGTTTTGAGTAAAACTTTTCATTGAAACTTTAGTAAAAAATGATTATTTAAAACCTAAGTATGTAATAATAAATTCTAATACATCAAAAAAAATTTGAAATCAACTTTGTTATGAAATTTATTGACATTTGAAATTAAAGAAAACATTGAATCATATATAATTATGATATTAGAATTCAAAAATATATATTTGAATTTATAGTCCAAATAAAAAACTTAAAAATCCTACATTTGAATCTTTGAAATGTATATTGAATCTTTTATAAACATTAATTTAATGTTTATATGTCTTATGAAGTCAATATTTCTCATGAGATGATGTTGCGGTTGCATGTTTATGGCCTTGGTGTATGGTTGAAAATGTGTAGTGTTTGATTATCTCCTATGTCATATGTTAAAAAGTTGACAAATGGCATATTATAATGATTTAGAAAAAGAAAATTGAATGGAGGATTAAACACAAGTTCAATGATTGTCTGTAATTTATGTGATATTTTGTTAAGGCAACTTTAGTTTGGAAATATATTCAATGAATTGATGGTAATTCAGAAAACCATACTCATCACATTTTTTCAAAAACATATAATTTTGTTTGTTTATTTGGGCATGTAGGATGTTAAGTCACATTTTTTTCATCAATCATTTTAGTCATTTGAACTTAGTCAAATTTATGGATAAATAATTGGTTCATTTTGACTATAGTCAAAATTGTCCATTATTTGTTATGATTCAAAGCTTGATTGAATTCAACGATAAAAACCAACATAGAAACCATGGTTTTTTACTAATGTAATGTTTAGTTTTTATTTTTGTATGTAATTATTTGTAAAAGTTCTGAAAAATGATGGTGGATTATTTTGAAATTTCTTGAAGTGATGTTTTTGCTTTCCAAAGTTGGATTTTTGTTGCTCGGTGAGATGATTTCTTCTACTATTAGGAGTTTGGGATTATTCTGGAAATGTAGGGGAGTTTTAGGTTGCATTTTTTTGTTAGTTTTTGCATAATGATGTTTTGGTTTTGGAAAAAATGTGCTTGGTAAGCAAGTAAGGAGTTGTGTATAAGTGTTTGGGGGTGCTAATGATGCAACGACTTTCTTGGAGACTTGGAGAAGCAAACTGAATGTCAAATATTTTGATTGAATAGAATTATTAGAAAAAAACATTGTGTTTTCAGTGTTGTGATTACATTATGTTGAAATAGATCTTGAAGACCAAACAAAAAGTTGTTACTAGAATTTGTTTTCTATTGCGCCCAATAACATAGGTTTAAGCCCTATAATACCAAGAATGAAAATAAGAGGTACTATTAGGAGAGGATGAAAATGTGAGGTGTTTGAACTTTAGTTAAAGGTGAATGTAGAAAAGATAAAAGAGCTTAAGGAAAATAGGTGTTGGTCAATGTTTGTATAAGGTATAGACCTAAAAATGTTAATCCATTTTGCGTGACATAAGAAACCTATTATTTGGGTATCCTCGATTGTTAGATTAATGAGAAGAAGGAAGAGTAGAAACCATGAAACCATGGGAAATATATAATGGTAGTAGTTGGATTTTTCATGATATAATCTTGTAGTTTAGTTGGTGTGAACCTTATGTCATGTAGGGGTTTGGGTTTTTGGGTTCATTTGTGACAAATATATTCAATGGGAAGGGAATTCCAAAGAAAGATTGTGGTTCACACTATAATTGCATTGCATTATGGATTAGAAGTTCAATAAATTCAAGAACATCAAAGTTTTGATCCAAAAGTAGTTACCTAATTTGATTGAGGAAGAGGTTTATTGCATTTGCAAGAAATATTGTTTCTTGTGCATCCATGTCATTGAATTTGTATATGAAGCCTGAAAGGACATGTCAAGACCTAAAACTTGATGTGGGCTCGCGTTTGTGGGGATACACTTTCTTGATTTTTACAACATTATGAAGGACAAAAATTCCTTGCAACATAACAAGGGAGTTGGTTGTGACACTCTCTTGATCTTCACAAAACTATTTTAGAAAGAAGCTCCTTGCGGCACAACAAGGGAGTTGGTTGTAATTGTAGAGAAATGCAAGTCTAGAACAAGCATTGTAGTTCCAAGTGTGAGTTACAAACTTGGAGTGTTAGTTTTGAGGTGACAAAGAAGAAAGGAAGAAAGGATGAGACATATGAAAAAAAGGCATATGAGTTGTTTCTAAAACATTTTCAAGTTTTTTGTGAAGGTTTTGTGTGCCCCCTTATTGTGGATCAGGATTTTGAGAATTGGAGTTGTTGTGTATTTTTATATTTTTGCTTGCAAAGTAAAACAAGAAAAGGCACAAGAGGGTTTAAGGTTTAGGAGCTTACTTTTTGTTACTTTAGTCTCTAGAGCTTAGGGATTTAATGATGGAGGACAATATTGTCCTTTGATGATGAATTCCTTTGTTTTACATACACTATTCTACTTTTCAAGCATAAAACTTGCCTTTACAATCATTATAACCCTTGTGATGAAAAAGATTTTAAGGATTGCAAATTTCATTATAAGCTGCCACTTTTGAAAATATTTTATGCCATTGTCGCACCACAGTGGTACCTCCTATTTGTTTATCGTTGGATAAAAGCTCTAAATGGGCAAAACTGATATCCCCCAACATTTTGATATGAAAGTGTCGGGATATATCATTTGCCAAAACATTGTTGTCTATAAAACCCAAGGGTTACAAAAGACCCCAAGGGCATAAGTACGCTTGGACACCACTTGAGCCATAAAGGGTACTTGATTTCTTCTTACTGTTTGTAGAATCGCATTGGGAAAAGGGGAATGTCAATGGGTGTCTTTATATATGTCTCCAAAGCCATAGTGGGCATCATTTTCTTTTTACATCCAGTTCACATGGTGATTGTTGGTGTGTGTTTGTCCATATTGGAATGTATGGGTAAAGGAAAACGCTCCATTAGCTTGGATTTCAAATGCAACCAAAATCTCATGTCCAAATTACAATCTCATGGCTGCTAACTAATTTTGTGCATCATTCCCATCAACTCGTCATGCATGAACTTTTGCTTGCTTATTGTGGGTGATTCTTGTAGACCTCATGAGTAATTATGGTCCTTTGGGAAAGTAATTTGTTTTAATTAATGTTGGTGGGCAGAGAGAAGTAGGAATGCGAGGGGGAGGGGGGGGCATGGGGGGTTTCAGGTATTTGATTTGTTCCCATTCCCTTAGTGGTCCACCTTCTTTGGTGTATTCTTCATTTGTCAGGACTTGGGTCCTTCCGTCTTGTAACTTTTTCTCCCCCTTTGTGGGTGCTTTGTTTTATTGATGATTGGCAGGCTTTCATCAATTGTCTATCTTTCACACCCGTGAGTGAATGCTGCTGTCTCCTTTATGAATTATGAAGGAAGGAAGGTCCACACAGTGGAGTTTTAGTCAATAAGAACAATGGCAAACTGGGTGCTCTTGAAACACTGTTCATTACTTCCCCCATGGATTTTGGAAGCCCTGTGGCAATCCATCTTTTAGCAAAAGTAGTCAGGAGTGCAGCAACAAATCTGAGTATGCAAAGAAATCTGAGTATTTAGTAGTACATTTGAGGCTATGATTCTGTTTGCATGCTGTGTGAAATGAGTTTAGTACAATGGGACTAGAATATGTTTGCATATGTGCTTGCAACTGCTTGGTTTCAGGTTAGTGATTTTAAGTACACACAGAAACTGCAGTGCCCAACTGGGCATAAAGAGAATTAGTCTAACAGACCCTGAGGTTACTCAGGTGTGCTTCCAAACTCTTGGGTATATGTCAGGTGTACTAGATCAACACCCAAATTATACCCCATGGAAACTAAGAAAAGTCACACACACACAAAAACATGTGCCCTTAAAGGCAAATTTCAAAATTTCAAAACGCACCCTAAAATGACAAAAACCCTGTTCACGCTAAATTAGGTCTATTAGCACCCAAGTTATACTATTGAAATTAAGAAAAGTTGCACACATTAAAACAATCCTCCCATAAAGAAAAAAATTCAAAATCCAAAACACTCCCTAAAAAAGCAAAAATTCTGTTCACAGTGAACTGAGTTCCAACAACAACAAATCACAATCGCAGAAAACTAATATTCTGCAGTAAGTACTTTGACATATTACAATAGTTAGTCTGAATTCCAGAGACACTCCAGGGTTGGTGCCTCATGCTTTTGTACTGGAAGCAGTTCAACATAAGAGATTGCAACTAGCATTCTCAAAAGTCTGGTTGTTCCTCTAACGGATGTCACCATGGTCTGGCTTTGCAACAAACTCCACCTCCTTTTGCAGATGAATAATTCTGGATCAACAAGGAAATGACCATTACTGACATATTTACAGTCATATATACTTGTTGTGCTTGATATATGTTGCAAGCAGAATTTATCATTGGCAGCTGCAGCTTTTTCTGTGTTGAGTCATACCATAGAATGATGTTCTGGAACTTGGAGAGCCAGTTTCCAGAGAACCCAAGACAGCCAGGGCCTCAAAGATTGAGCCGTCCAGCAAATTGTTGCTTTCTTTACCAGCATGAACAAGTCAAGTCAGAGATCAAACAGATCAAAGATGCTGTCATCACCCTGATGTAAGTAGGGAGCTGAGCTAAGCTGTAGTAGCAGCTGAGCCCGGTAACTTCGGGGTCCTCCTATAGCCATTTCTGTGTAGGGTAACACCCTAGGGCTGGGGCATTCCCCGAAATAGCAAGCCTCCAAGGTCGGGGAGTTTGAAGGCCTGTTATTTCAAGTTGCCCCAGCCTGATGGTGTTACCTGGTGTAAAAATCGACACTTCTAAATTAAATAAAAAAATTATATAAGCATTTTGAAAATGGACACGCTTGCAGAGTTTCACTTCTTGAAATGCTCGCCCATGGATTCTGATAGATAAGGCAACATCCACTAAGACTGTCACAAATCGGAGAGTGTTTTACACGATCATATAGTTAAAAAAGTCTAGTAACCCAACTCTTCAAAAAGTCTTAGTAACCCAAAATCCCACTACTGTCCACCGAACCAATTCTTTCTCCCATGTTCATGTTTCTGTTATATCATTCATGAATAAGTAGTGAGTATGTTAGGATGAGTCTAGGCTTTGAAGTTTGGGCCTATTCTAAAAATAAAGATCCTTTGGAAACAAGGTAAATTAAATAAACAAAAATTTCATGCAACATTTTATAACACAAAGTGAGGAGCTCATCACACACACTTCAAGTCTGACTTTGCCTCACCAGTTGAAGACTTTGCTTTGTGAGCATGACTTATGAGGTCAATCTGTTATATTTGTCATACCTACTCAACTTTCAACATTAGGTTCTCATTTACAAACTCCAGTTTTAGTAACCAACTTTGGTATTACAGGTCCTTATTGTTAGTTTTTTTTTCGTGCAATTAAGAATTGGCAAAGGCTTTTTGTGAAGAAAGTTCAAAGTCTGGCCACTTGGGCCCCAATGTCGGAAGAAAATTCAAAGGTCTCTCACTTGGGCGTGACTTAGCACGCTACCTGGTGGTGACCTGTGGGGGACAGACTCTGCTACACTAACTGATCACTGAGTTCATAGTAAGCAGTTTGCTGCAAAACATAAGCACTGAATATTTTATGCAAACTTATGCTGCACATGAAGAGGACAGACCTGACTTCAAACAAATGGTTTGGTCCTAAGCCTTTCACAAGACTTTGTGCTACTTGCTCGCTCACTCCATTGGATGTCTCCATCCTATGCTTGCAGTCATCAGCTTCTGTGAAAGTTGTTATGCGCAACTTATAGGACACAAGGTCATCATGTCAGATTGATCATTGAACTGGGGCACAGAGGTAGCTGCATACAGCATGAGATCCACCAGATCCATCAGTCTGGTAGCTTTTTTTCGGTCAATTTTGCGATGTAACCAACATGGTGACCATCCATAGAAGATTTAGCCAAATTTGGCCGTAAGCAAGATATGAAAATAAAACAGATTCAAAGTTGTTCCTATCTAATTTTGGCTACCTACTTGAACCATATCCAGAAATTTGCAAATAAAGTCTTAAGCATTTTATAATCCTGGCAATTGAAAATCTCAAAAATCACTTCATTATTTATTTTTAAAATCTCTTTTTTTGGTGGTGAAACTTGGTCAATAAAGAAAAGACTACTTCAGTTAGGCATTCATATATCTTTGCCCTTAAGAGAGTCGAAGCTTTTCACAACCATTTCATCTCTATTCAATGATTGGTTAGAAATCGGGTCCAATCATGAATGGGGTTACAAATCTAACCATTGGATTCCAACTTTACCCACTCAGAACTCTTTAATTCAAATTTCAGTCAAAAGCTAGATTTAGCTCATATATGGGAAGCCAATTGACACTTGCATTCTGAATCCAGATCAAATTGTCCATTCTAAAATCTGACAATATACCTGTTAGAGCCAGTGTTTGTGATGGTGCTCAAGTGGTGATCATCCATAAGCATATTTAGGCAAATTTGGTGACATGCAAAATATGAAAGTAGAAAATCTTAAGCATCCTTTCATATTGTAAGCAATTATGGCGATTTTTGGTGAAATTTTTAATTTAAAATATTTTTTTGAAGATTTCTTTTGTCTCAATAAAGGGAATTTGTGAAAGAGTATTCTTTTTTCAAAATATTTTTTTGCAAAATGGAGAAAATTCATCAAAAAAAATTACTGGCTAGAGAGCATTTTTCACTATCAGTCACTAAAAGTGGCTGCACTTGTCTCCCCCTTCTGTTTTCAGAATCACATGTTTATAATTGATCACACTTGCTTGAACAATGTGTAGAAACATGGCGATTGTTTCAAAAGAAATTTATCAATTTTTGACAATTCTTTTGGGGAAGAAAAGTGAAAAGTGGACAGAATATTATTTTTTTGAAAAATAATTCACCAAATGGCAAAACTTTGCCCAAAAAAGAAAAACTGGGACAAATAAGAGAGAGAGAGAGAGAGAGAGAAAGAGAACTCATCCCAAAGGTCAGATCTTCATGCATATTAAAAGCCAAAACTATAAACACTTTTGTCCCCTGCTGAATTCTAGATCCATTTGTTGTATTGGGGATCTGAAAAGTCTCTCAATCAACATGGTGTCTTGTGTTTTCTTCAAGTTCTTTCCAAAACAGTTGGTCACCATTTTCAACCTGGACTAAAACCCGTGTTAATCAATTGGGGTACTTGTATGAGTTGGTCGTTTGATTTGTTCCAAAGTGGGTTTGTTGGGAACAAATCAAACGACCACCTGGGGTGGTATGGGAATCAGACCAAAAGTGGGTTTCAGAGCAGAATCTTCCATCACTGCACACTCCTTTTAAGTTATAATAGGAGCTACTTGAGTTTGCCCCCAGGAAATAGGCTCAAGAATATATGAGAGACCCACTTGTTGTACTAAATGCTTAGGGCTTTCATCATCAAATTTGGGGTTGAAAAACTTTGGTTGTGCATCATCACCTGGGTTGCTACCTATTTGGAATGCACAGCTTAGTTTTTTCAGTTGACAAAATTTCACCAAATCTAAACCTGCAAAAAAATTATTTCAACATATAATAAACAGGATTTTTCTTGGAAAAAAAAGACCCAAATTCATCAGATTTCCAAAAAAAAGGAAAAATTCAAATTGTCAGATTTTTCTGATAAGTTTCAGTAAGTAGCCAAGAATACAAAAGGCTCCTATTTCTGTTTACTTTCATATCTGGTATATAGCCAAATTTGGCTAAATTATTTTCTGGATCGTCATCACTTTGGCTACATCACAAAATCCTGTTAAAAAAACCACTGATTTCTCACCTCCACGGTCCACCCCCTCCCTTCTCCTTTTCTCCATCTGCCCTTTTCCACCTGCCCATTCCCCACCCATGCTGCCCTTTTTCTCTCCCTGCCCAACGGGTCTTCTTCTTCATCTCCACAGTAGACACCCGCCACACTCGAGTTCTCCCTCGAGCGTCCGCTCCAGTTCTGTTGCAGAAGAAAAGACACAGAGAGAGAGAGAGAGAGAGAGAGAGAGAGAGAGAGAGATCCAGTTCTCACCATCTGCAGTACAGTGCTGAAGATGATCTGCTGCTGCTCTAGTGTGGTAGCTGATCTGCTGGTGCTGCAGCTGGTTGGTTGTACTGGTCTTGCAGGCAGCGATGAAGTTCATGAAGCTTGGATCGAAGCCCGACATCTTCAAGACTTGCCACAATGTGACGTAAGAAGGAATAGTATGTTTGTATGCATCATTATTATAAATTTTGCCGGCCGAGTGCTGCATGAGCTGATGCATGAGACGCGAAATTATGCCTGGAGCTAGCGCTCATGGCTGGCAGCTCATGTCTTCTCATGATTTTGTGGTGGTGCATGGTGGTGGGTTTTTTTGTGCTGCTGCTGCTTCAGGACTGTAGCTGCATCTGAGCTTGTCAGTGACATCTGTGTTGAAGTGGATGGCCATAAATTTCTGCTCCACAAGGTAAATTGTTGGTTGGACTGTTAAGCCGGATGGCCAGACCTGATCAGTAATTTCTTCACTGCAGAAGAGCATTGAACCACTGTAGAATCTGGACAGCTGAATCTTCCAAGCTGCTGCCCCTTATGTGATTCTTGATCACCAGGACCTGATCATAAGCTTTGTCTACTTAGATCATGGCCTATTCATCAATATCTTTCCTTGTAGAACACTCACTGGCTTCTTGGGGTTTTGTTGGCCAGCAGTTTCCACTTTTGTCCAAGAGTGAGTACCTGAACAAAACTCTGAAAAAAAGGGAGACAAGTTTGCAGAACAAAGCAGGAGTCTTGAACAACGACTCTGAAGATGAGGAGGACTCTTTGGTGATTCTGAGGCTGTGTGAATTCCCGGGAAGTGTGGAGTCATTTGAGATGTGTGCAAAGTTCTGTTATGGTATCACATTTACACTCAATGCATCCAATGTGAGTGCTGTCCGCTGCGCGGCTGAGTATTTGGAGATGACAGAAGCCATTGAGAAAAGCAACCTCATCTTCAAGCTGGAAGTGTTCTTCAATTCCTCTATTCTTCGTGGCTGGAAGGATTCAATCCTTTGTTTACAACAAAGCAAATCTTTCATACCATGGGCAGAACATCTTAAGGTATTAACTCTAATTCTTTTTTTTCCCCATTTCCCCCACCAGTTTCTAAGCCTAAACCCAGGCTGAGTTCCTCAAGGTTAACTAGTTTGATTTATTGTTTGATGTAGGTGCTGTACCTAGGACTCATGTTCAGCAAATCTTGCCTGAAATTTATTTTTTTGGAGAAAAAAGTGGTCCAGCAGCCTCAATCTGTACATATTTCAGAATTTTAACAGTAGTCTCTAAATTTGCAAAGTTTGCTAGTAAGTTTCAAAGTTATCTTGTGTTTTGAATTGGGTTCAATTGTCGAGAATTTCAGCAAATTGCTCTTACTTTTTTCTTTTTATTCAGCTGGCACTCTTAGGATTTAAATTAGTGTTGAACATGAGTCCTAGGTACAGTATGTCCCTTGAGAAGAGAGGTTTCTGGAAGTTAGTTAATTGGGATTTTGGACACAGTTGTTGAGTCGGTGTGTAGATTCAATTTCATGCAAAACTGCAGTCGACCCATCAATGGTGGACTGGTCCTTCACATACACCAGGCCTAAATTTCCCTGTTTCCAGCCACACCCAAGACACAATATTGAGTGCAGCAGCAGTCCTCCTCCTCCTCCTCCCCCTCCCTTGAATGGGACTGCTCATAGCTGCAGCAGGCATCATCATCATCAGCAGCATCAACCTGTCCCCAAGGACTGGTGGGTAGAGGACATTTGCAACCTAGAGATTGCCTTATACTCGAGGGTAATGGTGGCAGTGAAGGCAAAAGGGGCACCTTGGGATCAAGTGGGGGAGGCACTTAGGGTTTATGCTATGCGGTGGTTACCTGGAGTCTCAAAAGAGCACAGTGCAATACAGGCTGGTGATCATAGTGCCCCCACCAGCAGGATGATGAGAAATCATGGCCCAGGTTTGAAATCAGCTGCGTCCTTTGTTGAAACATCATCATCAAAGCAGCAGGCACTAATTTTGGAATCACTTGTGAGCTTGTTGCCATCTGAAAAGGGCTCATGTTCATGCAGCTTTCTTTTGAGACTCCTGAAATCTGCAACAATTCTGAATGCCTCACAGTCTTCCAAATTGCAACTTGCACATCGCATTGGGCTGCAACTGGAAGAAGCACCATTACAAGATCTAATCATCCTGTCCATACAGTCTTATACCGACATCAACTCTCTGTTATATGATGTTGATCTGGTGAAGCTCGTTCTGGAGCATTATTTGTCACAAGAATTGTGTCAAAGCGCTCCAGCAATTTATCCAATGCAGTCACATGATGATCACAACACCCCATCAAAGCTGCTTCATGTTGCAAAGTTGATAGATGGCTATTTGCTGGAGATTGCTAAAGATCCAAATTTGCCCTTGCTCAAGTTTGTCCAGATTGCTGAACCCATCCCAGATTTTGCACGCCCTGTTCATGATGGGTTGTACCTGGCTATTGATATGTATCTCAAGGTGAGTGATGGGGCTTGGGTTCAAATCTGGTTTGAATCCTTCAATTGTTGGGTTGTCTTGACCACAGCTGTAGAATCTCAGCCACCTACCTACCTACCTTCATGTGCTCACCTCCACAACAACTTTTTTGATCATTTGAATAGGGTTTAGGGTTTAGGGTAGGTCTCTCATCAGATGTAGACTAGTGATAATTGTTGGGTGTGGAACAGGAGCATCCAGGAATGCCCAAAAGTGATCGTAAAAGAATATGCAAATTGATGGATTGTAAGAAGCTGTCAATGGATGCTTGCATTCATGCCTGCCAGAATGATCGTCTTCCTCTCCGGGTAGTTGTGCAGGTCAGTGCTTTTCCACTAAATGTGCAACACCCACCTCTCCCTCCTTTTTGTGGAAGTACTGTGATGAACCGAGATAATTAAGTGTAGGGTAAAGCTCTTGGCCACAGGCTTTACTGAGCATAAAATAAATACCTGCACTGATTTTTTTCCTGTGAAGCCAGAAGGATATCACAGGAAAGAAACAAAAAATAAATTCAGGATGTTTTGAAAAATGGATTCTGTTTTCTGAAATGCCCCCACAAACAGCAGAAGAAAAAATATGCTCTGTGCAGAGCTCCTCAATTGCACTAAAAAAATCAGCACAGGTCTTTACACAGTAGTTTTACAGTGTGGTGGTTGGTAATCTTCAATAGAATTTCAAGATTTCTGATACTAAGTGCACAAGTGTGCAGACTTGCTATGTGTATGCCCTTTTGACACACACAGACTTACTAACCTTGGCATTGAATTCTGCAGGTGTTGTTTTTTGAGCAGATTCAGTCTGCTATGTCTGGTGGGCTTGTAGACTTGCCAGGAAATGTTCGTGCCCTTCTCCCACACTCTCAGAAAATCACTCTCCAAGAATCAGCAAATGGCTCAATGTCATCTAGAGGGACTGTGGAGGATGATGACAACAACAACAGTGATGCTACAGTTGACGAAGATTTCAAACTGCATAACTTAAGTGGTGGTGACTCAGTGGGCAACATTTCGCAAGAGAGAGGAAATCTACACACAGAACCCATGAAAAAAGCTGGATTGAAAACTGGGCTTCCACTTCTTAGACCAAAGAAACTATTGAGCAGGTTGTTTCCAGGTTTGTTGGCTCCTGACTACTCCAAAAAACCCATGAAATTGGGCTCTCTCCCTGGAAAGCGTACCAACCCATACTCCATTCCATGACATAACGTTTGCTGCAGTTCATAGCTTACAGTGGAATTGATTGTAATTTAGACTTGTAAAGTGTACATCAACAAAGTCTAATGTATTTTTGTAAATTTTTATGAAGCAAATTTCTAGAGATCCCAAATCTTTTTCCAACTTGAAATCACAGGTTGATGCCTCTTAGAAAGTTGGGTGGTAGATTGTTGACTTTGAATAAATTTCATATTTTCCACTCGGGTTTCTTTTTCCATGTTTTTGATATCAATTTTTTTCCAAAATTTAACAAAAAATTACCAAAACTAGTCAAATTTACACTAGAGTAAAAACATTTGCCCAAGATTTTCTAAATTTCTTTGTCAAAAAATCGAGAAATTTTGCTACGAAAAAATATCATTGTTGCCATTGTGTTTATGCAGATTGTTAGTGTAAATTTCACCACTTTGCTCCAATGTCAACACCTACAACCATTGCAATCAACACACAGACTAAACAACATAAAACTTCATAAATCTAGTGCAAACCATCCAAACTTGAAGCTCTACCCACTTGAACAAAAGCTTGCTACCCAACACAACCATAGGAATGCAAGTACCATACATCTTACAAAGACAAAAACAACACAAAAAATAAGGTGGTTTCAAAAATCCAAAGTTTTGGATTTTGATCACCCAAATACTTACTCATCCCAAACATGAAAAGTTTGGAATTGCGTTCACATTAGAACTGGTTCCAACCCAACTTAACTTAAATTACCTATGGTAATTAGGATGAAAACATATAACTACCATAAAACTTTTGATAGTTATTGTGCATTCCAATGTTGACCCCTATAATCATCATTATCAACACACATAAACTAAACAAGATAAAACCGCATAAATTTATTGCATATTGTCCAAACCATCCAAACCACCCCACTATTTCAAGCTAAGGTCCCTTGAAATCAGATATCAACATGAAATGTCTTACATGCCATTTTTTAAAGGTAATACATTAGTTTGAAGGTGAAAAGACAAACGGGATGGGTGTGAATGGAGACCTCATCATTAGTTGCCTAGTCATAATTTTCCAAATTTTCAACCACTTGTGTCCCATTAGACAAAAACTTAAGGCATTTCTTGCCATTGTTGTGACATGTAGTGTCATGACGTTCAGTGTTGTAAGGGTATAAATCCATAGTAAACTCTACTGAACAAAAAGACTAAAACTAGTCAAAGGTAAAAACCAATCAACCAAAAAGAAATGAACGCACATATATATAATGTATAAGAAAAGGATGAGATGAGATTCTCATGTATCCCCCCTAGACTTAAGCTGGGAAAATCGTGGCATGGTTTAAATAGAAATCAAGGTGCTGTAAGAAAACATGATGAACAATACCAAATGTCGACAGGAACTTGAATGAGTTCCAACTTGAGGCAAAATAGATGGTATCCACCATTACAATTATTGCAAAGCAACATCTGATTAGCATCATATGTCCTCTAACATACCTAACATGGATAATCAAGTGGAAGAATCCAAGTCAACATGATGATGGTAGGATCCAAGTTCAACAAGTGGCAAGGCGCATAGTTTTTATAATGATCTCGAATTGTGCATTCGTCGGCTCCTTGTAATTCCAACACTTCTGAAGGCTTATTCACCTTAATCTTCAAGACAGTGCAATTAGAAGAAGTGTTTAAAGTATCATTAGGTTGTTGCTAAAAATACACAAAGTCATCAACATCAAATTGTCTTACCTTAAGTTTATAACTGCCACCTTGTGTGTGTGCATATCATAAGGTGTCTTGATGTTATGCAATGGACAAGTTCTCCATGGCCATGGGTATAAACCTCCTGAATAGAGCAACCCTTTTATGCGATGACCCTAACCCAAGTGGCTAAGGAGTCCAAGTCCACAACCTAGTCCATTTGAACAGCAATGGAAAGGGGTGGAATGGGATGTCTCCCAAAAAGTAAAAAGTAAAGAGCGAAATGAGACAAAAAGGCGTGTTTGGACATCATGTAACCCATGGTGATGTAAAGTAGGGCCAGGTCCCAATCCTCTTTGTTCCTAGTGAGGCCAATCTTTTGAAATCCCTTCTTACATGTCTGAACCATCCTCTCGGCAAGGCCATTAGCTTGGGGATGATCCCTTGAAGTTCGGTGATGGTTAATGAAAGATTGATCAAATAGTTCTTGGAATTCTCCTTTGAATTTTGATCTTTGATCAGTAAGGCACTTAGCACAAGCCCCAAACCTACTTAAGACTTGTTGTAAAAAATCATGGCTAGTGTTGTGTGATGGCTTGTTCGGCAACACAACAAGCTCGACCCACTTTGAATAATGTTCAATCATAATCATGATGTACCCTTGGAAGTTTGTGGAGATTTTCTAGTTAAATCACATGACTAGCAATAGAACATGCCTTGAGTAGGGAGTGCAGAAAGCGTGAGTTATCGAGGGGAAAAGGAAGTTCTCACTTTATCACATTGTTCACACTTAGCAATGACATTTCAAAATTGAACATACATACCTCTCCAATGGTAATGAAGACTAGGTCATTCATGGGGTGGAGGAACCATTTTGTCGCCTTGTGGTAAGCATCGGACAAGGTCATTGTCCCTCTATGCATTAAGACATCATCTATGTAACATTTCAAGAAATCTGCCCCTTCAAGAACCTAGTCCATGATTCGTTGAAAAAAAACAAATGCATTTTTCAATCCAAAAGGCATCACAAGCCATTCCCACAACTTGCATGGAATGCCATTTTCTTGCGATTCTTTGCATCAAGCACAATTTGGTTGAAGCTTAACCTCAAATCCACAATTGTGAAGACATTTGAGTCTCCAATGTTATCAAACAGTTCTTTAGGGATGGGCATGGGGTACCTATCTTGAGGTGTAACCAGGTTCCAAGGTCTATAATCCCCGCACATCTTTTTTTCAATCCATAATCCAGTTGAATCTTTCTTTGTTGGCATTACTGTAATGGCTACGAAATCAAAAGTTCATGATTGAATGAAACCAGCCTCATGGAGTTCTTTGCATCTTTCATCTACCAGTTCCCACTCATGCTTATTCAACCTATGCCTCTTCTGATAGATGGGTGTCTCATCTATAAGGTCTATAGAAAATTGCATGGTCTTACACCTACCTAAGTTTTTCATTGAAAATGAAAACACATTCTCATATTTAATTAGCAAGTATGTGACTTGGTCTCTCTCCTAATTGGTGAGTTGGTTCCCCATAATGAAAAGATAGTTGGAACCACATGGAATGGAGTTGGAAAATGTGTTTAAAAAACTTGGTGTATTGGGTTTTCCACTATCCAAGTGTGCAGATTCATAGAAGGTTGTAAATATTTCTCCAAAAGTTAATGTACTTCCAGGTGTATCGAAAACAACTTGAGTCAAATTACATGGTACCTCTTCCCCCCCAACATTAAGAATGTAAAGTGTTGAAGATAGGCATGTGTATTTGGTCAAGGTGCCATGTAGTTGCGTCGCCAAAATTACAAGCTAATTGAATTAGTGTTAGTGTTGTGTACATTTGAAAGAATACACATGTTACCAATCACCATGTAAGGAAGTTCAGGTCCATGCGTCTCCCAATTAAAGCATTACGCTCCAATCTAATCACATTAGTGTGACTAGTAGTGCTAATTTGGAACCCCATAGCCCTTTTTCTTTCTTCTAGGTTTAGTTCATCCCAAGTGGCTGAAACATGATGATACATCAGGCCTAGTCCATCTCCTTAAAAGGCGTGTGCTCTTGGGAAGGAAAAAAAAGTGGGCCAAGCACCTTTTGGTTTTCCTATTATGTTCATAGGAAACCAAGGAGATTTCTCTTGCCTTGTTACTAGTTACCAAGAGTTTTGATCATCCAATATGTGAGACACCTATAGGTTGGGGTCTCTGATGGTGTATCTTAAAGCCAACTGAAAAATTGAGTGTGTAAGGTTGTTCCACCAGCGGCATAACTGGTGTGCATAGGAACCACATTGTGCCACATCGAGTAGGAATGGCTCTCCAAGGTAATGTTTGACCAATGTGTAATGCTCCTAGACTTTCTCCCTTTGGTCAAACTGAAAAGGGGTGTTCTCAATTACATAACCAAGCATAGGAAAAATGGATTGAACCCAAGTGATCAATCATACCATGTCCATGAAGAGATGGGATCTTGTGTCACTTAAGCCTTCTCCAAGTCTAGACAATGAAAATTTTTAACACTCCCAACATGAAATGATGATGTCCACAAGGCCAAGTAATTCCATATCCTTCTTCTAAATTAGTTGTATGTCAGAGGGCAAAAAAATGAAATTGGCCTTCCATGTGGTGGTTACAAATTGTTATGGAAATTTGGCTATGAGTTCCATCATTCTTGATGTTGCCACTTGCCTTGCAATATGATCAATATCTACGTAGAAATACCTTTGAACCATCATCCCTAACTATAATAGGTCTTTGAACCCTATACCAATACCACCAAAGAACTCTAGTAATGTAATCCCCTCCTTAGGCGATGTCTAGGTGATTAGCTGACAAAGTACTAGTTTAATTAGTTCGCCATGACTCTCCATGTTTTCAAAACTAAACAGAGCTTTGACCAAGGATTCGTGGGCTACTTTAAACCTCTGTAAAACCTCTAGTCCATGTTGAATGTTAGTAGGAACCACCATCATGCTTTTAGTAGTTTGGGCGTAAGTTATCTTCTCTTCATCTCCTTCTATCCACTCGTGGCTAGCTTGTTGGATGTAAAAAATATTGTGTGCTTCCTTGAGCATACAATGGTGAGCCATAGGACTTTGGCTCCCATGTAAATCAAAGGGTATATATCCCAGGTGGTGCCCATCAATCTCTTAATCCACTTGGTAGTATGCATGCTCGAATGAATTGTCAATTGTGAAACCTAATGGAAACATGGCCTCTTACCCAATGAGCACATCATAACTGGTGGCATTGGTGACTAAACATTTGACCTATTTGTAATAATCTTGATATATAGCTTCATTGAAGTTAAATGCAATCAAATTTAAGCTTTCCCCAAGTACATTTTCTACACTCCGACTAACTGTGCGAATTTGTCAAATAAATTTTCGTAGTCTAAAGTCGAGCATGCCCATCTTCTTGGCGAATTGAACTCCAAGAATCACTGGTTAAGCACTTAAATCAAGAAGTACCACTTTGGGTGTATGTCCTCCCACTTGGATTGTTGACTTAGTATTGTCGATAATGGCAACTCCGATGGCGATGGAAGTTCTTTCACTAGGCACCACCTTCGAAAATGAATGCAAGACTTTGTGGAGAAAATGGTTATCCACAATGCCTTTGCTGAGTAACAAATCCACAAATGAAGTGTTTTTAGCTCCCTTTTGATATGTGAATGTAAAATCAAAAGTAGGAGAGCCCACAAGTTTAACCATGCTAAAATTAGTGATTAGATTACGAACACCATCTACAACACGTGAGCTAATTGAGTGGCTCTCCAAGGTGTTGGATGGGACCCCTGTAACATGTGGATCAAGGATTGGTAGCAGACTTGATGTAGTGTTCAAGGTATCCTTTAATACTGTAATTATGTCCTTGGTGCTTAGCTTCAAATCTTGAAAACTAAGCAACGGTGTATTCACAAGCTTTTGCATCACTTCATACATTTGAAGTTGGCACTCGATAAGCTAATGAATGGAGAATTATGTGTTTTCCTGATGTACATGTATTCTTGGGACACAAGAATTTGATGCCTTAGTAGCTTGTGATGTAGTAGTCTCCTCCCCCCTTGCCAACAAAATTTGTTCTTCTTCCATGTTGTAAGGATGAAAAAATTGTGGATGACTGCTCGAGCTCCTCTAGCCCTGGTAATAGGACTTGAACTAGATGTGAGTCCATCAATCCAAATTACGTACCTAGTGGCAAAAACTCTAGGTGCCACACAAACCTCTTGTGTCGTATAATAGGCAGGGCAAAAAAAATGGCAAATTCTGGTGTGAAACTAGAATTGTGTGCAGTGGAAAGAACATACTCCCCAACCATGGCATCGTGTGAGAAGCCATAAAACAACCTAAGAGGTCCCTCCCATGATCTTGAACCTTGTACAGGTTAGGCATGACTAAGTGGTTAGGAAAACTTGCCTTTTAGATTAGCAAGTTGGGCCTTCAATGATTCGAGTTCATTTTGTAGAGTCTGAACTAGAACTTAAGTGGAAGGCTAAGGTGCCTTAGCTTTTGGTTGAAGGGCGATGGAAGATGCTGACAGATTTTGTTGTGGTAATCAAAGTTGCTTCCATTCCGGGAACTTAATAAAACAAACATCTACTTTATTTCCTTCTTTCCCACAATAATCATAAAACAGATCTTCAAAGGGAATTTTTCACTCGCTAACTTTGTGTGCATGATTGCCACAATAGTTGTAAGAAGGTACAATGGGTGTAGCCAAGTGCACCACTTTAACCCTTGAAGAAAAATGTGATGATCTGGTTAGCATAGTTGGTGAAAGTTGAGGCCTTGAACATGATGAAGCCTCATAGTACTAGCCTCATAGTGTGCATGAACTAATTTAATCTTTTCAAAAATGTTGTACACATCCAGCAAAATGTACGAGTTTCCAAATTCTACAAAAACCCATAGCAAAACCTACGCATGGAATGTCAGTGTTGCAACCCTAGCCTTGGGCTCGCAACCAAGGCAAGGGTTTGCAAGGTTACAAGCTAAGAGGGAAGCCGAGAGTCGCACAACATACTCCCAAGAGTGTGAGAAGGTGTGAGGGAATGAACACTCACACCCCAAGGGAGTTCCACTTTGGGAATTAGAGTCCCAGTGGATTCCCGAATCTTCAGAGGGCAATTACAAGGGTCAAAGTTCAACGGCTTGAAGAGTTCTTTATATGAATGGAAAGGTCTTAGAATGTAGATATTGAGAATGGTCTCGCATCACCCATTTGAACATTTGAAACACAAGTTATGGCCAAAAGAAGGGCCAAGAGTCAAATTGACAATTTAACTCCCGACCACTAAAAGTCAAGAATTGACCAGACTTCTGTGCGTGCAGATGGCGTGCAACATACCATTGAAATTTTTTCAACAAGGGCTATAATTTTGCTTTAAACCTCATCTCAATCCGAGGTCTGCACACAAAGTTATGGCGCCCCAAAGTTGCGAGAATCCCAACCTTGGTGATTTCGAGACTCCCACTTGGGAGTCCCGGGACAAAAAGCCATTTGGATGTGTGCCCCGCAGAGAGCTGTAGAGTATACTATAAGGGGGAAGGTGGTGGCTTCCCCCAAGTCCAGGCTATGATGAGTCTTGTGTGTCCGTGTTGCCCATGGTTCGTCTTAGCATCAAAGGTGCTCCAACTATGCATTAACCACCTTGTGTTGGTCTTGTGCAGGTCCGTGTGAGTGAGTGAATCTTGTCAACTATTCCTAGTCCCATCCCAGAGCTCCAACACGCCCCTCTACCCCTCTAAAGTGTTGCAAGCTAAGGAACGTGCCCCGACTCCTTACTCTTCCGTTGTTTTTTGTTTGGGACTCACATTCGAATCCCTCAAGGAATTGGGAATGTGTAAGTCAGAATACCTTTCAATGAACGAAGATATCAATGGGTAGCTTCCAAGTTTGTGATGCTTTGAATATCCTCTTTGAGCTTAAGAAGCCCCCTATAAGCATTTTAAGGGTTTCATCCTTTTGTCGAGAGAAGGTGGCAAGCTGTAATTTTTTTCAAAACTCTTAACTGAAAATTTTAACTCAAGAATTTGAAAGAAATCCTCCACTGGATCAACAAAAGCTAATGCATCAATGGTGGGAAAAATGTTTACGGCACCAACAATGAGTTATTGACGAAAAAGGTTTACTGAAATAAATACCGGATTTGGATAATTGGGCACAATCCCATGATGTGTAATGGCAGCTTGCAATGTAGCTTTAGAGGCGATGGCGATGGTTGTGCCATAAGCTGGATTGGAGATATGGGTGATGCCCAAAATTCTCAAAGAATGTTGTTCATACACATCCAATCATAGTAGTGACATACGAAATACGAGTATTTTTCGAAGGTGCTCAAAAATAAATATTTTCAAGTATTTTTTAAAAAGCATTATAATGATACAAAGGCTTGAAAATTGGCCTTTGTATCAAGTATTTTTAAGTATTTTTTTAAAAGCCCAAAAAAACGTGTAATACGCGTATGTTTGAATCGAATTGAGCGTATGTCACTACTATGCATCCAATGCCTCATAATGCACATAATGGGCCAATTCTTGAATGCGAATGCCTCGGTGTAGTTAGTGCCATACTTGAGCTCCAATTCATAAACCACAATTGAAAAAATTGCCTTCAGCTCCCTTAAAGAAATGATACCCGGCTTTCCGCTGAACTTTTCGATTCTCCCAGAAAAATTCCTAACCTCCATAATGTATATGGGTGTAAAGGTAACAACCTATAACAAAAAATACGGTGATGGTGTGAAAGTTGATGTGGCAGTCGGTGTACCCCACTGAATAACCCCTCCAAATGGACTCTAATGTGCAATTGATGTAGTGTAACTTGAATCAGAATTCCAATTAGGAGTTGTATTTTATGACGATGGCATTAGAGACGTTTCATGGTACCGTCGTGAAGATTGTGAACTTAAACAGATTGATTCACATGATTGTGTGTCACTTTGTAGCTTATACCTTGGCTTTAGCCGACCGATAATGCTTTCATCATCCGAAAACACAATGTTGTCCCATACCCCAAAATTTTGTAGTAATACAAATCACCAAATATAATTTAAAAAATACGATATCAAATACTTATGTATGCAATGCATACGATTTGAACAATACAGTGTGTCAACAGGGATGAACGATGATAGGCAGACATCGGTGCACGGACATTTGTTGACGAACATCGGTTGACAGAACGAACCATACAAACAAAACTAAACAAAAATGTGACAAACGTCACACGAAGCGACAATAAACATCGGACAAAATGGCAATGGACATCAAACTAACGACAATGAACATTAGATCAAATGACAACAAACATCGGACCAAACGACAATGAATGTTGGAACGAACGACAATGAACGTCGGACTAAACAGCAATGGACGTCACACCCAATGGCAACGGACGTCCAACCAAACGGCAATGGATATCAGACTAAATGACAACAAATGAAACTCGCATGGATGGTGAACAAAACTTGGACGAATGTTGAGCAAGACTGGGACAAACATCGAACAAAACTAGGATAGACATCAAACGAAACTAGGACGAATGTTGAACGAAACTAGGACAAAAATCAAACAAAACTAGGACGAATGTCAAAGAAAATAAGGACAAAAATTGGACGAAACTAAGATGGACGTCAAACAAAATTGGGACGAACATCAAACAACACTAGGACAAACATCGGACAAAATGATAATGGACATCGGACAGAATGGCAATGCAACAACCACAATGGACGGCCACACAATGGCCATGGCCACAACGAATGGCAACACAACAACCACAATGAACGGCCACCACCATAGTGGACAATAATGCAACAGCCACGACATTGCAAAACATTCATGAACTCTACAACAATGGGGGACAACGACACGATGGCCACAGCACTAAAGAGCATTCGTGAACTCTGTAGCCACAGCCATGGCACTGTAGAACGTCCATGAGCTCTATAACCACAACACTGCAGAACGTTCATGAGCTCTGCAACAATGGCGGACGGTGACACGATGGCCATGGTGACATGAAACGACAAAATCTACACTCAATCAAGATGACAACATCAAGAGCTTAATAAAACTTAATGGCGTTCATGTTCCAATCCAAAGCACACCATTCCATTCTCATGGCTCCAAGCTTGACGACTTGCTTTGCAACGATCTTGAGCAAAATCATGCCAAGGCCTTGTCCCCATGATGTTCCTCTTGTCAACTGTGGATTGGAAACAAAAATCAATGTCAGAGGTCTTATGAGATGCAATTTTTTCACCACTTATTAATTATGCACAACATACAAAGTGGAATTGTGTTTGGTTCTGAAGCTTTAGATTCATTGACGATGTCCGCTGTTGTTTAAGACATTTGTTGCATCAATGCGACATAGCTACTTTAATGCCTTACTGAAGGAAATCTTTCACTTTTGACTCCAATATGGCGACGACAATTCTAATGTCACAACCCTAACCTTGGGCTCACGACCAAAGTAAGGGGTTACAAGGTTGCGGGTCAAGAAAAAAGCTAGGAGTCATGCCGCATGCTCCCGAGAGTGCAAGAGAGTGTGGGGAATAGGCCCTCACACTTCCAAGGGAACTCCCATTTTGGAGTTGGAATCCAAGTGGACTCTTCAATGTTCAGAGAGCAATTGCAAAGGTCAAAACCCAATGGATTGAAGAATCTTTATATTATTGAAATTTTATTGAAACATAGTGTCTAAAATGAGCTTGCATCACCCATTTGCACATCTGAAACACAAGTTATGGCCAAAAGAATGGTCGGGAGTCAAATTGGCAATTTGACTCCCGACCATTAAAAGTCAGGAATTGACCCAATTTACTTGCAAACAAGTGGCATGCAACATACCATTGGAAAGCTTTTGATGAGGGCTACAACTTTGCTTCAAATTTCATCTCAATATGAAGTCTACACACAAAGTTATGGGCCCTCAAAGTCGCAAAAGTCCTAACTTTGGTAATTTCGAGACTCACATTTGGGAGTCCCGAGACAAAATGTCATTTTGATGTGGGCCTCATGAAGAGGTGTAAAGTATATTATAAGGGGGAAGGTGGTGGCTTCCCCCAAGTCTGGGTCATGGTGAGTCTTGTGAGTCCGAGTTGCCCATGGCTCATTTTAACACCAAAAGTGTTCCAACTATGCAATAACCACCTTGTGTTGGTTTTATGCAAGCCCGTGTGAGTAAGTGAAACTTGTCAATTCTTCCTAGTCTCATCCTAGAGCTCCAACACGCCCCTCTACCCCTCTAAAGTGTTGCAAGCCAAGGAGCGTGCCCCGACTCCTTACTCTTCCATTATTTTTTATTTAGGACTCACATTTGAGTCCCTCAAGGAGTTGGGAATGTGTCAACTAAACATCAGCAACAACAACAAAGCTACAGTGATTGTGTGACTCACCATTAATAATGACATGTTCACCGTTATTATTTTCACTCAAGAACTTACAAACTATGAGAAGCTTACACACAGATGCAAGGCAATAAACGCAAAACTATTAGAGTCAAATATTTGGAAGCACAACTATTGAAATCAAGTTTCTGGAAGCAGCCAGCGTTCTAAGGACCTATAGTTTTGATACTTGGGGTGGCAACCCCGTAGAATGAAAATGAAGAAGAAGAACTACAATAATGACAACACCACCACCAGCAACAATAACAACAACAAAAACACCAAGAACAAAAAAAACTCGAAACCAAGAAAAATTTGTTGCTTTCAACGTTAAGCAATAGAGAGTAGTTTTTCAAGAATTAAATTGAAGAAAAAAAAACATAATGTATGTAAACAGTGGTCGTGTAATAGCCACCGTGAGCATCTACAAATCCAATCTAACTATAGAGGAAATTCTTTCGACAAAGGAATTTTAGAAAAACTAATAAGAGAAGGGAAGAGTTAGGCCTTTTATATAGTTGTCAATAATGCTAAAACCCTAAACAAACCATAACCCTAAAACACCTAATAGCGTACAATAACCTAAAAACGTACATTAACCTTAAATGCATGATTAGCATGCTCATAATCGGCCATCATGTATGAAGCCATGCATATGGGCATGACACCATCTAATTACCAAAACAAGATCCTAAGTTTATTTGGTGCATTAAAGAGAAAACTATTTACTAACTAGTATCTCATGCAATGGTGGTGTCAAACACCCCATATGTCAACCTTTGTGAGCACTAATCACAAATCAACAAGGTGACAACCCTTGTGGCTTGCCCACACAACATATAATGGAATCTAGTAAAAACACCTACCAAAGAATGGTCAATATGACCATCCACATGAAGAAAATGACACAATGCACAATTACACATGTGACCTTTCCATGTTTGACCATCATAACCTTCTAACGACAACACACGTAGAATAGCATGTCTTGTAGTCACATCCAAAGTAATGAATGTTATTCGTTATAAGTACACAAAATCTCCAAGTTCAAACCTATGAACCCAAGGTTGATAACCACCTCCACAAATTGTGGCATATTAAAAAGTATCCTGATGTTTAACAATTATTAAATTTTTCAGTCATAAACATCACACATTTAAATAAAGTTATTTTCTACTCATATGCTTCAAGCCACATTATAGGATCATTTAAACTCATTATTAATGCACTCCCAAATTCTTTGACAAAGTCAATTGTGAATCCAAAAATGAAAACATCGAAAGGTGAAAGAGTTAGGGTACACTCTCTAATTTGTAGCACTTCGAAGGTAAGAGGGGCATGTTGGACCTTCAGGATGGGGACTAAAGTGAATGACAAGCAAATCAATTATTCACACAAAGACCTACACAAACCAAACAATAAGTTGGTTAATGCATAGTTGAACATTGTTGGTGCACGGACGAATCACAAACATACACAAATTCACAAAACTCACCAAAGCCCGGACTTAGGGGAAGCCATCACCTTGCCCCTTATAATATTCTTTGTGCATGTCCATGGGGGCTACACCCAAATGTCATTTTGTCCCAGGACTCCCAAGTTAAGAGTCCTAAAATTCTCAAAATTAGGACTTTTGCAATTTTGAAGGCCCATAACTTGTCGTGTAGACCTTTGATTGAAAGGAGATATAAAGCAAAGTTGTAGCTCTTGTTGAGATCTTTCCAACGATATGTGGCATGCCACCTTCAAGTAAGTAAATCAAGGAGATTATTGATTTTTAATGATTGGGAGTCAAATTGGCACTTTGACCCCCGACCCTTCTTTCGGCCATAATATGTTTTAAATACTCAAATGGGACATGCGAGCCCATTTTTAAAATTTATATTTCAAAAGATTCCAATGGTATAAATAACTTTTCAATCCAATGAATTTTGACATTTGAAATTGCTCTCTAAAGATTTGAAAATCCGTTGGGACTCCAACTCCCAAAGTGGGAGCCCACTTGGAAGTGTGTGAATTAATTCCCTCACACTCTCCTACACTCTTAAGAGCATCAAATGTGACTCATGGGCTTCACTGTTCCTCAAACTTTTGCAAGCCCTTGCTTTGGTCATGATGTGAAAGTTAGGGTTGCGATTATTACAACCATAACATCATGTTGAATGGAAGTTAGTAATGTGACGTCATGACTAAATAATAGAAAATACAACATGAAACGGAGGCTTGTTGACTAAACTTATATCCCATGGCCAACCATGGTAATTACAAGTCCCAATCTTTACTATTGCCCTTTTGGAAACCATATTTGCGCAAGTTTTGCTTCACCATTTGCACCATTTGTTTAACTAATCCATCTGCCTTACAATGGTTTCATGAAATCATGCAATGATTTATCAATGTCTTTTCACATAACTCTTGGAATTCCCCATAAAATTTTGTACCTTGGTTGGTGAATTATTTTGTTGGAATACCAAATCGATTAAACATTCTATCCAAAAATGCATATATAGTTCCCCCACTATTATAATTTGGCAAGAACGCCAATTCTAACCACTTGGAAAAATGTTTGGCCATAACCAAAACATATTGGTTATGTTGAGTGTTAAATTCAATGGACCTGCAAAATCCAAACTCCACTAATAACCTAACCCCATAATCAATAAAAGTTGTAGATGATGTGTAGGTGCATCGAATGATGCCCAAACTTGGTCACACACCATACCTTAAAAAATAAACTATAGAACATGTAGTTACATCCCTTGCCATTAGGGTTGCATCTAAAGCAAACAATATGTCCGTTGAACCCCAAAATGGCCCAACTCTTCATATACGTCATACAAAACCCTCACATTGTTATGGGCAAGGTACTACCAAATATTCATCCATTTCAACACACCTATAACATGGAATTACTTTCCCATCCAAACCGTTTAGCCTTATGCATGATCCAGTTTTGCTCTTTAGGTGTTAATCCTTTTTAAACTTCACATGCTTGCAAATATGAAATAATAAGTGTATCATCATGCGCCATTGCGTTATGATTGAATATCCTCCTCTTAGGAATCCCCACTACTTGGTCCCACCTAAGGTACATCCTCAAAACATCCCAACAAGGTACATAGGTATGCAAAAAACATGTCATCTTAGTACCACCTCCAAATTCATATCCCAATGTCATCAAGCCTTTTTGTTAACCTCATTGTTGGAACTTGGGTTCTAATTCAACCCATTAGCACTCGATTAACCTTACTAACCTTATGAATAATATCAAAATCATACTTTTACAAAAAAAAATGCCCATCTGACCAATTATCCCATGATACGATCTAATTCCATCAAAATTTGAGGGGTGGGTGAAAGCACATTATCATGGTATATTATGGGCAAGAAAATGTGTTTTTTTAGGGGTACATTTTATATTAATCAAGGAGCATATTCTCTTTCATTTCATTTAACATTTTGATAAACACACAAAATAGATTTTTCACACAAAATCTCCAACACAATTTTTGTTGCCTTTCAAATGATAGTGTTTTTCAACAAACTTTTATGTATTCACACATTTATGCTTGTTTGGATGAAAAACCTCATCTAAATGTTTTTTTTGAAATCACACAAATGGAACTTTTCATATAGAATTGAAATGGGACAATGAACTCATTTATAATATTTAATTAAGTACTTCATCAAGTTGGGTAATCATTTGAATGGTTCTTAAGTATATTTGCATTTTGTAGTATATCATGACTATTATAATTTTTTCATTGATATAGTATTTAATCACTTAATATCAATTTCAAAATGGGATTTCTTTTACAATCTTATTATTTGGGTTTTGAACTACCTAATTTCAAGTACCATTTGTAAAAATTCCTTTTAATTGTAGCTTGGTAAAAGTTTAAAAACACGTAGTTTTGAAAGGTAATGTTTGTGACAACAATTTTTAACCACCATAATGTGCTTTCACTTGGGTGGTGATTAGTAACCAAAGTGAATTGACTACTAGAAATATAACATTGGAATGATGAAACTCACCAAACAATTGCAAGGCATTCCCTTTCATATGAATTATATTTGGCCTTATTTTTATCACTATATTGATTAACATGTGTCACCACAAACTTTTGACCATCATTGTTAAGATGGGTAAGCATAGCTCTCAACCTTAAAGTATTATAGTTAATATGTAACTAGAAAAGTCGTCCTCATATGGGTCATTGCAAAATAGGGGTTAATAAGAGTCAAACCTTCATTCCTAAATCTTACACCTCACCTTGAATACACCCATGGTCAAATTGTGTCAATTGGGTCAAGGGCTTAGTAATGTTGCTAAATCCTTTGCCAAATCTTTAATAATAATTACACAAGCCCAAGAAGGTTTGTAACCAATTGACATTTTTTGGTTGGGGAAAAGATAATATGACTTTAACCTCAACCTTTTCAACCCCTAGTCCACCTCTATAAAACATATGACCTAAATATTCAACTTGAGTATTAGAAAATCACCATTTGCATAGGTGATCAAGTTTTAAATTATGAATTTTCAAATCTTCTAAACACTTCCTACAAATGATGCACGTGACCTCTTAATGTCAAGTTGAAAACAATGATGTCATCAATGTAGCATTTGACACAACTAAAACCTATTGACACCCAATCCATCGCCCTTCGAAATCTACAAGGGCATTATTTAAAGCAAATGGTAAAAATCACCATTGGTACAAACAATCTTTCCCAAGAAGATCAATTCTATAAAATGTCCAATCTTGACCTTGTCACCTTCCTTCAATGGTAACTAATGGCAACCATATCATAGGTCCAAAAAATTATAAACCTTGGCCTATCAAAGGGGTGAAAGCACATTATAGTGACCCCCTTTGGGGCATTTTTGGATCTAGTACTATAATATTTATAATATAAATATGTTACATTTAATTTTGGATATCAAATTTGGTTTTTGGGGCTTATAATAATTATTTTTACGAAATTGATGTTATGTAATTTTTTAAAATATTTTTAAATTCATTATCTATATTGAAATATCCATGAATATATTTATAGTTTACATTGGTATAATAAGGCCATTGTCTCGTTTTGATTACATTAATTTTAAGGTTTCATTAGTCATTAGAATAATAAATTTTCATGCAATTAAAAAAATGTCCCATGTAGCTATACTTATCATCTTCCATGTGAATGTGATTATTTGTCAAAAAATTCAATTTACCACACCTTTATTGCACTTTTGTTGAAAAAACTCATTTTTTGAGATGAATTTTTTTTAATTAGTCACATGGTATCCAAACATGTTTCAAAAGTTATGTGAAATGGCATGGTTCAATATACCTTCAACTTTCATAAAGATTGAAAATCATTTAAATTATTTTTGGAATAATATATTTGTGTTTTTGACTATGTAGGTACACTACATTTGTTTCCACAAATATATTCCAATCTTTCACTTTATAAAATGAAATGAAATAGGTTTTTCTAATTTATCTTGCCTAGGCTACATTTTAACATAATATGTAAAAATATGGTGAAATTCTTTCAAAAGTTTGAAATGGGATACACTCAAACACATGCACCCCTGGAAAGTAGTACAATGTGACATCCCAAAGGGGGTCACCATAGTGTGCTTCATTAGAAGGGCATCAAAATTTTTTTTGACAAAGGCATGACATATTTGTTTGAATGGGTCCATTTATTCACTAATTGGTAATCCCCACACATCCAATTACCAATGATACCTATCTTGGGTGGCATGACTATTGTTAAGGTTTTTTCACCTTTAAACAATTCTACGAAACTAACATCCAACAATTCTATTGTCCAACCTTGAAACAAGGCCCTTTCCACTTCACTAATCTTGTGAAGTTGCTTAAAAATTAAATTATTGACCTCCAATACGATTTGGGCCGAACTTGTCCTTTCAATTAGATTAATCCTTTAAACTAAAAGTAGAACATCCAATATAATTCTATATTAGTCATCATATTTCTTATACATCACTTCTTATAACTATTGGGCCAATATTTGGTTCCCAAGTCGTTGCAATCACATGCACTTTGGGTTGGGGTGACATACTATCTCCAATTGTCGAGGTTGAGGGCATTACTTTTGATTGTTATGCAAAACATGGGTGGGTGCTAGAATTTCCAGGCACCTCCACATCACCAACTCCTTTCCTAGAATACCAAAAATCCTTTTTAACACCTTAAATGATCCCATAATTGTTAAAGATATGCCCCCCTTGCACCAACATAAATGTCCCATATGTGGGTGTAACAACAAAAATGAAAAGGTGGGTGGGTGGGAATTAATGGGCAAAGTGTCTTTACTCTACCAAACATAAATCGAATATCCATGTGAAGCAATCCAAGTCTATGACCTCCCCTACGAACTCCTTTTGAAAGATTGTCCAAACATAGTGGTGGTGCTAATGTGAAAACCCATGGCCCAATCCCTCTCATCCACATTGGGTTCTTCCATGTGTGAGGATTTAGACTCCGAAACCATCCCAAGTCCCCATTTCAAAATGCATGAAAATGTGATAAATTCAAAAAATTCGATAGGATTGTACATGGAAGGGCAATCCTATTGACCACAATGAAAGGTGGTTGATCATCATGATGAACCACACATAAATGATGACCAAGATCTAATATGTCATCCACCAAGCATGTGGGTGACCCTAGAATAAGTTTATATGCATTTTGAATCAATTCTAATGGTGTTAAATTAATCCACATCCATTGACATTAATGGGAAAGTGAATTGACTAATGCAACATCCATTTGCATTAGTTCCCCGATCCAAGCCCAAATATGGTGCCATGTTACCAACATAACTAACTGAGAATCCCCCAAAGGTGGGACATTTTCCAACATGTATGCACACGAATGCATTTGTATGGTTTGCAAATATTGCAACACACAAATCAGTTCCTGGAAAAATCGTGATTTGGAATTTGAAAGACCTTGACCTATGTTAGCCTATGAAAGACCTTGACATGGCCATCCTAAAATGACCAAATCTACTAACCCATTTTTATCCAAATCTTGTGGCAACAACAAAATGATGTTTTTCGGTAAGGAATTTTGGTCACTTTGAACCACTAATGTAGGCAACAAATAAGGATGTTGTCATAACATCATAATGTGGTGCATGGAGGCTTGCCAAACTTTTGGATCCTTTTCCACATACTCATATCATTGTATTTTGATGCTAGATTGAAGAATCATAAGAATTCTTGAACTAATGTTTCCAAAAAATTCCAACAAACATATCCCATCCACAAGAATATTCCATTAAATAACCTTGGTGTCCAATGGCTTGAAACTTAATGGTCTCAAATCTAGATCGATGAATGATTATGGTTTTGATCATGGGGTGAAAACATGAATAGGTGGACTATTTGGATTCTCACACTTGTTTTTTTTATTTTATTACATACAAACATAAAATTTAAAGCCATATCAAAATTCACATTGTCAATTTTTTATTATTCATGTTGTCGTGAACTTTAATGGGAATCCTTGTAATTTTTTTGGATGAATTATAAAAAGATTTTGGACCCATAATGAACTTTCAAAATGACAATGCTATGTTTGTCACAGGGTGCAATCATATTAACATTTACCATTAGAAATTATAATTGGTACTTAAAATAATTTTGACATTAAAAGCACAATTTGAAAATAAATTTTATGACATATTTTTGGATATTCTTTAATGTACACCTTAACATAATAGTATCAAGAAAACTTTTTTTTTAAATTAGTGTTTTCTAAAAGACATATAAAAATATTCTTTAAAAACAACAAAAAAAAACAATGGTCTAAAGGGGCACGTGTGGTTCCTTATGGTGTGGTTGGACCCCACACAAAAAACCAAAAAAATGTGAACTCAAAAAAATGTCAAACTAGTGTGAAAAAAAGAAACCACCATCAAATGAAGAATATATTAGTGAAATGCATTGAAACTTTTCGTGTATATATATATAATTTTAAAAAGTTTTAAATGATGTGATTGTTGTAAATTTTTATGTTTGAGAATCCATTTCATATTAAAATTTTAAATCTTTTGCATGGATTTTTTTATTAATCACATGTTTAGGGATATTCATAGGTTGACTTATTAACACAATAATAATACCATTTCCTTTCCACTAGTGAAATTTAACTAACATGATTGTAGAATCAATTTTCTTGTAATCACATAACTAACCATGTCCATTTTGACAAACCAAAAGAGTAGCATTATTTATTATAATTAATTTGAATTTCATTTCAGTCAAAACAAACAGTGTAACTTCATACATGGACTGTATGTAGTGGCTACGTGTAATCAACCTACTAGCAATGTGACTAAAATTAATCAATTAATTTACATGTGTAATCAAAATTATATATATATATGAATAAAATCAATCATTTATCTAACATGCGTACACGTGTGACTAAAGTCAGTCACTTTGATTACAAATGTATTATTAACATAGGTTGACCTCACTAAAAAAAAAACATATAGACCCCCTTTACTTTCAAGTTTCATATTTTTCTCATTACTTGTCCATTCTTAACAATCTAATAAGCTTTGGATGTGTTATCTTAAGCTTCATAAACTTTCTTTGAAGTGTGAAAACAAAAAAAAATGTAGAAAGAGTTTTAAGTCAAAAATGCAAGCTAGACTAACAACATGTGGTCAATTTCTAAAAATGACCCCCTTCACTTTCAATGAGCATAACTTGCTCATTCCTTTATCAAATTAAGATTTTTTCTCATCTTTGGATTTTTCAAGAGGAGAATTACAAAATGTTCTTAAACATGAGAAAAAATGGAACAATGTACAAAGAAAAACTCAAAAAAGGGAACCAAATTTTTAAGTCGTTAATTCACTTTCAAAGGGCATAACTTGCTCATTTTTTCATCGATTTCAATATTTTTTGTACCATTGGATGTGCCAAGTGGAGAACTACAAATTTTTTTTGAAGCTTAAAAACAATAGAAAAATGTAAAAAAATTTGTAAATATTATTCTTAAGTGTTTGGTGGTAGGTTTAATAAACTGAAAACTTTGTGTGATTAAGTTGTTCGTTGAAAAAATATATTCCATATTGTTTGGTCATCAATCTTAGTTTTAAAATTATATAAGCAAAGGCTTTAGCCCTCAAAGTCACATCTTAAAATGTTCAAGCTTTCTAGGTTGAACCTATTGCAATTGCAAGGTTTAACTTTTGAAAAAAAACATTGAATTAAAAGAATATTTGATTTGAATACAATCCAAAAAGGAATTGATACATTGATAATGTTTTTAAAGATATCATTTAGATTATAATTATTCTATAAAATAGTCATATTTAATCACATATTTAGTCACAATGAACATGCAATGTCATTACATTCATTCATATGATTAAACAAAATGGACATCCCACATCATCAATTTAGTCACATAGTTTGTTAGAATGGACATGCCACATCATCAATTTAGTAACATTGTTTGTAAAAATAGACATGACACATCATTAATTCAGTCACACAATTTGTTAAAATGGACATGCCACATCATTAATTCAATCACACAATTTGTTAAAATGGACATGCCACATCATTGCATTTAGTCATAAGGCAGTTGCAAGGTAGGGTAGTTCATTTTTTGTGGCATAATTTAGTTTTTTGCAGAATGGCGTGCATTTACATGTTATTAACATGGCATAAAAGCAATAATTTCCAAATTTGTGGCTAGATTTAGATTTTCAACTTGAAGAACAAAAAATATATATATATAAAATCAACCTATATACACCAAATATATTGTAATGAACTTTTGAAATTGAAAAATATGAACTGGTTTGTTGTTTGTGCCTTTATATACATGCATTTTTTTGTATGAATTTTACTTGGGATATATTATAGGGACTCAATATATGATATGTTAAAACAAAAAGAAGATATGTGCAAAAACATTGTTGGAAAAAAAATAACCAAAAAAATTTTATGAACTTTTGAATCTCTTAAAATGAACCATATTTTCATAAGTCCATATCATAATCATTTCTCGGTGAATTTCAATTTTTATTTTTTTAACATGTACATTAAAAATTTGTTTTAAATGGATTATTTTCATATGGTTTTTTTAGTTCATTAACCACCGCGTAATTCCCCACTAAATTAATGATATTAAAATGTATTGTCATTTAAACATTATTGTATGGACTTTTAGGGAGTGGAACATTTGTTGAAAATGAGCCACCTTAGAATGCATACACCCCACAGTTAGTCATATCGAATATGCCACTATGGCATTGTGCTAATGTTTAATCATCTTACATTTGTCCATTTTAGTAGCACTTACCTATTTTAAATGACTAATCTTTTTTAACTTGTCCCAAAATTATCCAAGGTCTATTTTGACAAAAAATCCTATGTAAAAGGATTCCAAAATGGACAAGTTATGTAATAGTGTAATAATTATGATTAAAAACATAAGGGATAATTATATTATAGGATTTATGGTTTGATAATTGTTAACACTGCAAAAAAAAATGTTAATGTTAGATTATGGACTTTCAAAAACCACTTTTGAACCACCTAACCATGCTTTCACCCATGGTAGAGTGCACCAAGCTTGATGAAATGGCTAATTAATGTTTATAACTTCAACAAAATCCCCCATGGTGGTATGAAATCAAATAATGATGGTGCAATGAATGGCATCCCACAAACATTTAACATCTCTAGTTCAATATTAAAGGGCTTATCCTAATCATGGATGTTGCCTTCCAATAAATCAAACCCATGTGAAAGCCTTAAAAAACCAACCAAGATAATTAACTTGTTAAATTTTCCTTCTTACCCCCCAATGAAAATAATTAGTAGGAAAGCATTATGGTTACCTTTTATTTACTATCCTAGTCAATAGTGGGTGGTGACCTCCCAAAAGTCCAAAGTAACCCCCAAGGGGTTCAAAACTGCCCTTCCAACCAATACATCATATGATGTAACATGTGTCACCACTCTGTGAACTCACATTGTGATGTAATTTGTTGGTCTCATGAAATCAACCTTGATGATAACCTTCATGTTTGGTTAATCCCTAAGGTTTTTTTTACCCACCCATTGACATCAAGCTCTGGTACAAGCATGGTTCCAAATCAACCTAAATCAAATTTAGACCTTCTAGTACTATTTTGCCCAACATTAGAGGTTGAACAATTGAATCCAACAAAAGCCTTTGGGATCAGTAATGTTGTCCCAATACCCCTTTCATTCCATCTTCATTAATTACATACCATAATCACATTAAAGAGAACACATGCCCATTGAATGGGTGGCTATGTTAAAAGTTTTTTTGAATTTAGATGTTGCAGTCCATGCCAAAGTGGCACCTCCACAATAAGTGGTTGGTTGGTTTGGGAACATCTTAAGATGTTCTTACTAGTTTTTGATTTATCAATTGATGTAATTAACATCCTTGTGATCTTCCCATTTTCACATAATGTGGTTGCTAAATGAAACATTGTCACCAATTGAGAACCATGAATAACCAAAGTTGTGGTGGAAAACAATGGTGTTTGATGTATTGTTGTTGTCACCCTTAATTAACAAACTAGTTGGTGCCCTTGTTCTAGAAGTGGAATTAAGCATCTTCCTAACCATAATTGGTACACCACCATAAGTACACACCCCTATAAGGTTGGAAATTGTAGATGTTAACACAAAGGATTGTGGTCAATGGCTTGAAAAATTTTGCCCTAAAAAAATCTTAATCAATTTGAACTAAGAGATGATGTGTCTCCTTGATCTAGAGGCATCCCTAAATTATGCACATTGGATTTCATTTGTGCCACCATATTGGATGTTGTACTTGCCACTAAAGCCTCCAATCTTGCAAATCATGTTTCCTCGATGTTGGGTTATTTCAAAGCTAGTTTGGAGGATGGCCCTTTGTTGGCCACACTTTCCCCTTTTAAACCCTTGCTAAAACCTTGGGATTTTTCTGCATTTCCCACCTGGGATTGGCCCTATTGAAGCTCATGATGCAAGGTGAAACAATGGTATACATCACGACCATAAACCTTACAATGAAAACAAGGTTGACTAGGGTTGGGCTTGGTGGTAATGGCCTAAGGAGGATTAGGGCACTCATTATTCCAATGAGACCCACCAAATGTCTCCAACATTTGTCTTCTCCCCCTTTATTATGCAAAATATGATGAGGAACCATTCTCAAATTCTTGTTTAGGCCCCTTGCCTTCTTCATTACAATTCATGGGTTTTTAAACTAGAGAATCTAGTGGGAAAAAAAGCCCATTTAAACATGTGTCAAAAAGACCATCCTACCAATTTGGACTTGTGAAGTGTGACTAGGTGGATTTTTCATTGGCAAAATGTTGGACTATTTAACTAAAGTCATTTTGATTGGTGGATAGTGGACCATTTGATTGGTTAAATGTTTACCTTTTTTAATAGATTATTACCAAAAATAATTTTTTTGTGTAGGTAGGTAAGTAAATAGGCAAGTAATATATAAATTTAAAAGGTAAATTATTATTTACATGTATATAATTTGCAAGTATTGGGAACTAAACCCTTCACCTCCCTGATGATAATTCAAATCCTTATCAATGAACTACACTTTCCAAAGTTGACAAGATTTGTCAAGTTTTTATTTCACTTGTTTATTTCACATCATTAAATATGTTTGTAAATAAAAAAGTTAAGTAGGTTGCACAATAGTTGGTAGGTAGAACAAGTACAAAAATATGTAGCTTGTAATCCATAAGGGGTAGGTGGGTAGGTGGGTAGATTTAGGTAGGTAAGTTGTAGGAAGCAAGTGGTAGTTAGGTGGGAAAGTTTAGGTAGATACAAAGTATGATATAGATAGGTAGGTAAATAAGTGGTAGGAGGTATGTAACTAAATATGTAAGATGGTCTATAGGAAGTAGGAGGTAGGTAATTAGGGAGGTAAGTAGATAGGTAAGTATGTAAAATGGTATGTAAAAAGTAGGAGTTAGGTAATTAAATAAGTAGGTAAGTAAGTAAATAAGTTGGTATGTAGGTAGGCCCATGCTATTGCCTAGCCTAGTTTGTAGCTATCTTTGCTTATTAGGTACATAAAATGTCCCATTTGACTAAAACACCATTGTCCATGTTGATTAAGGATGTTACTTTGTTATGTCAATTTTGACTAAATGTCTTAATTACTAGAAGCCATTAGCCATTTTGATTAGGGTGGTCTTTTTTGGTCCAACTTAACTAGATGTTGAATTTGACAAATATCAAATAAGTCATTTTAGTCAAGTTCACTAATCAAAAAATACACATGTCATTCATGCCCTAGGCCTTTAGTCAAAATGTATATGTCTAATAATAAAAAATAAATTGTTAGTCAACTTAGACCTTTTGAAAAACAATGATGTAGTAGTGTTTCTTGTGGTGCGACTTTGGTTGGTTAACCATGTACTTGTTAGGTTGAAAGTGTTAAAGAGGTCTTCAAGTATCACGTTTGAATCAAATGGTTACCAATTTCTCTTTAATCATGTTGAGTTCAATGTGTCTCAAAATTTGGAACACTTTTATAAAGGTTGATTGTGTCAATTGATTCAACACAATGTCTCGCACATGTCATTTAAGATCCTTGTTGAGGATGCCAACCAAAACTTGATTACTTAGGTCTTTTTGACACCTTGAATCACATCAATCAATTGCCACATTTAGGCATATGCCTTATGAAAATTCTGATCATAGGGTTTACCATTTCTGTTGAAACTATTGCAAAGTGCAAAGTTTTTTAGTTGTAGCCCTTTAATAGTTGTAATTCCCTCAAAAACTCAGTGACACGGTTGAAAGTGGGAAAACCCATTGCCCATTTCTAGAACAATGCTAATAGTGGTAATTGGCATGGAAAGAGCTATGGTTCTAATTGAAGAATGACAATTAAATGTAGTTGCACCAATAAATGAAAAAATTCATTCCTACGTAATAACAAAATAGTCAAGGGCAACTAATACCAACACTAATACTTAATTTTAACTTCATGAACTTAACAAAACTCATGGTAATCATCCATGGGTGGCCCCTTTAAATGAACTAGAATAAAATTTTCTAAACAAGGAAATGAGTAAACATATGAGGATTCCATAAGTATTACATATCACAGCACGTGTTAAATTCCTAATTGAAATCATCTAGTTCAATGGTATCGACTGCCCTTGAATATCAATAAAGTTTTTTCAAAGCACCATACACAATTTCCATGTCACACAACAATTGTATATAAGTTAGATGTGGAGGTAAGTCTACCTCTAAATTTAAGGAATCCCTTTTAGATGATGTTGTATGTGGTGTGGGTGGTCTAAACTTCATCCCTTGCTTGGTAAATCCACTAATTAACTTGTTCTTGTATCCAAACCATGTGTCATTTCTATGGTGAACCTTAGCCCTTGGTATCCACATTCTAAAGCCAACAACACCAAGGGTTTTTGCACTTGTGGGCTATTGTTAAACCTAATAGAATGTTGAACTTGTTGCAATTTAACCCATAAACTAAAATGATTAAATCATAAACCCAAAAATGTTGCATTTTTATGGTTAATGCACTTGCATCTGCCAACACATTCCACAAGGCCAAATGTACTTAGGGTCACACAATTGTGCAAACAATAATTGTAGTCTATGAGTCATCAATCCAATTTCACCACCACAAAGGTCTATCGTTCATCACCTTAATCTCACCCCAACAACAATAAACAACACCATAGAAATTACAACCTACCCTCCACTAAACCCTAATCTTTGTGTTTGGGCAACTCAAGTGTCAAACATGATTTATTCAATAATCAAGATTGGGTGGTAGCCTTGTCCCATGTGTGAGGATTTTATTGCACACCTTCACCATTAAGATATGCACTGATCACATAAAAACCGGTTAGAAGTGGAATTACTATGTAGTTGTAGTCTAACAAGTAAGTGGTTCAAGTAAGTGATGGAATTCACTAAGGATTTAACGCGTTGTGTCCAATTTGGAAATACAAAGATAGGATGAGAGAATCGTAACTTACCATGATGGAATGGAAGGAACCGTATGTGTTCAATTCAATGACGTGCTTGATGGTTGGAACCTTCCATTTCATTTGTCATGACATCTACAACAACCTCTTAATCTAAAATGTATTGAATTTTTGAGAAGCTAATAATAAAGAAGACATGTCACACATCCCATAAGTTTTTATTTTATTGTTTTTTTTTTAATCAAGAGTTAAGCCTTGAAACTAGAAATCATTTCCCTAGATTGAGCAAAAAATAACCAATTCGACCCCCTCTATTTCCAACCAGTGCAGCTCCTTTGTAGCAAACCCGATGACGCTGAATTTTGAGGAGGGCCTTCTACACTTTCCAAACTAAGACTGATTAAAATTTGACACAAATCCAACAATGGATTCGAGAGAAACAACTAATTGAACCAAAATTCCAGAGGTTTTGCCATGGAAATCATTCTATTAACCCCACTACAACCCCCCTTACTTCCAACCCACGTAGCTCCCTGACAAAAAGCCCGATCGAGCTGAATTTTGGGGAGGGCTTTCTACACCTTCCAAACTAAAACTTATTAAAATTTGACACAAATCTAACGGTGGATTTGTGAGGAATAACTAATTAAAACAAAAGTCTAGAGGCTTTGAAAAAAATACTTGCTACACAAGTTCTTTTCATGCCTAATTCTTACACACACTCTTTCCATGCTTGATTCTTGCACACATAAGGACTAACAATAAACCTCACACTTCCTCCTCTTTTTTTCTTCTTCCATCACACACACAAGAAGTCCCCCTTCCTTTCGCAAGCCTCCATGACATTCCTTGAGCTTGTTCCCCTTGTCCAATGGAAGCTTTGAAATCCTTTTGCACCAATCAATGGCCTCCTCATCCTTCAAGGGCCCATGAGCATTTGAGAATGAATTGCCATCCAATTGAAATTAGGATGAGAATCCTTCGACCCAATGAAACACAAGAATTATTCCATCCTCTAATCAAAGAGGATGACAATCCTCATAACTAATGGGATTGGAGGATTCATCCTTCCCCTTTATCTTGGATGTCTTGATGAAATCTCTTGAGCTTGATCCTTATCTTTTCCATCCGTTGACCCTCACATCCTACTTCTTCATCCTAATTACTTCAAGTAACTAACTACTAGGATAAATTTTTGGTAGTAACAAGGAAAAAATCCTTGAGTTTTTACTTGACTAATTTAATGGTTGAAGTAATATTTCCATGTACCATTTACTCCTTGATATTCCCTACCTATTTACTTCACTATGCACTAATTAATTATGTAGTACATCGTAAATTGGAATTACAATTTGCATCACAAAAACAACTTTTACATACTTCTAGATCCACCGTTGAATTTAGGGTTTGATGAATCCATTAGATCTAGGGTGTTTGAGTTTCCATGAGATTCCGCCGTCACTCCCACACCTTACGCCTACCCTAATTTATTAAATAAAAAAGCCTCGACCCCTTCTAAACGCAAGTACCACCTTGTTTATACTACCTTCTTGGTTTTTGTTGATGCAAGTGCGAACTAGTCATGGCGGATGATGACGCTACGCCTTCAAATCCTCCAATCGCATCTATACAACAAGAAGAGCTTGAAAAAGCACCGTTCGACTTGAATGTTTCTTAACAGCCGCGCGAAGAAGAACCGCCCAGGAGAGTGGTGCGCACTCGAGTAGATCGTTCGGTATGGGATTGTCAATTGTCTCCTAACCCACATGTTTTAACAATTTATTTAGAGTTTGTTCCTGCTCGTGGAACCGCGCCATAAAGGTTTGAAGAGTGCTAGTGCAAAGATGATGATGTCCGTCTCCATTGTCGAACGTGGGTTCCTGGTGATGGTCATTATCGTTGGCTACGAAGTCCGATCAACCCATTTCCCTTGGAGCATCGAGCCGAGTACCTCGTTCGCACCATTCGTCGCATCCTAGAGTTTTTACAACTATGATCTATCCTTTAAGTCAGTTATTCAATTATAATTCACCTTAGGCTACTCAGGCAGAATTGTTAGTACTTAAGCTTGATTTTTTCTAATTAAGAATCTAATAGAGTGAGAACTAAATAAAGATGTAGTAGGACTACATTCTAAAATCTTACAAATACATCATTAGTGCTTGAAGATCATTCTACAGACTAAATTAACATTCTCATGGTGAAGTGTCATTGTTAATTATGGGCTTGTGCTCCCAATATATCAATAAATCCCATCTAATTCTACATCCCTTTTCCCTTCTCTACAACATAAAAAAGGACAATGCAATTTTAAAGGTTTACTAGGTCCTGAACTAATTATGCGTTACATCAACTGAAATAAAGAAGTACTCTATGCCTAGAAATATCACAAAAGCTTATTCAACTATTAATAATCATTACTTGCAGGTTTATAAGCATTCAAATCATTAGTACCAAGGAAATTTAAGGAACTAAAGCTTAACTATTTGTTGAGCTATAATCCATGGCTCACACCATGCCTGGCCATTAATCACATTAATTTCAACCCTTGGGCTTATTACAATAGTCAACACATGTGGGAAAGCACATGAATATTATCACTATTACAAAATGTGGGTGCAGTTCACTAGTCCCCATTCATTAGATTAATGAATTCACTACTTTCCAACGAGTTTCTGTTTATTAAGATTAGTAAATTCACTTGAAATTTAATGAAATCATTTGGTGTACAACTAGGACACCTTTTGTTGTAGTGTATGCACATGTTCTAGGTCATCACATGAACATGTGCTTGCCATGTGATGTTGGCCAAATAAACATAACCCGAAAATCCTTTACCCTTTAAAAAAACCAATAATTTAACCAAAACAAAAACAAAGAAAACAAATGAAATCCCAACAACACAAAGTGGGGTGATTATTCATGTAATCTAAACCCCCACTTGTTGTAATTTCCACCCAAAAATTACAACATAAATTCAATTATCTTTTGAATTTTTTGATAGTGTAGCATTCCACCACCTATGGGCAAGGATGGTAATGTTTACCAACACAAAGATGAGATCATAAATGTGTTGCACCCTTATTCCATGCACCTTACACACCCCATCCCAAACCTTGGGGAAAAAGTCTAAAAACCTTTTTCACCAAATGGGCTGACCAAAATCACAATGGCAAAAATGACGTGAAATTATGCTTTTGTATGCGGAAGATATGAATATTTGGGATTCAATGTGAAATAAATTCCAAAAATAAAAAATAGCCTATGGAGTCTTCACATTGTAGTATCTAAAAACCTTGCACATTTGCACACATGTAGTTGTCCTCTCTAAAAATGTGATGGCACAAACCACACTTTAATTGGACTCTGATATGGAAGATATCAATTTCCAAAAAAATTCCAAAAAATTTCTAAAACGAGAATTGAAATTAATGAAATAATTATTTTTTTGTCCGATTATAAAGTCCGATTTGTCCAATTTCAAGGGTCTAAGTGTTCAACATTTGATTTTAGGTTGGGTTTTTTTTCACTGACTTACCCACATTTTCATTAATTTAGTGTTTTATTATTAAATGGATGAAAAAATGGTTTCACATCCAAATTATGGATGAAGTATTTTCATGTGGATGATAATTTTTGTAAGAAATTTTAAAAAACTAAACCACGTGGTAAGTTCAAATTGGTGCCAAACCTATCAACTAGGTTTAGGAAACTTGAAGAAAAAGGTCAAGATTGGACATCCTTTCACCCCTTTATCTCAAGTCTCCTCCAAGATTTGCAAAACTTTGAAACCCATTGAGCTTATAAGGCTCGTGCCAAGTCTGTCGAAATTGAATTCACAACCCACTGAACTTATAAGGTTTGTGCCAAGTCTGACAAGATTGAATTCACAACCCACTAAACTTATAAGGTTCGTGCCAAGTCTGACGAGATTGAATTCAAAGTGGCAATACTTTGAGTTCCTACCACTTCCTCTTTCGCCCACCTTTTTTTTCTCTTTTCTTTTTCTTTCCCCCTTTTTTTTTTCCTTTTTTATTCTTCTCCTTCTTCCCTTTCTTTTGTTGCTTGCATTGTGCCACACACTCACCAATGAAGATGACGACCAACGCAACAAGTCCAGGGGTTCCCCACCCGTGCATTCATTCTTTTGAATTGTAACTACAAATATAAATTGTTGATTGTAAATATAAATAGAAAAGAAACATGTGGCTATAGGTTCAACTTGTCACATTCAATGGTTTTACAACAATTGGTATAATAAACTCACTTAAAAGTTGAAATGAATGAATGGGGAATGGAATTTCTTTTAATCTAAATTGAAACATTAAGCAACTTGTAAAAAACTTCCCTCGACTTTAGGGTCTTGGCCAGTTCTTTCAAAACCTTTCTCCATTTCAAAATTCATAATTGCTTCAAAACTTAATATTGCAAATTGAAAAAAAAAAGATGAACACAAATTCGTATCAAATTAAAGGATCATAAATCACACACTAGGAGTCAATACAACTATTGAGAATGCATTCAAGGTGATCAAATCCTCATGCAGCTCATTTGCACTCCAACCTCCAACCTTGTCCTTTTGCTCATTCAATCAAAATTTACAATAACATTGAAGAAATGAAGATGGCAACAATTGATGAAACACAATTTCGAAAAGATCATTCGATTGTCTAGTTACCCTTGTTCCTTTATAGGGCATTGCATATGAAGAAGGAAGAGGTGTTAAAAGTGAAGGAGGAGAGAGGCCAAACTCATTTGCCTAAAGTATGCATTTAGGGTTTGAAGTTCTAGTTATTGGGCATTTGGCAACTAAAATGGATGACTAATGTTTGAATGAAAAAAATGATGAATGTATGTATAAATAACTAATATGGGTAATTCTTACTTGTCTAACCAACATGTAGATAGAATATTACTGACGTAAGCTAATGTGTTGAATAGGTAAAAAGTCAAGGAGTTATGTGTCACCTTTTTCAAAATGACTATTAATATTGTAATCATAATTACAAGTTAACAATAGATTGTTTAGTACACATGCACATGCATGTGAATTCATGATTTCAAAAACATCATGGTACACAAAAAATTATGGCACACCATGACAAATATTGGTGTCATAAATGCAAGACACACAAAACTTATGGTGTCACAAAAAATCATGGATTGCCACTAAATTTGTGACACCTTGTTGCTAAATGGTATCCATGTCATCATCACATGGAAGACCGAGTTGTTATTAATTGCAAAGGAAAAAATATTTTCAATTAACTAATAAATGAAATTAATTAATCAAATCAATAAGATGAATCATAATGTTGACAAATATGACCACATCATCTTCTCGATGTATAGCATACCATGTCATCATCATGGGAAATTGAGTCATTATTAATCACAAAGGTAAATGGTTTTTTAATTAATTAATTATAATTGCAAAACCATGACATCACATGATATCTCAATGGCCTTTGCAACATAGTGATTTTTGTGACGAAATAGTTACAATTGTAGTTGAAAAGAACAATAGTCATTTCATTGACCAATTTAAAACCCATAATGTGTTGTTGACGTAAACTTTAAATTCACCCATTGGCATCCATTAGCTCAAGGTAATAACAAAATCTATAAAGATAATTGGCATATAAATCTAATGAACACACCTTATGAACTTTTGCCACATAGCATGTATCCCAAAAAAAAGATATTGTAAATTGTCATTAATCACATGATTGATTAATAAACAAAAATCCATTGAAGTTAGTGTCATAAATCATGAGGTGTTGCAACTACTAGTCAACCTTGTAGCCACATGGCATGCCATGTCAACATCATTAAATCATAAGTTGTTATTATTCCCAATAGTTGTAAGAATCAATAGAATTTTGTTATTACCTAATTCTGGAATATTAAATAATATTAAAAATATATTCTTACAATATTGATATTTGTGCAAAAACCGTAAAGTCGTGATATCAACTATAGTTGCAGAACCATAATGCCAAGTGGCACCACAATGTCCTTTGCAACCAGGCAGTCATTAACATGATTATGTAGTTACAATTGTAATTGAAAAAATACTAGTTGTTTTGTTAACTGGTTGTAAAACCCAATATGTGTTGTTGTGACACATTTGAATATCACAACTTGCCCGTACATTCAAATGGAAGGAAATACGTGTGAGCAAGACTTGACCATTCTATAACACTCTAAACCCACATCGTCATAAATGATCTTAATCATCTCCATTGTTGAAGATTGAATTCTATTTTTAAAAGAGTACAAGGTCCATGTCAATTTTTGTCCAATCCTTGGATGCCTCCAACCAAACAAATAACCTTCAAATTGATTTTCAAGGCAAGAATTCCAATATATTAGATAGTTAATGGTTCAAGTTAATCATTCATTAAAACATCATCGGAATGCAAGGAATTGTGCAACACATTCAAGCATTCCACCAAGGTGCCCTTTTAATTCCTTACAAAATGGGCTTCAATAATTTCCATTATGGTTAAATTATCTCTTAAACAAACTATAATCATGAAGTACATTTCAGGCCAATCATTGGATGCCATCAATTGGGCAAATTACATTTAGTTTGATTTTCAAGGCATTATATCCAAGATATTACACATTTAACCTATTTGATTTAAACATACAAGTTGAGAAGAATTCCTCCTATCACTTCACACTTTTTTTTTCAAGGGATTGTGAGGGTATTGTGTGATATAATTGATGATTCCACCAAGCTACTTTTTCCCATCTAAAGACTATTGCCCTCATGCGGGGATGTAATGGGTTCCCAAACACATTGTGGGAATGCACATTGGCATGAAATGACATGTGGCCAAACATGGGAAAATGTGTTCCCCACTCATTTTCGAATGCACATTTGGTGCCATTTGGGACTATTGGAACTAAATTCCCAACTTTATTGGAACATGTTTTTTAATATGATTTTTTTTCATGTGGGTTGATGAAAAATTAGGACATGGGTTCCCATGTGCAAACATGTATTCCCCAATGGCACAAAAATTGTCACAAAAGCTTCACATATAAGTGCCATTGTTGCAACCCTAGCCTTGGGGTCGTGACCAAGGCAAAGGCTTGCAAGGTTGTGGGCCAAAAGGGGAGCCCAAGAATCACATCTCATGTTCCAAGGAGTGTAAGAGAGTGTGAGGGAATGAACCCTCACACTCCCAAGTGAGCTCCCACTTTGGGAGATGGAGTCCTGATGGATTCCCAAATTTTCATAGAGAAATTTCAGGGGTCAAAACCCATTGGATTGAAGATTTCTTTATACCATTGAAAATCTTTTGTACCATAGATGTTTAAAATGAGCTCGCATGACCCATTTGGATACTTAAAGCACAAGTAAAGGCCAAAAGAAAGGATGGGAGTCAAATTGGCAATTTGACCCTTAACCATTAAAAGTCGGGAATCACCCTGATTTCCTTGCGTGTAGGTGACATGCCACATATTGTTGAAAATTTCTTGATGAGGGTTATAACTTTGATTTAAACCTCATCTTAATTGAAGGTTTTCACACAAAGTTATGGGCCCCTAAAGTAGGGTAGTCCCAACTTTAGGAATTTTGGGACTCCCACTTGGGAGTCCCAAAACAAAATGACATTTGGGTGCTCATCCCATGGCCATGCACATAGTATATTATAAGGAGGAAGGTGGTGGCTTCCCTCAAGTCCAGGTCATGGTGAGTCTTAGGATTATGTGTTTACTTGTGGTTTGTCCATGCACCAAAGTGCTTCAATTACACATTAACCAACTCATTGTTTGGTTTGTGCAAGTCCATGTGAGTAATTGGATTGCTTGTCATTCTGGATAATTCCATCTTGAAGCTCTAGCACACCCCTCTACCCTTGAAGTGTTGCAAACCAAGGAGCGTGCCCCAACTCTTTCTCCTTCCGTTGTCTTCACCTTTGGACTCACAATTGAGTCCATCAAGGAGCTCAGGGGTGCGTCAACCATATAGGGATCACAAAAATGTCACATAAGCACCACATAAGTACCATGTAATCACCATGTTAACATATGTGTCATAAATGTGGGACCACATCAAGATAAATTGGGAAATTTTTGGGGTCCATAGTAAACATTACACCTTTGTTCAACACATGTGCCCCTACACCCCAAATGTGCACACCCCAAATAACCAATCAATTGATGTGGGGATTTTTGAAACTTGATTTAACCTTATCTACACCTTGTTAATCCCTATTTGGAAAATATGTCATATCTTGGTCAAATTTTCAATGTATTCAACTTCTATTTTATCAAGTTATTGTGGTTCTTCGTGTAAGTAGTTTAAATTTAATAAGTTGTCATTTCATAAGTAGGAGATGAATTTAAACATTACAAAATTAACTACACGTGGGAAAATCATGTGATTTTCTTTCTCCTTTTTTTGAGCACACAAGTGAAAACATTTTGGAAAAACTTGTACCATATAGATCAACAAATTTACATTCTTCTCATTGAAAATTAATTAACTAAGCATTTACCTTTGCCTTCACAATATTTTATTTTATTTTAATGTCCAATCTTTTTTGAAAATCTAAATGGATTACCCTTGTGCAAAAGTTAAGCTATTAATCAAAAGCCTTGCCTAATTCAAAACATATAACATGAAAATTACAACAAAGTTGTACTTGTTTGCCAAAATTAACATATGCATTTGTGAGTCATACCGACACAACCATGTGCGGTAGTCTCGATTTTTTAAGAGTTACTTTGGGGTTATTTGAGTGCGGTAGAGTTATTAAGGGCTTTTAGCAACTTCACAAGGAGTGATGCATGTGCTTGGTGTGAAGGGGGTTTTGTTTTTTGGAATGTGTTATTGGTGGGTAAGGAGGAAGGTCAGTTCTTTTCTTCAACAGAGGCTAATAGCCATAGTTTTAAAAACCTTGTTGCGTAATTAGGGGTGACAAATCTCTAGAGGGTTGGGGGTAGAAGTAGGCATCAAAACTTGCAAGGTTCAACACTACATTTGTCTTGTTACGGTTTGTAGGAAGTAGCAAGCATATTAGAAATTCTTGAAGCAGTCAAAAGGATGTCGATGAAGGGGTTAATAGAAGTAGTGCAATCTTCAAGTCGTTGAACATGAGGATAACTCGAGACAATTCAACAATTAAATAAATAGTATGATAGTGTGCCAACAGCAATAGGAATCTGATGATAACTGAAAACTTTATTTATAATAAGGTTGAGCTCAGCAAGAAACTACAAGTACACGTGAAATCAGGAGCTGTGCCTTAGTGATAGTTCACAACTGCAAGAAGTCGAGGATGCGTCGGATGGTGCGAACTAGGTAGTCCGCCTTGCTGTTAGGAGGGAGGCGACGAATTGGACCGCGCAACCAACGATAGTGTCCAACGCCGGGAACTAAAGACCAAGCGAAGATGGAGGTGTTTTCGGTTTCATAACAACCTTCACAAACAGTTTTAGGTTCGTCACCGGAAGCAGGATCGACTTGTAGCAAGATCACCAGGGTGCGGGAGTTTGGCGAAATGCGGTAATACCAAGCTCGAGGAGGTTCAACTTCAAGACGAGCGCGCACCTCTCGAGGTTCGAGTTCTTCGTCACGGGGATGCTGCGTTAGAGTCAAATCTAAAGACGATTCCGAAGGCGGTTCCTCGTTCACTTGTGCGGCTTGGGGCCCGTAGGAGGTAATTGTGCGCGACGCCATGCTTGCAAGGAAGAGAGGAAAGATCTTCAACAAAAAAGAAGAAGAAGAGATAAATAAAATCAAATTGCAATGAAGGTGAAGGGGATTTGTGACATCAAGTCATGTGTTCGTAATTTATACGCAAGAAAAGGAAGGGAGTGGGTAAAGAATGGCCTAGGACTATGGTAAGGTTAAACCCTTGTGTCAAAGGATAAAAAATGAGGGTTAAGGTAAATTTGCTTGGGGGGAAGTGGGAGTAGGTGCAAAGGTATCTTCTCCTTCACCTTCCATTGGCCACCAAGCCAAGCACCTTCCATTGGCCACCAAGCCAAGAACCTTCCATTGGACACCAAGCCAAAGACCTTCACCTCTCTTTAAAAGGCGAACTTGGGTCATGGGAGCTCTCTTCTTCTTGTCCCTCGAAAAAACAAAATTGGATCGAACCTTGAAAGTGTTTGTTTCGACAAGGTTTTAGAGGAGGAAATGAAGGATCAGCTTTGGAGTTGAAGAGAGGAAGGAGAATAGGGGGGAGATCTCGTGAGAGTTTGTAAGTAAGGGATGTGAGTAAGGATAGATTTGAAGGTTAGGATTTAGAGAAACTTCACAAAACCCTCTCGGGTTTAGTGGTGTAACTCCTTGCTGTTTTAGCTCCAGAACCCAAAATTTCGTAAGTAAATGCGTCCACTAGTTAGCTTTCCAAAGAGCTATAGCAAGTTGAATTTGGATAATTTGGGTGGGAGAAACAATTCTCCAAGTGACTGGTGGTTTGCAGTTTGGTTGAATCAACTACTTCCTCAAAATCCTTTCGGGTTTTATAGCATAGTTTCCTAGTTATTTAGCTGCAGATCTTGAAACTTGATAGAAAGGTGCGTCTATTAGTTAGCTTTCCAAAGAGCTATAGCAAGTTGAATTTGGACAATCTGGGTGGGAGAAACAATTCTCCAAGTGACTGGTGGTTTGCAGTTTGGTTGAATCAACTACTTCCTCAAAATCCTCTCGGGTTTTATAGCATGGTTTCCTACTTATTTTGCTGTAGATCTTGAAACTTGGTAGGAAGGTGCGTCTACTAATTAGCTTTCCAAAAAGCTATAGCAAGCTAAATTTGAACAATCTGGGAGTGAGAAACAATTCTTTAAATGATTGCTAGTTATAGCCATGTTGAAGGAAGTGTTGAGTTCACAAAAGTTTGTTTAAAGAGCTGGTTGTTTAACTTAAGGTTCTAGGATCAGGGGATTGTGGGGATCAAAGTAATAATAATAATAATAACAAAATAAAAATAAAATAAAATACATGGCCATCAATGTTAAGTTATGAAAGATGCATAGGCGGTAGAGAAATTTGAACTTCAACTACAAACGCAATCTAGTATCTAGAAGTACGCTCGCTTTGTCTTTCACCGGAAGCATTTATACTTTCAAGTATAGTCACCTTGTAGAATCGGGGGTAGAGGGACAAAAGTTACCTCACAGCATTCCAAATCAATCTTTATTGAAGGTTGATTAGGCTTCTAATACATCTCCAAATTATTGTAACCAACCCACTTGTAATCAAATTTACAATTTATTTACAAAGAACTATGCCTTGAGGCTTGAACAAATGAAAATGGAAAGGTCTACACATCCATTTTTATCATTAGATGTGCTTTAGATTCATTGACGAAATTAGATGGATTTGATGGCACAATTGTATGAAGAAACTAAAAATCGGTATTTAATGCATATGCAAATTCAACCATTGGATCTTTCTTTCAATATAGTTTATGTTTCATAACATATCATAAGTTCTTTTTATGCATTGACTTTTCACTCTTGTTTATTACCTTTCTTTCGCTTGTAGATTCTTGCCTTAATAAACTTTCAAGTTTAATAGCATTTGTGATGAATGACAAAAACAACTTATCAAGTTAGCTTTAATTTTGACACCAATTATTTACTCAACCAAGAGAGTAAGTGATTTATGTGCACGATGTCAATCTCTAACCATTTAAAAAAAGCAAACATTAAACATGTTTAGGTAAATTTAGGTTTGCATGCAAATAGTACCAAATTTGGGCATGGACATTGTTAGTGGTGTGAAACTTTTTTTTAATCTTTACATATCTATATTTGTAAAGTGGTTCTAACTAATTGGAACCTACACAGCAAGTTAGGCCACAATTGATAACAAGACCCAAAATTGGGATTGTCACTTTTAAACTACAAAAATATAAGGGACCAAACTTGAAAAACCTCATAAACTCCAACTCAAACTAATTTTGTCCTTGATCGATGTCTCCCACATTGTTTGAAACCTAGGTATGTAGTCAAAGTAAGTAGGTACTTTAAGTGGCACTTAAGGAAAGTAGGCAAGTGACTAGGTAATTAGCCTAAGTAGGTAGGTAGGTACACTAAGTAGGTGGGTTGGTAGGTCAAGTAGGTTCATAGACCTTGGTAACACATGTAAGTGGGATGTAGGTGAGTAGGCAACCTAGGTAGCAAATAGGTAGGTAGGTACTTTAAGTAGATGGGTATGTGCACTACATTGGTTAACATAGGTAAGTAGCCTAGGCAGAGTAGTAGCTAGGTAGGTACACTATGTAGGTAGCCTAGGTAGGTCCCTATTTAACCAAGGTAGCTAAACCCCTTACGTAGGCACAAAATTTTTAAATGAAGTTCAGAAAAAAATAAGTCATGGTCAAAATTTTGGAAAGTTCATCCCTACTTTTGAGCTTTGGGTTGTAGTTCCAAGGATTTTAAATATACTTTCAAATTGGGGATGACATAGCCAAATGAGGATGAAAAGGAGCATAGAACTAAGCATCACTTTATGGATATCTCTTGTATGTTTGCATGTAAATGCATAAGTTATCATTATGAAAATTTGTGTCTTTTGCAACTAGTTCACAATTAGTATTAATTGCAAAGACACTTTTTAGTTGCATAGGAAAAATTTCAAGGACATGTATTCTCATAATGTGTGGTGGTAATGAAAAGTGACATGTCCAATTTCCACATGGGTGGAAAAAGTGACAATATTTTAAATTTTGACATTCCTTAAAACAAAAAAACAATGTCATTTTCAAACTTGAAAGTAAATACCAAAAAGTTGTTCTCATACACAAACACACAAAGGTGATATTATTTTTCTTTGTGAAACACAACACCTAACAAGATGTTGGCACTTTAAAATCAAGCTCATTGACAAAGGACCTGCAAGAGTTTCTCCACACTTTAATGGGTTTGAACCCATGACCTACTCATTGGCAAAGGGCTAGCAAAAGTTTCACCTATGCACCACTAGGTTTGAAACCATAACTTTTTTTGAGGTCTCAACATCCCATAATTGGCTATCCCAATGAACAATCATGACCATTGGGGTCCAAGATGAGATTCTTTTGCAAGGACTCAAATGGTTATATCTTATCTACATGACATATGACTGAAAATTAAAGAATTAAAGTGATATATGGAATCCACATACAATGTGACTGGCATGTTGTGCAAATTATGTCTTCCATCAAGATGAGATTCTTTTGTGAGGATTCAAATGGCTATCTTTTATCTATGTGTTATATGGAGTCACGTACAATGTGGCTTTTGCATGTGGTGTAAATGTCTTCCACACTTGATATCTTTTGGAACCATGTTTATACCTTTTAGAACCTACTTTAAACTATTACACAAGATTCCAATAGGTACAAGCATGTGCATGAAACTTGTGGATGTCCAATCATCCAATGTGCATATAGGTGAAGAAAATGGCAAGTATTCAAAAGTTGATAGTTGTTGCTCAACTACCAACTATTTTTTTTTATTTTTATTTTTATTTTTTTAGGGAAACATAATAACAAACCCAACTTGACAAGCCATTGGCACCCCCAAGTCAAGCTCATTGGCAAAATGCTAACAAAGGTTTCACCTACATTCCATTGGGTTTGAACCCATGACTTGTTTTGAGGTCCTAAAATGCTACACCAATGAGCCATCACCCTGAGGGTCAACATTGTATATATGTACCATGTTTTCATGGGCAACTAAATTGAGGCAACTTTAGCAATTCAAAAAAAGAAAGATCTTTTCTTCATATAAATTTAGCAAGATATTCAAATCATTTCTCTTTCAAGGTTTAATATAATTGTGCTCTTGCAAACATGGATTTAATCATATATAGGAAATAATCTTTATATTATTTGGTTTTATGATGGATTTGTTGAACAACTTTTGCTAATTTGGAATATGGAGATATAGTTTTGGTTTTGAAAATAATTATAAACTTGGTGATGATTGACCAAAATACCATTTATGAGATTTTTTAGTTCATTAACATGTTGATGAAACAATGTTGTGCAAATTTTCTTCCTCACTACAAAATTGGACTTTAGATTTATGTGTGCAACATGTTCTAAATTGATTCTTTTACGTGGAGGAAAATGAATTATTGCACACAAAAATTGAACAATTTGTCTATTGGGTCTAAGCATGTAGCCAAAAAATGTGAAAGATGTTTAAACTTTTATATCATGTTTGTAGCCAAGCTTCTCTAAATTGTCTTATGGATGGTTGCTAATTACTTAGATTACATCACAAAAATAAAAATAAAAATTGGAACATATGGTAGTTGCACAACTCAATGCATCTCACATATTTTTATTTTGACTAAATTCTTTTAGTGCAAGTTAATAACTTATGATCTTGTTTGTTAGAGTTCATTCAAGGCAAAACAACATTGAAAATTTTGTGTGTAATATGTTTGCATGTAAGTGCACAAATTTGTGGTAATCAAAAGTTGTGTGTCCAATTTGAACATGGTTGAAAAAGTGACAATATTCCAAAATGTGTGATTCCTTATAACAAAACTAGACTATAAACCATTTTGAAATGAAATAACAATTAATTGTCCTAATTCACATGAAGAATCTCACCTTCTTTTGCAAGGACTCAAGTGGCTATCTATTATTTATTTGTTATATGGGCAAAAAGTGTTATGTGGAATAAAGTATAAAGTGACTTTTGCATCAAGTGCACATGTATTCCATGTTTGATATTTTTTGGAACCAACTTTAAATAATTATATAAGGAACATGGTGAAAAGTTTGCATATGAAAGTTGTGGATGTCCAATGTGCACATAGGTGAAAAAATGTTACGCACACAAAAAGAAGGCAAGATTTCTAATGTATGGACCCAAATGGCATCATGTGCTTTGTGCACAAAATCAAATATGTGTCAATGAATCATGTGCCAAGTGATTTTGGTTTGTTTGGCATTGTGTAGTATATGTACTTGATTATGTTTAGAACCTATTTTAGGCAACTATGTGGGGGCAACTTGGCAATTTGAAAATTGAATGAATTTTCCCTGCATTATATAATTTGCACACAAAAATTGGAATGAGCTATTAGTTAAAATTTGAAAATATAAAAATGAACTCTTGGATGGCCAACATGTTCCACCCAAGGGAGGGCATTCAAGTATTTGAATTTACAAAATATGTGAATAGAAATGTAAGGTCTCGTATATTGGTTGTTGGGTTAAAATTTTGATCTAATTAGTTATGTAATATGGTTACATTTATTTTGTAAACCATAATATAGTTAATAAAAGGTATAATAATTATATATATGGTGTATTATACATTTTCAAATACTAATCGTTAGTAGGATGAATTAGTACATTAAAATCTATTAATTTAGAATTTTTTTATTGTTTTCTATTCACTACAACAAAAGTTGTCCCTCAATGCCAAGTGATTTCACTAGATGTTGAGTGAATGCACTAGTCATAGTGAACATGACTTAGTGGGGAGGAAGTGAATTCACTGGCCTAATGAACGAGCATTAATGAACTACACCCACATTTTGTAGTAGTGAGTTGTTCATTAATTAAATCCTACATCCTTTATTTATTATCAATGGAAGCCTTGTTTGATTGTTGATTATTTCCTTGGAAAACAAGTATATTTGACCTTGTCTTAAGTTGATAATTGTATTATGATTCATGTGTTCTTCTTTCATTTCTATTTTTCAAATTCATCATTTAGGCATGTGTTACTATTTAACTTATTGAACTACAATCAATTATCAAGTTAATATATCTTTGTGAGAATTTCAAATTTGCTATGTGAGATAACAAAATTGTAATATAAACATTTTCCTTCATTACCTCAATAAATTAATAGTAAATAAATAAATAAAATGTTAATGTACCATCTTTTGTAAAAGTCAAGATAGATTATCTTATGCACAAATTAAACCATTAATCAAAAGCCTTATGTAGTTCAAAATATGTAATGGCAAGCATAATCATGTTGAATTTGTTTACAATTATCACATGCATCCCAAATCAATATTTATCAAACATTGTTTGGCTACATGGTTTCAATCCCTCAAAACGGTGATCAAAATATTTCAACATATGAACCATCTAGTTAAAATATAAGGTCCTTTAATACAAATTCATTGAACGCAAGTGCACATAATAATAAAAATTTGAAATTCTATGGTTAATTATGGGTGCCAACCGCCCTTATAACTTTGATGTGTGCACATGTGATGGTACAAATTCCAAACTCCTAGTTCTATATTAGACAAAACATCTAAAATTGATTAGGTTCCCATTACATCTTGAATTGTCGATCCATCATTAATAAAATTACAAATTATTTTAGGACCATCATTTATTCTTTGAAATGAAAATTCAAAATCAATTAGTTATTTGACAAACATGTGTCAAAGCTTCCAAGGTATTATGGCATTTATGCTTTTAGTCAACTGAAAGGGTAAATGATTTATGTGTATCATGACAATCTTTAACCTTTTAAAATAAACAAACATTAGACATGTGTAGGTATATTAGTGTTTAGGCTTGCATATAAGTAGTACCAAATTTGGGTGTGTTCACTAATGGTGTTGGAATAATGAATTGCAACCCTACAACTCAAAAATTGAATAATTGCAAAGCCAATTGTAAAACACCTCTTTTTTTCATCTGAACAAACATTAAATATGTGTAGGTAAATTAATGTATATGCTTGCATGTAAGTAATACCAAATTTTGGCATGTTCATTAGTGGTGTTGATTTGTTTTTCAATTGTTACTAATATATCCCAAAATTATGATGCATATCTAATTATTCCTAAAATTTAATGCTTTACAAGGATAGATGTACTTTTTCAAGTTTGATTAATGACTAAAAATAATGAGGGTTCAAATCCTCTAAACAACATCTTCCCAATAATCAAATTTTTTTAATGCACCTTGTGTAAAATCCCTTTCAATTCACAAATAGATGGGTATTGATTAAACAAAAAAATGGATGAAGTTGGGAAAATTAGATAATGCATAAATTTATTATCATCTTTTTTAGCAAAATGTAGCCAATTTCTTCAATATGATAGAAATATGTTTTTTTTCAGATTTTAGTCATCAAATTCAACATTTATTTGGAAATTTTGTCAACTTTCTTTATTGGCTTCTAGCATGTTGCAAAAAATGTGAAATATGCTTTAGCTTTTTATCTTTCATATCTTGTTTAGAGGCAAACTTGGTTGAATTCTCTTGCCCTTAGATAGGTGGCCAAGTATATTTTATAGGTAGCCTAGTAGGTAGGTAGGCACAAAGTTTATAGGTGCAAGTTTAAAAAAAAACCATGGTCATAATTTTGAAATTTTCATCCTTACTTCCAAGGTTTTGGGTCTAAATTTAGGGGATTTTGAAGATACTTGCAAAGTGGGGACAAAATGGCAAAGTGAGATGAAAAGGGGCATGGGATTGGCACCACTTTATGGATATTTATAACATGTTTTCATGTAAGTGAATTTTTTTATGGTAATTAAAAGTTGCAAATATTGAAAAAAATGTCCATGTTTTTATTTTTGAGATTCATTACAACAAAACTAGAATGGGAACCCTTTTGAAATTAAATACCAAAATGTTGGTCTACTACACACAAAAAGAAGGCAAGATTCTTTTTGTGAGGACTCAAATGGCCATATGTTATCTAGGTGTTGTACAAGTGGAGAATGTTATGTGGATCAAGTACAAATGACACTTGCATGTTGTGCACATGTCTTAGATATGCTTGATTTTTTTGGATTACATAAGGATTTGATTCTTTGAAATTCCTCTAAAATTTAGACCTTTCATCATGTCTATATGGTGCAAGTTTGAGGTTCCCAATTTATTGTTAAACATGTTGAGTGTACCAACAATATGGGAATTTATATGTTTTCATGTTTTGAATGAATATTTTTATATTGTGGAGTCTATATAATTAAACATGGCACTTTGAACCAATATTATCATGATAGTAAAGTAAGAAAATTAGGCCATAAAAGTAGTCTTAATTTGGAAGGCACACATGGCCACATTATAATAAATTAAGCCAAATAATTGTTGATTTTTGTTGCTAGATGGCCCCCATCCTAGCCAAGGATGTGTGCATTGTAGGACCCTACCAAATTGAATATTAATTCTAGTGATGATGATTCATCGAAGCTTGTTTAGGTAGGAATACTATAAGGTCCCATAGTATTTCAACCTAAGAAATTCCAACCCAAAATTGTTTTTGCCCATTCCCAAGAAAAAAACATGGAAAGGTGTCTTTTCAAAATTGTGTGTCGAGCAAATTTTCAATACCTTCTCCATCAATTTGCACCCATTAGTTGCTATTGAATCTGAACATGACTCAATTAAATTTGAATTAAATTCAAATTCAATTCAAGGTGCATGCAATTTCATTCAAATATAAATTATGTAAAATGAAATCAATATTTTTTCATCAATCAATGACAAACCAAACGATGATATTTTTGCTAGTGGTGGTGTTCAACAAAGGTGGAATCCTAGAAGATTATGCATAGAATGGTGAGGGATTTCTTAACATGAGATTTTGTAAAATAACTACATTCATAATTTCTTATTTTGTTTCCAAGTTAGCAACATTTCTTATTTGAGTCTGAATGTTTTAAACACTAAGATTCAATTATGATGTGTGATTTGTAACATCCAATTTTTTTTGTGATAATATAATGTTTAAAACTCAAGTATATATAATGCTAGGAAAAAAGATCAAATATCATTTATGATCTAGGAAAATAACATCATTGCAACATTATAAACAATCCACTATCAAGTTGGTTTTACATGTGTGCATTAGCATTTTTCGGAATAATTGAGAATTCATGAAATTGTGTGAAATTCCTTTGTCAAATATATCATTTTGCAATTCCTATAGTCTTCAATGGTTCCATTTTTGTAACATATATACCTATACAATCATGAACATGTGTGATTTGTAGATGATGTTCATGAAGTTGGAAAATTTGAAATTTTGACATGAAAACCAAAAAATTGTGATCAAACATAACTTTAATAAAATTGATGCATTAGTCACATATTGTTATTGTAATTTGGTGCTTCACCAAATTTCTCCCAACATAGGTTGCATCCCTTTCATGTATTTTGGATTATGAAAGCAACTTTTTTTTCTAATATAATATTTATAAGCAATTCAAAAGGAATTTGTGGTTTTTACCATGATCCTAGTGTAGGTGTTGGTTCACCCAAGGTGTTGGACAACATCTCCATGACAATTATGTTTACAATAACATACCAATGCTCATCATTGGTAGTGTGGAGCATCATGGAGCCCAAGTTATATTGTTTTCAAAGATATTGAAGTTATCAACAAATTGTTTTTCAAAAAAACAAGTTTTTATGAAGAAAAATAAAGAATACTTAATATTTTAAAATAAACCATTTGAAACATTGTAGGATATTTTATTCTTGGCATTGAATCTTCAAGTAAAATAATTACTTGATGTTGAAATGTTGAACTTGCCATGGTACATGTAGCCCTTTTCTTACTAGTATTAAAATTCCACTTTAAAATGTAGTTTTAAATTTTAATTAAAAATGAAGTGATTTTGGACCATTTCTATCCCTAAGAATGAGAAAATAATAATAATAATTGCCAAATTTCCAATTGAAAATTAATATTCTTTCCAACAAAACAATAATCAACTTAAACTACCATTCCAAAAAATGTTATGCACATAAGAAGAAAGTGCCTCAACGACCATACTGCAAGGAACCAAATGACTATATGTTATCATGTGCCACACGTGCAAAAAGTGTTAAATGCACATAAGATAAAGGTGAAAATCTTTTGTAATGAGCTAGATAGTCAAATGTTATCATGTGGCATCTTTGCAAATATGTTGCAAATAAAGTACAAAGTGGGTTTGTGCACCATTGAATGGGTAACTTTTGGACATGTTTCATAATCCATGCAAGTCTATACAAGTCCATTGAAAATTTCCCAATGGACATGGTTTTGATGATTTTTAATATTGTAATATTTCACGATTAAATGCATGCCCACTTTCAAAACTATGTCAAATTTTAATTATAAAAAAAAACACCCACCTTGTGTAGATGAATTATTTCATAGATGCTTCCACGAGTAAAATGTTCCTTTAGAGCCAATTTCATAATATTGCAAAGTTGGGAAATGCCATATTTGTTGATATGAGATATTTAAACATAATGGGTCCAAAGTTGAAAATCAACATTGTGTCCCAAATTTGAACCACGTGACCATGATTTCACCCAAAAGTTTTTATGGATTTTCATCTATTTGCCTATTATTGAAAGAATGATTCCATTTCAATATCTTTACACATCCAACAACCAACTTGACCCTACCATTTCAATGCCCATTTTTAATATAGGAACCATCATTATACCTACCACCCTATTACTACTTTACCAAGCAATCTGCACAAGGAATTGTGAGGCCCAATTTTCATCCTCCATCTTTTCCCACGCCATTGCTATCACAATAAATATCCCTTCACAGTCTCAACATCCCACATTTGAAGATCAATAGTTGGGCTTTCTTTTATTTGTATTTCACATGCATACCATGTTATGATAGGAAAAAATATAGTTGATTAGAATTTAGTTGTGAAATTAACTATGCACACCATGACAAATGTTGTGAAATGGGGTCAATTTATCACATTAGTTGATTTGACAACATTGATACTTACAATAGTTGCCTTAGTAGTCTTTCACATCTTTGTACAATGGTTTTGTTTCACACAATTGAAGAGACCACCGGGGCCATTTCCCGTATGGCCATTGGTTGGAAACCTTTTTCTTTTAGGTAAAATCCCCCACCAAGATTTGCATAAGTTATCAAAAACATATGGGGATATCATGGAGTTGAAGTTGGGATCAGTGCATGTTGTAATCATTTCGTCTCCCCAAATGGCAAAACACGTTTTGCAAACACATGATCACCTTCTAGCACATCGTCCCAAAGCTATCATTTCACAATCCATTAGTTATGGTGGACTTACTATGGCATTTTCATCTCAAGGGGATTATTGGCGACGATTACGCATGATACATGCATCGGAACTTTTAAATGCCAAAAGTCTGCGTGCTTCCAAAAATGTTCGAGATGAAGAAATTTCATCATTAGTACATGATTATTTTCAAGATTGCAAGGTAATTGAATTTATTTGAATTAGAAAACCAATTTCCAAATGTAATTAAGAGAGGTTATTCATCGAGTTTTGGACAATCCATGAGGGTTTTCATACTTGTATCACTAATTCACTACATCATTCGTGGAACATGATTGTATCAACTACCTCTTCATTCAATGATTGTGCGACTATTTTGGAATTGTTGTTTTTTTTTTCCAATATATTTAGTTGAAAATTGATGATACATATTCACATTTTTTTGCAGGAAGGAAAGCCAATGGACATTTATACAAGATCACGTAATGCCTCCTTCAATGTGATGACTCGTTTATTATTTGGAAAAAGATATTTAGGCTCAGGACTTTCCATTAAAGAATGTGAGGAGTTCAGTGACATCATTAATGAGGAAACATCAATCCTTGGTGTTTTCAACATTAGTGATTTTGTTCCACTTCTAAAGCCATTTGATCTCCAAGGCATCATACCTCGATTAAATAAGATACGATTGAAAGTGGATCAATTTTTTGACAAAATCATTCAGAATCATTCAAGAGAAGAAAGTTCAAATCGTTCCAAGGATTTTCTTGATGTCATGTTTTCTTTTAATGAAAGTTATGGTTTTGGTAAAAGACATGGAGACAATGTCATCAAAGCTGTTATCAATGTGAGTTATTTTGTGCTTTAATTCTAACTTTTAATTTCCAATTTTATTTTTTAAGTTAAAGGCCTCAACATGACATAAAATGTTGTCCAGTTTGTGATTATATTTGCTAGGTAAAGTAAACATTGTTAAAAAATTGATATTGTTCAATTATTATGCCAACCATTATCATTATTTGATTATGATATTTCATCATGAACAATCAAATGATCAATGTTGCACCTTTGACCATGTAATAAAATCTCAACAATATTGGCCTATATGCATAATGAATGTTTATATTCATGATCTAACAATTTATTAATGATGTTATTGTGCATAATTATATTCTCCATGTGCCATTATGTGCAGGAGATTTTGGAAGCAAGCACTGACACATCTATAACTGCTATTGAATGGGTATTGGCAGAGCTATTGAAACATCCAAAGTTTATGAAAAAAGCTCAAGATGAGTTAGATGATGTGATTGGGCAAGATCGTGTTGTTGATGAAAGTGACATTCCTCAACTAAAATATCTCCAAGCTATTGTGAAAGAGACATTCCGTCTTCATCCTCCTCCCCCACTTATGGTACCACATCAAAACATGGAAGCTTGCGAAATAGGAGGTTACCATATATTGCCTAAGACACAAATATTTGTGAATCTATGGGCTATTCATCGACATTCATCTACTTATGAAAATCCTTTGGAATTCAACCCAGATAGATTTTTGCAAACTAATGTTGATTTGAAAGGGAAACATTTTGAGCTCTTACCATTTGGTTCAGGGAGACGCATATGCCCTGGTATGTCGTTGGGTTTGCTTATTGTGCAAATGCAACTAGCTAGGCTTCTTCATAGTTTCACATGGAAGTTGCCAAAAGGAGAGAATCCACAAGACATGGATATGGGAGAAGTGTTTGGAATGACAACTCGAAAAGCAATTCCATTACGTGCAATTGCTATTGCTCGACTTCCTCAACACTTGTATTTAGCTCCACAATTTACTTGATATGGTAATTAATAATACCTATTAAATATAGTTAATGCCACTAGATGATGTATATGTATGTGATACATATTATTAATCTTCAAAGGATTTATGTCATATTAAATTTTATAGGAATAAATGATACGTCCAAGGACATATGTAGGTTTTTTTTCAAATTCAAATGTTCAAGTTTAACATAGATGTGAATGTAAACACACAATATGTTTTCTTGCTATTTTAAAAACCTTTTTTTTTTCAATGTGATTATTTTATATTTTGTGGAATTATATAGTCCCCAGTTCTAAGAACTTCCAAGCTCCAACCACCAAATAATATTCGATTTCAACAAGGAGTTCAATAATTAATTAGGAGCCAAATTTGAATATTTGTCACATTATGCAATAATCATGTTAACAATCACCATGCATAATCTATTCTTTCTATAGTAGTACACACTACACAATGTAGATATGATTGCATATTGCACATGATTGCAAGTTGGTGATAAAATTGTTATTGTTATTTAAAAAGAGATTGGTGGTTATTGGCTACAATTTAACTATAGAGGAGTAATCCTTGATTCTAACCTTCTTAATTAAGTCTACAATAGTAAGCTAAACCCTAAACACTTTTGGATATATATTTTGCAACATGGATGGTATGGATATAATTATCTTGCAAAGGTGGATGACCAAAATTGAATGTAGGCTACTAGTTAACTTTTCCAAAATAAAGTAATCTCATGTTAATGTTCAAATGTTTCCATTAAAGTGATATGACTATCCAATGTTGAGCACATATGATTTCATGCACTTTTCCTTATTTTTACCCTTTGAATTCTTTGTGCTATAAACAAACCAAGTTATTATTCTTTTGGGTAGAAATTTGATGATAAGTAGGAAAAAGTAAAATGATCAGTCTTTGTATTGGGTGAAAGAAATTTCCAAAGTATTCAACCATCACAAACTTTCTCCTAAACAACTGCATCCAACTTGGGTGTGGGTATATATAACAAAAAAATGTCAAATATATAGAACTTTAAATTTGGGTATCCATGAACATGTAGACAATGTTGTGCAAAGTAAGGGGTAGAAGTTTGAAACTCTACATGTAATATGAAATCAACTCATAAATGTGGTCTTGTAAAGTCTCTCATAATCCCCCCCCCCCCTCCCAAATATTTTATTTATGATTTTTTACATATGTGTTGACTCATTTATTTTTCATTTTATCAATGATAGGATGTTGAAAGAAAATTTGATTTATAGATTTAATAAACCTACTTACATACTATCATGTTCGTAAAATTAGCCCAAGAAGTCAAGTTTTGACCAACCAAAAACTTGCCACATACATATGAAAATCTCCATAGAAGATTGATCAAATTTTACTTAGTTATGTTATTAACTAATTGGGAAAATGAATCTCTCAAGTACATTACCAAGCACAATAGCCATCAAACATAGGTGTTTGAAAAATGAATCTTTGTTGATGTTCATAGATTGCCCTTCTTATAACAATGATGACCACATCAAATGGTATATTAGTGGGAATATTAACTCAAAAGTAATAAATGCAATGATGTGTAGTTGGTGCAACCCATAAGAGGTGCTCTAGCAATCCAAATGCAATGTGATATGTAATTGATGCCAATTTTTTTAAAGAATTTTTTGGGTACCCTTTTTGACTTGATTTCTTGATTTTATTCACAAAGGCTAGTTAAGTGAGCCATATTGACAATAATTAGTTCCTTGACTATCATGCACAATTTAAAGACCTAATATTCAAGTAATGTTGGGGGTTTAAATTTACTTACCTTTGTGAAAGTTAAACCTTGGTATGAGTTTTAATTTCCAAATTATGCATTTACAAAATCATGTACTAACAACATAAGGATTTAAGAAGGTATGCCATTCGACATACTTGAAAACTTTGATATTCAAAGGGCATTAGGCATTACATAAGTCAGCAGGTTTAGCCCTTTGACTTGCAATAAGACATTCCTAGTCATTAGATATTCAATAATAAAGTCAAGATGCCTTGATAATTTACACCAAGCGAACGATGTTCATTAATTAAAATGTTGTGATAAAAGAGTTTTTATTGGTATTAATGTAATCATATGGTATATATTATAGTTAAGGTCAATTGATTAAATATTTGGGTATATTAGATAGTGTTAATTTATTCTAAACCTTGAGGAAGATTCAAATGAAAATGTTTTGAAAATACAATACAAATGCATCAACCACTAAAAAAATCATTTTTATTTTAACCCAATATATTTTTTCAGTTGGATATGTGATTAAATTGCTAATCCTTCAACAGACATGTACATTAAATTAAATATAACAACACAATACAATTAGTTTTTATTGGCATCACAAACCATGTTGGTTTGATTACAAGTCATTTTCCAAAATTATAAACAAAAATGCACTGATGTACATATTTTTATCTTTAGAGTACATGATCTCATTGTTAATAAGTAAGTATATCAAAATGCAAACTAATATTGATGCATAAAGAAAGGATGGCATTTGGCTAAACATTAGGTAGTGTAAATAAATGACCAACCACAAGCCACAACTTTTAGATTGATTTTATTGTATTAGGACTCAAAGCACTTTTCAATAGATCATCTATAAGTATTATGTATTTATACATTATAAATCATATTGTGTAGTTATGAAGACCACATCTTTTGTGTGATATGGTTGGGTTTTTATATCGTAATGCATAAAAGTTGTCAATATATAAGGTTTATAGTGGATTAATATGTTCTAGATATTATGATTTATTTGAACGTAACTTAGTTTTAAAATGAACTGTTAATTATGAGTTTGTCTTTCTAACTAGTTTGATCCATGTGAAAAACTTTCATGATTTTTTGTCATACGCGTAGAGTTTTCTATGTGAAATTTCATGTGGATTTGTTTGTGTCATCATTTGATCATGAATTTGTTTATCATTCTTGTGTATTTTATACATGTGTGGGTGACATTGTTATGTAAGCATTTGTTCGGGCATTAATATTGTATTACATGGGATTGATGTTTTTTGCATAATGGTTTATATACATATTAAAAAACAAATCATGACACCTAATACTTATGATTTTTAATTGTGAATTTGATATTAGTAAACATGTACTTTTGACATCACAATAAAGTCTCACATAATTTGTTATTTGAGAAAGTATTTCCAAATTCTAGAGTATTAATTAACATTTTATGTTTTTAAGGTTCTTTTGCACAAGTTTTTATTAGTTCTTAAAATGAATATGGAAAATATGAAGGAGGTGTATTACGAGAACATCTTGGCTGTTATAGATGGCTATAATAAACTTTGTGTTTGTTATTGTTGATATGTTAATTATTGTACTCATTAAAGGTTATTAATAGGTAGGGAATATTAATTGGCATCAAATGAAGCTTTGGCACAAATGCGTGCTTTCAAGTATTAAATTGGTGTGGGGAGCATTGAAGCTTAATGTACCCTTGTTGGCACCTCTCTAACCCTCTTTAGAAAATGTCATATTCTAATCAAATTTTGGATGGATTCAACTTCTATTGCATGAAGTTTCACATGTATAAGACATTGCAAGCCATGTACACAAAAAGAGATGAAAGTAGTTTAAATTTTTAAAAAAATCCTTAAAAATTTAAACATCACAAAACATGCGTGAAGACATGTGATTTTCTTTTCCAATTTTGTGCACACACACATGAGAACACTATGCAAAAAACTTGACACAAAAATCATGATATTCACATTCTTCTCATTAGAAAGCAATGAAGTTATAATATAAACACTTCCCTTCACCACCACAAAAGAATGTAATTTTTGGTTGCCTCACTTTTCTTGGAAATTTAATTTGCAGCTTACCTTTATGAAACTTTTTAACCAATAATCAAAATTCCTAACTATTCCAAAACACCCTTATGTTAATTATAATAAAATTTTATTATTTTTCACAATTAAAATATGCATCCCAAGTCAATATTTATCAACATTGTGGTGGGTACATGGTTTTAATCCTTCAAATTGGTGACAAAAGTTTTTCAACATATGAACCATCTAGTAAAAGTATAAGGTTCTAAACAAGTGCACCAAGCCTAAGTGCACATATTTGTAAAGTTGAAATATTGTGGTTAAATATAGGCACTAACCACCCATGTGTGCATGGGTAGTGGTGCAAATTTCAAATCCCAGTTAGGCTTCCATTACATCCATAAGCTATTACCAATCCACCATGTAATTTACAACTTATTTAAAAAACATTATCCTTTGAAAAAGTGAAAACGCAAGGTTTAGAAATCCATTTTTATCTTTGGGCTTTCAAATGGGATGTGTTGATGAAATTAGATTGATAACGCAATTTTATGAAAATTTTCCAAATCCAATATTGAAAGCACATGCAAATTCAACCATTGGATCTTTCCTTCTATCTACTCTATGTTTTGTTACATTATCACATTATGTTATGCAATTACATTTGCTAATAATTAATTTCCTTTCGTTTGTGGATTCTTGCTTTACTAGTTGCACTTTGAGTTTGATACCATTTGTGATGAATAATAAGAAACCTATCAAGCTAGGTTTAATCAAAACACCAAATATTTAACCTTTTCCTCAACCAAAATGGTATGTGATTTTATCATGTGCATTATGCCAATCTTTAACCATTTGAGAAAGGGAAACATTAAACATGCGCATTTAGGTAAATTAGTGATTAGGTTTTTATGCAAGCAATACCAAGTTTTTGGATGTTCATTAATCATGTTGAATTTTTTGTTATTGATATTTATGAAAATATTTCCTAATTTTATGATGCAAATCTAATTATGCCTAGAGTCAACAGTCCTTTTGAAGGATAGACATGTGATGCACTTGTTCAAGTTTGATCTTTGAATAGAAAGAATGAGAATTCAAATCCTTCGAAAACCATTTCCCACACATTCAAATTCTTTGAATGTCGACTTGTGTAAAGTCCCTTACAATATGGAAATAAATGGGAATTGATTAAAGGGAATAATGGATGAATCTAAAGAAGTTTTACAATATGGGGAAATGGGAAATGGATGATCCTAAGGGACTTGGACAATCTAAGCGAAAAAGTCAATGAATGAATCAATGGAAGTAGGATAATTGAAAAAATGGACCCATGTATGAACTCATAGGAGTTGGACAATGGATGAATTTGAGGAATGCAAAATATGTACAAATCAACTTCATGTATAAAATCAAGGGAGTTGGACAATGGATGGAAACAAAGGTAGATAATGGGTGAATATGAAGAACATGGAAAACCACAAAAGTGGACCTTGTGTATGAACCAAAGGGAGTTGGACAAAGGATGAACTTGGGGAAATAAAATAGGGTTGAACCCAAAGAAGCTAAAATTTTGGGTAATGGGTGAACTTATCATTTTTATTTTCTACCTAAATTTAGCTAGTTATGTTAATATGCCAAAAAATATGTTTCTTGGGTATTCAATCACCAAATTCATTTTTTAATAAAAATTGTGAAGATATTTCTATTAGTTTTAACATGTAATCAAAACTGTGAATTAATGATGCAAGTTAATTAAAAAACTTTCCTATTGTCTTTATAGAAAAAATAAATTAAAATTTCTTATGAAATATTGCTAATTCAACTAAATCACAAAAAGTAAGTGATACCAAAGTTGTTTTTATAATGGCAATGGGCCAATTGAAAAGGTTCATTGTAAGAATAAATTATAAAACTGGAAGCCATTTTCAAACGAACAAATTTGATCAACATTTGAGTGATATTTTAAAATATTTTTAGAAAATAAAAATAAAAAATTGCAAAAAATACCTACCAAAAATAATTAAAATATATATACTCAAAATAGTTTTAAAGGTATCAAAAATACATACCAAAAGCAATTACGAACTACTAAAATTACCTTATTAAACTTTATTACTAAAATTTAACTTATTAAAAATTTGAAAGGTCGAATAAATTCAAATTGGGACTCTTGAAATTTATTCCATTGGTTATAAGTTAAACTTTTAAAACTTTCAATTTTAAGTTTCTTGGAGGAAGTTATGAGTTTCCAATGTTTGGAGGTCAAATATTTTGTTAATTAACATCAATCTAGCAAGACAACTCTACCCCTTTAGTAGGGGCATCAACCTAATCATTTTTGTACAATGATTAACTTTTGAGAAAACATTCGGTGTCTATTAAGGGTACTAACTAGCATTGAGGCCAACAATGCATCTATAAAAAGTTAGTGATTATTTCAATGGCTTGAAATATAAATGGATAACATCAACTTTTTGTTTAGTATTTAAGATTTAGATTCTTGGAAAAAATCTTTATTTTTTTCATGTTTTAACAGTGTTATAATGAAGATCACCAATTGAAGTTTCCAAAGTGTTTTTGGAAAATTTGTTGTAATTCCTTCCATTTGGAATATAGAAATATATAATATAATATAAATAATAAATTTCATATGGAAAATTTTAAAGAAGTATAATAAGATAGCTTGGATAAACTTGTAATATGGGCACAATATATTTAATAAATAATTTGCATAAAATTTATTACGCTCAAATATACACATAATGTAACCATAATATCAAGGCCATTTATGTAAATAATAGCATTTGAATACATGTGTAATATGGTCATTCATATCCATTCTAAGTACATATTTGTAAGTCCTAATATACCCAATAATATTCCTTAAAATACACAAAAGATATACCTTTGTATACTTGTAAGGTTGCAACCAAATTAGTCACATTTGCAACTAATGGGACATAAGTTGTTCTTCTTGAATGAAAACCAAATTAAATGTTGTTCATATGGAAGGATGAAAAACAAAATAGTTGCAAAGTAATTGGAGTGTAGTTGCAAATATGACCAACACAAGAAATAGTTGCAAAAATGTCCAAAAGTAATCACAAATGACTAATAGTTGCATATAGTCGCAAATAAAGTGGTTACATTTTTGGTCAAATGATCTACTAGTGCAAGTACATACACACCTAGGTCGCACCATGGCATGACTTTAACTCATGTGATCCCACTATTTAATGTAAGATGTTTTGATTAACAACTCAAATGAAGAATGGCACAATAAACCATTTTAAAATGCTACATTGAGTCAACCCATGGACACATTAGATTTGCGTAATCGTAATAATAATGTTCCAATCAGTGATGAGGTGGCATGGATCTAGGATGGCAAATGATTGAACCTTTAAATGATGCATTTGGGCATCAAGGATGATTATAAAGAACACACCACCACCTAATGCTAACATCCACAATGGAGATAAATTTGATTTTTTAGACGAAATGGAACTTCAAGCTATTGGGGCTGTTCCAACAAATGATGATGACTTACACCCAAGATATTTATTTTATAACGTTGGCAACAAAAACTAAAGTTCCATTATATCATACTAATCAATTTTTTAGATTGATTAGTACATTGATGATATTGAATGTTTGTGCAATTCATTGACGTACAAATGGGTTCATGGATGTGTTGATATCTTTGTTGCGGAATTCACTTTTGCCAAAATCACATTATGAGACAAAAACCTTAATGCAATAATTAAGTCTTGTAGATAAGACAATCCATGCATGTGAAAATGGTTGTGTACTCTATCAAACCGACACAATGAAACAAGTTAGTGCTTAGTATGTGGTGTCTTGATATATTGTAGGATGACCTAAGGTGCCCAAAAAGGTTTTATGACATTTCCCAATTATCCTTAGTTGAAGCACATGTTTAGGACTCCTACCCTATCAAAGTTAATGCGTTGGCATCACACTAACAAAAACACATATGGATTCGCAAGTAGTGCAGTTGATTCAAAGGCATGGGCTCACATCAACTTGTCATTGCGTCACTTTATAAGAGACCCTTACAACGTGAGGCTTGGGCTTACCCTAAATGGAGTGAACCCATATGGGAATCAATCCACCAACTAGTTCACTTGGCATGTAATCGTTCTAAATTATAATTTGCCCTTTTGGTTAACTACCAAGTTTTTTCTTATGCATGGTTTGTTGATTTTAGGAATGTTTTTGGTTAAGAGCTGCAACATTGATGTGTTTATGGCCCCATTGATTGAGGAGTTGCAAAAGTTGTGGAAGGGGTGTTTAGATGGGATGTGTCACCACCAAAAGGAAATTCACAAAAATTTGCAGTATGGACCTTCTTGATCTGGTCCATACATGATTTATGACGCACTCCCAAGTCCCGGGGTGAACCCACTTGAGGGTTCACCAAAGTGTAGTTGCGGAAAGTTGGGACCCGGAAGGTGCTCCCGACTTCCAGCACTATAAAGGGGTAGAGGGGTGTGCTAAAAGTCTTGAGATTAGACTAGGAAGAAAGTTTAGTAGATCAAGCTTGAATCTACATCAAAACAAACCACAAAGTGGTTAGTTCACATTTCGGGACACCCTTGGGTGTGGGGACAAGCCACGGGCACTTTGGACCACAAGACACACCACTGCCCGGACTCAGGAGAAGCCATCACCTTCCCCCATATAGTATTTTTTGCAACGCTCCGCTGAGGCTACATCCAAATGGCTCTTTTTCCCGGGACTCCCAAGTTGGAGTCCCGAAATTGTCCCGAAATTGTCCCGGTTGGAATCCCAGGATTCTGGAAGTTCATAACTCCCGACTGCCAAGTCTGATCGCAACAAAGTCTAAACCAAAGTTGTAGCCCTTGTCGATATCTTTCCAACGGTATGTCGCACATTCAATTCGAACGTTGGAAAGAGGTCGATTCCTGACTTTTAGTGGTCAGAAGTCAAATTGCCAGTTTGACTCCCGGCCCTTCTTTTGCCCATAACTTGGACTGCAAATATCCAATTGGCCAATGCAAGGCCATTTTCGATATCTTCTCTTCAAGACCTTTCCAATGACACCAAGAACACTTCAATGCAAGGTGTTTTGGGCCTTGCTGTTGAACTCTAAACATTCGGGAGTGCCGAAGGACCCCAAATCCCCAACTTTGGGAGTGTTGGACTTCACCCCCACACTTGGCCAAAGTGGGGTTGCGACAATTTACCAACATATGGGTTACTTTTTAGCCAAATGACCAAAGGTTAGAAAGGGTGCCCAAGATGCAGACCCAACACTTGTGCACACCATTCCAAAGCCTTTGGGAAAATTGTCTTCCAAGAGCACCGAAAGTGCTTACAACCTAATCATCCTTGTTAGGCCCACCCAATGCATTCCTAGGTGTTTTTGGGTATTTGATTGAAAATAAATATAGACTTGAACACTTTAACTATGTTGGTGTTTAGTGATAAATAAACACTTTAAAACATGTGAAAAATAATTAGGCAAATATTCTACCATTTTCTCCTAAGGAAAATAAGTAGATAACAATAAAAAAACTATGCAACATTTCCAAAACTAGCAGTCAAAACAACATGCAAGAAAGAAAACTTCAACACACTTTGCAAACAAAAACTTGAGTAAAAAAAATTCATGCAAAAAACTTCAAAATGAAAAAATACATTACAGTCATATCCCAAAACAAAGATGAAAAAATGCACCCCCTTGAGCTTCCCTAAGAGAAGACTTCAAGTCCATTAAAAAACCATGGGGGTTTTAAAAAAATGAAAAATCCTTAAAAATCTTATTAAACTCCAAGTTATCCAATCTTATCCTACATCTAGAATCTAGAATTGAAGTTAGAAGTGACAATTAGTTTTTTGATTTTATTAATAAACAATTTAAAAAAATCGGTAGTGACTTAAAATTGGTGTTAACTGAAAATTGGTTTTAACCTAAAATCAATAGTGACCTAAGATTAGTTCTAACCTAAGATCAATTCTAACCTAAAATCAATTTAAACCTAAAATTGGTTCTCATCTAAAATTAGTAGAAATGTAAAATTGGTTTATATTTCAAAATTGATAAAGTTTGATTTTTGATACAAAATTTCAACTCCTCAAAACTAGCCTAGAAAACTTTCTAGCCTTAACATTAAACTCCCTTCTATTTTGGATCACATCCTTGGGATCAAGTAGCGTTATCCTACACTTTTACCAAAAAACGATTTGCTCTACCATAGGAGCAACTAGGAAAGGCCTTGTTCAAAATTTTGGTAATCAATGCCTTGTAGAACTCCCACTATTTAGCCCAATTTTCCTTGACCTTTTGTTAATAAATGAGGAGTTTTGCCTTCATGAATGTTTTCTCAATTCTGATCCTTTCCAACTTGGCCATTATGTGGAATGAATAGTTTGTCTCCTTGGTTTTCTAGGTGAACAACCAAATTTATTGTTGTAGGTCCTCTAGTTGTTCCCAAGTGATGGGAATGTCACAACCCTAACATTGAGCTCATGAGCAAGGCAAGGGCTTGCAAGGTTACGGGCCAAAAGGGAAGCCCGGTAGTCACATTTCATGGTCCCGGGGGTGTAGGAGAGTGTGAAGGAATGAACCTTCACACACCCAAATGAGTTCCCATTTTGGGAGTTGAAGTCTTGATGGACTCCCAAATCTTCAAAATCGATTACATGGGTCAAAAGCCATTGGAATGAAAAGTTCTTTATATCATTGAAAGTTTTTGTACCATAGATGTCTAAAATGGGCTTGCATGACCCATTTGGACAATGGCTTGAGCCACAATAATACATGACCTAAGTATAAATACATAATGTGTATAACTCAAAGGTCGTGATCATCTATGATGTCGCAACCCTACTTTGGCCAAGTGTGGGGGTGAAGCCCAACACTTGGAAAAAGTGGGATTTGAAGTCCTCCGAGACTCCCGAATGTTTAGAGCTCGACAGCAAGGGGAAAAACACCTTGCATTAAGGTGTTTTTGAAGTCATTATAAAGGTCTTGAAACGTAGATATCGAAAATGCCCTCGCATTCTCGATTTGGACATCTGTAGCTCAAGTTATGGCCAAAAGAAGGGTCGGGAGTCAAACTGGCAGTTTGACTCCCGACCACTAAAAGTCAGGAATCGACCAGCTCCTGATGTCCGATTTGGGAGTGCAATACGTCGTTGAAAAGATATTGACGAGGGCTACAACTTCGGTTTAGATCTCGTTGTGATCCAAGGTCAAAGCGAGGAGCTATGACCCCTCAAAGTCCCGGGAGTCCAGAACCGGGACACTTGGTTGGATTTCGGGACTCCAACTTGGGAGTCCCGGGAAAAAGAGCCACTTGGATGTAGGTGCGATGGAGCATTGCAGAGTATACTATATGGGGGATGGTGGTGGCATCCCCCGAATCCGGGGCGTGGTGAGTCTTGTGGTCCGAAGTGCCCGTGGCTTTTCCCAACACCAAAGGGTGTCCCGGAAAGTTATCTAACCACTTGGGTGGTTTGTTTTGATGCAGATTCAAGCTTGATCATATAATATCTCTTCCTAGTCTAATCCCTGGGCTCCCAACTCGACCCTCTACCCCTTTCTAGAGTTGGAAGCCGGGAGCGTGCCTCCAATTCTCAACTTTTGCAACTTGACTTTGTGAAACCCTCAAGTGGGTTTCACCCCGTGACTTGGGAGCGCGTCATATGAACTATTATGATTCTATGAAAAGACATAAAACTTGAGTGAAAAGACATCAATATTTTAATATGATTTATTTTTGTTCTCATTTAATTAACTTTGAGTTTATTCTATTTCCAACCTTTGTGTCTAGAGTCTTTCTTTACTATCTTTCAAAACTTAACACATGCGATTATAGGTGACTGTTTTTTTATTCTTTCAAAAGTAATGGGAATTATTTCCATGATGATGAGGCATATTAAAATTGATTACAAAAGGTGATGGATTAGAAATGCATGATTTTTACAGTGGCCAAAATATTCATTTTTTGACATATGTACTATACAAGACATGGGTAACTGTTGTACATAATTATATAATCATGAAATCATTTCAAGTTTTTTTTAAAAGAAAAATATAGTGCAAGCACAATTATATTGTTTTATGCATGCTTTTGAGTAATTAATGTCCATAAAATTCGATCCAAATTATCTCACATGTTTTTGTAATATATTAAAAACATTGTCATCTAAACACATTAGATACTTGCAACATTAGTACAATTTTTGACCCTGCAACATGAAAAGAAAGCACAAGTTACACTTGTAGCTTTTATTAATGGGGTTGCACCCATTGAAATATATATAGTGTTTAGACAATTTTGGGGGAATGGGTCATTCGCACTTGTTAAATCTTCTTTAAAAAGTTTGCCATTTAAAATAGAGAAGTGAAGAAAACCCTTAAGTAAAATCATGAAATTATATCAATTTAAGTTATGTTTTTGACCATTTTTTAATATGCATGACCTCCAATGCCTTAATATAATTAGAATTTATAATTGGACCCACCAAAGTTCACAATTCAATATTTTGTCAAAAATTCAAAATAGGGGTTTCCAAACCATGGCTTGAAAGTTTTTAAAACTTTTTAGAGCACTAGAATGAAGCAAAAATGGCAAATCCTTATGATGTTATTATGGAATCCTTACAAATTTGTCATAACCATTAAATTGTGGGATGTGATAAAAGATTGGCAATTATTTGTTTTATAGATTCAGATGATTTTTTGGCCCCAATATCATGCATCTTGGGAAATTTAATTTTTGGTATCAAAACACATAGCAATAAGTATTATTAGGAGCTTTTTCAAAAATTTCAAAAAATGAACCACCTTGGCTTGTAAACATTGGACTATTGGGGAGATCTTTATCACATGATTTGTTGCCCATGTGGAGAGTTTCTTGAACTCCCACATGTTCTGTACAAGAATGTGCTTCATTTTAGACAATGACTTGGTAAATATCAACTACTAGGAGGCATGATGCTTCATGCTTGACTTTTAAAATTTTAACAACCTTTTCCCTTATAGAATGATGATAGATTTGAAAGGAGGAATAAATTATTGATCATTTGAAATATACTCACTTGAATTAGCTTAAGATGGTGACAACATTGATATACATAGAAATTACCCAACGGTCACATGATCATGGAAAGATATTTAAGCCACCATTACATGACTACAACTAATATAGATCATTTTAACCACTTATTAATATAATTTATTTAACTCATTATTATGCAAGTACCAATTACAATTGATCTTACGTCTATTAAAAGTAAAAAACTCCCATCTCCATAATGGGTCAACATCCTACATGTGGCCATATTTGAATGGGGTTATGTTGGTTAATTGTGATTCAATATTTATTACAATATTTTCATGTGTTTTGACTTAACAAGACATTTTGGATTTAATATAAGTGCCATTGCATTTTTGTGTTCACAATGGTTCAAAAAAAAATTGTTTGATGAATTCTTCTTTTATATCTTGAATTAGAGTTTTAAACCAATTTAATGTTTCCCTATTGCTAAAGTGCAAATAATGTGTTTGACTTTTTTTGTTGCTAAGAGAAGTAGTTTTATATCTTTTATTACACCATGATATAATGTAGGATTACTTAATTTAAACATTTCATGGTTGATTCCATGTGCCAAAATCACCCACCTAATTGCCATCCAAGTACCCATCCAATTCACTATGTTCTCATCATCTTCTATAATGCATTACATCCCATATGTTTAAAAACAAATAGTCCAAAATGCTTCCAAATATTTGCTTGTTCTTTTCATGGCTTCAACTAATGAATAGGTCTTGATTTTAATGAATTGTGAAAATACTCACAATAAATATGTCAAATCTAGTCTCCTACAAATTGTGTGACACTTTTTTTGGCCTTCATAATCTTGTTCATTGATAATTTTATTTCTCATCTAGAAATGTGTTGGTAGTTATTGCAAATGAAATAACATAAGTCATTGCAAGTGTAAGCACTATTGAATTTTTCATGTTTTAAAGTGGTAACTTAATGTTGGAAAAACTTCATATGCTTATACAACAATGTTTCTAATGTATCATGAGAACATTTGAATTTTTTTGAAATTAGTTAGTAATCTAAAAAAGACCCAAAAGGACCCTTAAGAAATATAACTAATGCTTTCATTGTTTATTTTCAAATGATTTGAATTGACATATATTCATGAAAATAATTATAATGCAAGATTATAAATCATGGATTCATCTTGAATAACCAATATAATTGTAGATACACAACATCTTGACTAGCTATTTCACTATTTTCAAAGCATTCACCAAGTGGGCACATGTGGCTAAGGTTACCACATTTGCACATTATTTATTGGTTTATAATGTGATCCATATTAATCAATTCAATATGGTTTCAATAGATTGTCATTGATTGAGACTAATTCTTTTGTATTGCTTTATTTACTTAAGAAAACTTGAATTGACCTTTGGTTTGTGTTATCAACTCAAAAGTTGCCTCTTTTGTATTTATACATAATATTTTAATTTTTGTTAAACATGATTATGTGAAATGTACCATTGCTTTTTAAAATGTGTTTTAGTGGGAAAAAATACTATTATGCAAAGGTGTGGAGAATTATTATGTCATTTTGAAAGCATTATAGTCTTTAAAAAAACATCAAAAAACAACCAAATCATTGGTTATGGTGTTTTAGAAGTGCTTTTGAATACTCTTTATTCATAAGATTCATTCCAAACTATTTCACTTGCTTTTAATAATATATATTTTAGAATGTCATATAAACACATTGAATGTAGTTTTATCAAGCTTTTGGGCCCATGACTTGAAGAAAAATAAGAAACACAAATAAAAAATGCATTCACCAAACACACAATGATGATCATTTTCGATTCAATTGCATGCACATGTGATATCAAGATATTCACATAATTGTAGTAGTACATGCATGAAATATATGACAACTTTTTGTTCATTAACTTATTCCTAGAAGCTTGCACTTATCGTTTAACAACAATGAAGAACTTACTCCACCAACAAGGGCAAGACCAAATATTATTAAAAAAAAACAAACAAGAAACAAAATATTAATAGTAAGGAGATCTAGTCATAATCAAAACAAAGACAACTGGTCTAGAATGCACAAATTTTTTCCTTAGTGAGTTCCTAGATGAATGTAAACTATTTCAATGGTCATTTGTTTTGGTTGCCAATTTACATTAATAAAGTTCACAACAAGAACAAAGATGTCATGCACCCTCATTGACATAGAAATAATGAAGGTTGTTGTAGCAAACAAACATTTACAAAGGAGGCAAAACATATAAAAATTTGGTATTTTTATGAAATTAGGAGCATTTTTTCCCTAAAGAATTTTTGGGAAGGAAAAACAAGCTAAGGATAGAGTTGCAACCCCATCCACTATATCCAAATGCTTTTTATAGTTTGGAATTGGTAAACAACTTTTTGTGACAAAGAGAACAATATCTTGAAAAAATGCTTGATATTGTTCATTTTAAAAAAGAAAGTGGATCAATTGATCTTGAAGGAATTAGAAATCACTCTTGGACCTATTCCAAGCTCTTCTTGGAAATTCGTTAGACATGTGCATATTTTGTGATGCTAAATAATCTTTAAGTAATTTCTACGCAAGCTTTAAATGTTTAACAAAAATGTATTTCATTATGGCCGTGATGCTATTAACCTTGAAATATATAATCACACCTTTCGTACATTTGGTTCATTGAGCAAAGACAACTAGACTAATCGCTTCATTGTAGTTGACTATGCACCACATCACATGAACATTGATAAGGTTTACATTTTTGCCATTATTCACACAAAAGAAGGTCCAAGTTTGGGGGTGCAACTCCAAGGTTTCTAAAACTTAGCTTGTAAATGTAAAACTTTCAAAATATCTTTTGTAGTAGGCAACTCGGGATCAATAGTAATGCTTATGCGTCATGATCTTGGCACTTCAAATACAATAAAATCTAGGTCTGCATGTGACAAATTTGATGCCCTTGCCAAAATGCTTGCACTTTCAATGTTTTGAGGATTTGCAACACAATTTTCAAGAGCTACAATGTAGTTTATAAAGGATCATGTTGACATCCTTGATCATCAACCTCCAATGCAATAGATAGTGGATTCTGGTTGGATATTGAACATTCAAAACTTAGAACGTTTTGTGGATTATGCACCACTTCACATCAAACATTGAACTACATCTTGTAAGACCTTGTGGAAGTTGGAGCAAAACAACAAAACTCAAACCTTGGAAACTTCACATTTCACAAAAACCTAAAATCTAAAACCCACAAAAATGTGCATGAAAAGTCATACTTGCTCCCAAGTTGTTAATGTTATTGTTTGTCACTGCATCTTTTCAATGTTGTGCAATTTGTGACACACAAATAAAACCTTCAACGATCAAATCTATGCCTCAAAAAATTGTGTGTGAACAAAAAGCTCCAAACTCCCTTATAAGTCAAAGAACTAGCATAATCTTCACCTAAACCCCAACGTAGTTGTGAAACACCAAAAGCTATGACTTCCTACTACCAATTTTTCTTTGTCTTTCAAGGTTCTTTCCTTAACATTCCTACAGAATTGATTCTATTTCACACCTGCTAGTTAAGTGGATATATATCCAGGTCGATAACTGACAAATTCTAAAAACCACCCAACATTGGTTTGAACCAAGCATAAGAATCTATGCAGTAGGAGCACATTTCAGAGAGTACCATACTCCTTAATCGGATTCGACAACAAACTGTGGATTTTTTTAATTAAAAAAAAATCAGCAAAATAATGATTATAAATAATAAACACATTCTTTTTAAGTTTGTGGGATGGGCAGTGTGTGTAAAGACTGTTACAATAAGGTCTGCCGCTCTACTTCGACACAAGTAACAAATACCTTTTCAATAATTTGCCAAATTTGCATGTACTACGGTAATGCAGGAATGTCATTATATGGTCAAACCATTTTCTTGTTGTTTCTAGGTAGTAGTAATTCTCTGGGCCTTCTGTTGCTGTACTCAAAAGTAGCTGGGAACTACCTATAATTTTTTTAATTAATTAATTTTGACAATGTATAAATCACAGGTACAAATAATGTAAAGTAGGAGTTCATGCAAGTGAAATCATAATATTTGGGTTTTCCTAAAAAACTTGAGTTACATTTAGTTGTTGAATTTTGATTAGTCCAGGTTGAAAATGGTGATGAAATAGAAAATTTCATGCTGAGTTCCCATTTGAGTTAAGCAATCTGATCAATCTGTTTGGCAGGCTTTCATCTCTTCCTCAAGAATCGATTCACACAAATCTCAAAAGCTCCTGCTATGGTGTTTGCATGGAAAATGTGTAGCGGAAGAAATCCTTGCACTTGAGTAACAATCAATCTTGAAATTGTTCTGCTGCTGCTTCTGCTTCTGCTGCTACGTGTGTTTGGTTTGTTTGTCGTCTCCCGATCAGCTTTCATCTCTTCTCTTGTTTGTTGTTGCCAGGTTTTCCAAGCTCCGTTCTGACAAGTCCAAATGGGAGGATGAACATGACAGGTGGCTTGAATCTCTCTGATCCTTCGTTGCTTCGAGGTTTCCCATATCCTTAAATTGTTGTTGCGAGGTTTTCCAGCTCCTTTCTGACAAGTCCAAATGGCAGGAGGAGCATGGCAGGTAACTTGATGACTCTCTCTTTGCAATCAATCAATCAATCCCTAGGTTTTTCAGCTTTTGAGAGGAAGGTCATCATCGGTGGGGGAAGAAGGGGCGAATCTCTCCGTTTGCAAGCTCATTTGTAGAGAGTTCTTGACTTTCCTATTCTGTTTTGCTCAATCTGTAGAGTGCTTGACTTGTTGAGGTTCTTGACTTTGTTGTGTGTCATTTTGACGACTTTGACGAATAGCTGCACTGTTTATTAGAGTAGACCTCCAAACCTTCCTTGCTTCGTCCGGGCCGGAAGGTTCCCTTCTTCCCTGTTTTGCTTCTGACAAATCCGTTTGCTGTACGACAGAAGGAAGATTATAATCAATAATTTTGGTTTTGTTTCCTTCTGATCGTCTGCTTGCTCATCTCTACCGGCATCGTTTTCCATTGTTTTCCTCCTCACCTGCTTTGCTCAATCTGTAGAGAGTTCTCGACTTTGTTCTAGCTTCACTGTTTGTAGAGTAACCTTTCTCTTGAAACCTTCGACTTCTTCCCTGTTTTGCTTTTGACTATCTGTTTTGCAAACTGAGAGAAGAAGAACAAGAAGATTACACACAATTCTTTTGTAGAATTGAAGAAACAAGAAGATTACACACAATTCTTTTGTAGAAAGAACTAAAGAACTGATTGGAACAGTTGTTCAGTAGATAGAAAGAGCTGCTGTTCTTCCTGACTTGATCGAGCTTCGGAAGAATCGACTCCAATTTTGCTATAACTATGGTGATCACCAGTTGTGTGTTTCCAGTGTCACAGGCCATCATGTCTCTGCAACAAAGCCAGGGAGTATGCAAGGAGAAGAAGAATCTCCTCATAGATTATGCACATCTTGATGCTTTCACTGATGAGGCATTCAAAGGAAACCCAGCAGCTGTCTGTTATTTGCTGGCGCCCAAGGATGCACGATGGATGCAACAAGTGGCTGCAGAGTTCAATCTTTCACAAACCGCCTTTCTTGTGAGACGATCTGCACATGGAGGAGGAGGGGAAGAGCTGCTATTGCAGGACAACGAAAATGCAGCAGGAAAAAACGAGGATAGTCATGAGATGAAGTCTGCTGCTGCTGCTGCTGCTGCTGCTTTGAATTGCACAGCAAATCTCACAGTTTCTTCTTCCCCTAACAACAAGGAAGTGGAAAAGCTTCATCATGCTGCATGTAAGTACAAATCTTGCACCAAGAAGATTTGTATCTCATCGCTACTACAGTTTGCAATACTTCCCAGGGAAACCCTCCTATCTTTACAGGAATTCCTCCTATGTTAGGGTTTAGTCCATCTGCAGGATTTGTCATAAAGAGAGATGAAACAAATGTTGTTCAGCAATGGTTTTTCATGCAAAGATGGAACAATCTGAGAGAATTGGTCATCTGGAAAGTGCTGAAGGAGATGGAACAATGGCATAGAAAGCTTTGCAGGATTTTTGTAATAAGAGAGAAAAGTCAACCTTCTTGTTCAGCAAAATGAAACCATCTGGAGAAGTGATAATCTGGAAGAGTTTTTGGCAGCTGAACAAACACTGTAGAAATCCTGGAGTTTGGCTGGTTACTTGCTTCTACACAGACTACTTACTTCTATGGTGGCTTGCACAAAAGAGTTGAAAAGACATGATGATAATCTGGATTGACCTCTTGTTCCTTATTCAAGTTTTCCTGGAGTCCTAGGAACAACAGTGCAATCAGAAGAAACAGCAACAGCATTCTGGTACCGTGCCAATGATTGACAAGAATCACTAGCTGAGGCAGAAAGTTGGGTTTTTTACATACTGACCTAAGTCTGACAAGATGTGGTGGTGTTTTGGTGCAGCAGCAACGGCTGATCTTGAGAAGGTTAGTGAGTATGATCTCCGATGGTTCACTCCTGCAGCAGAAGTTGATCTATGTGGCCATGCAACTTTGGCAACAGCACACTTGCTGTTTGCATCAGATGTTGTGAAAGGCACCATCATTCATTTTCACACAAAATCAGGCATCTTGCCTGTGCACAAGGTGCTTGGAGCTGACGGAGAATGGGAAGGAAAAGTTGAGCTCAATTTTCCAATTACAGTTACATCCTCATGCTCTCCATCACTCATCCTGCCCCTGACTAAGACATTGCGGGATGTTGAGGTGATTTTCATGGGCAAAACTGCTGCTGGTCATCTTCTGATTGAGCTATCATCTGCAGATCATGTGAAGGGACTTGAGGTACAGAGTGATGAGGTGGTCACTAGTGACTGCTTTGGCTTGATCATCACAGCTTCTTGCTCCTCTGCAAAAGATTCCCACTATGATTTTGTATCTCGCTTTTTCTGCCCCAAGTTTCTCATCAATGAGGATCCAGTGTGTGGTAGTGCACATTGTGCTCTGGCTCCATACTGGGCGGCCAAGCTTGGTAGGCAGCAATTGCGAGCATATCAGGCATCAAAAAGAGGAGGTGTTTTGGACCTCAAGGTAGACATGGAAGCCAAACGTGTTTACATTCAAGGAGGAGCAGTGCTAGTTATGGCAGGTGTTTTTGTGGACACTTTCTAAACCAGAGAAGGTGAGCAACAAAGTCTTCAGCATATCTACTATCTTCATAAAAATCGCAATAAAAGGCCTGAGACGTATTGAAGGAAACAGGTTAGTGACAATAGACAATGTCATCTCACCCAATAATACTTGTGACCTTAACAGGAAAAAACAAGGATGTTATGCTCCAGCAGAGATTCTCATGCCACAAGATGTCTCTCTGCACTATTCAGGTTAGTGCAGTCCAGTCCCTAGCATGATGAGTATCAAGTATCAAGAGAAACTGAGACACGTTACTCTGCCACAGAGCTCTTTCTGTCCTTCCTCCCTACTCAACTCTCCTCTCAATGGTGGGGATACACAAGAGGAGAGTTGTCACCAGTGCTAACAAGCAGACTGCGAAATTTGCATTCCTGTGACACCAATATGAAACACAGATGACCAAACAAACACAACATGTCACAAACCTTTTCCTTGTTCAAAATTATCATCTCAAATCTAAAAATGGTGCACACACCATTGGAAATATTTGATATCTGTCTATTATTATGAATTAAGTCATGATATATTAATTGCAAATGGCATGCTCTCATTGAGAAAAAAATACCTTGAAGGACTTCCTGAAAAAATGCATGTAATTACAAAAGATTGAAGCTCCAATGTGAAGTCGGTTAACAATGCACTATAGTCACTTTGCTTCTCACTCCCTTACCTACATGACTTGGGCTCTGCATTGCTATGCACTACCACTGACAATTTTCCTCATTATGTTCCCATATGATTATCAATAATTCATCATTATTTATGTCAATGTCAACTTTAATTTTAATTAATATAAATATCATGGACATGAAAATGCACATGTTAATTTGCCTTTTCATATCCATGTTGGTGGGTAAGGAAAGTGTGTGAAAGAGTTATAAGGATAAAAGATAGTGATTAGGAAGGAAGTGAGGTAGTAATACTTGGAAATGTTTGTGGAATTGTTTAGGGATGACCATACGAAGGATTATGTAAAATCAATAAGGAGCCTACAAAAGTCAATTCTTCAAAATTCTCATCACCAAAATTTTAAATTGAAGCTAGCAGCATTTCAATGTGCAAATAACATTTTGTTACAAGTCAATATACTACTATTAGGTGATCATCAAATCAAGATCAAGTGGGCAGGTTACCATCCCTAATTTATGTGCATGATTATGTGAGTCTAATAATTCAAAAAGGCTATGCTCGGTGGGCTTGTTTTTGCAATAGTAGTATCGATGTTCATCCCCATGACATGGCCAACACACAAACCCAACTTCGGTATCCTAAGAACCTTTTCATATTTGCCATTTAATATCATCACCTTTCAATAGTCACATGTGGAATTTTTTATTTTTTATTTTTCCTCCCAAGCAACACCAACTCTTACTTGAATACAATGTCGTTTAAAAAAAAAATCTCTTTGAGATTGATATGGTTTCATTGAATTTCTTTGGTGTAATTAGTACAAAACATTTTTAATGTTTTCAATAGATGAAGATTGAATTTTGTGTTCTAGAGTGAAAAAATATGTTATCATAGAATTTTTTTTTGATATTGGAGAATTCAAGGAACAAAAAATCATATATTAATATTTTGACATTATGTCAATTGATCATCACTAGTTGTGTGGAGAAGAATGAAGCCCAAATTGTTTTATTGGTTTGAAGGTACTATTAATTAGTCTATAAGCCGAAAAAGAAAGGCAAAGGCTAAAATAAATGACAAAAACTCAATATTTTTAATTGGTTTAATGAAGAATGCAAAACCTTACTCCACTTTTTATTCTCTCTAAATTTTCTTTAAAAAAAATTTGGGTGGGGATATTCATTCCATTCTTCAATGACACCTCATTTTTCTCTCTATTTCATGAATTATTTTGGAGGTGGTTCATCATTTTATGGTTGAAAGTATATGTATTCTTTCATTTCACAAAATCATTTAGTTCAGCTACATATCATACTTTTAAAAGCTTTAAATTGCCCTTCTTTTTTATTAGCAACTCACTAACTCATGCCCGAATGATGGCTTTTCCAAATATAACTTTCTCCATACTAAGTTACTACAATTAACTCCCCATTAACTTCATCATCAATTAAATCAGTACATTTAGAATAACATATTCTTTTTTCACAAAAGGAAAACCAATAGAAACATTTGTGCAAAAACAAATATTGTGAATGGTACTTTGAATACACTTTTAAACTAAACCTTCCACCCTCACCCAAAAATAAATAAAATTCAATAGTAATATTTTAAAAACCATCAAGAATTCTAAATTACAACATGTTTTATAATAAAAAATGTATCATAAGTTGTAAAGGGTAAAAGAACCACTAATTTTTAAAAAAAATTTATGATTTCATATTGGTCCTCATGGTAAGTTTTTATATTCCAATTCTTCTTAATTAAATTATAACAAAAAATATATTTCCAAAAATTATTCATTCCTTAACTACCATAAATGGATGATATTATAGTCATGAAAAAAGAAAATTACTTATGATATTTAACCCTTAGAACCTTCAATCTTTCCTAAAAAAATTGTAGAAAACACAAACCAATGGTTGGCAATATGTCTTGCCAACAAAAAATGTTAGAAATATAAATGGAATATATTAATGTATGGTGAGATTTGTACAATCTTATCATATGAAATGAACCTTGAAACTTTATATCTTATGAGGATCTAGGATAAAAAATGCACCTCACATACTATGCAAAAATGAAATAAATTTTTGTTTAATTAACTTCTTAATTAATTTCCTGAAATTTTTATTAAAATAATTTCATGTTTTGCCTATTTCTTGCTCTTTGATTTTTCATTTTAATTAATGACATTATGATGGTATCGGGTGAAAGCGCATTACATGGGGGCCAGATTGGGCACTTTCATGACATGTATATAAAATACATTTTTGCAAAACATGTTGCATTTAATTTTGGGTTTCACTTTTGGTGTTTGGGCTTGATATTTTGAATTTCACAAAGTTAATGATATTAATATTATTTGGAAAAAAATTAAAGCTTAAATTCAAGGAATAATGAGTATGTTTATGGTATGTACAATATAATAGAACATGTTTTTGTTTTTGGATTACATTAGGTTTGGGTTTGAATTAGTTAGCCAAAAAATGTTTGAAATGAAATTTTTTTAAATGACCCACCTCACATATCTTGTGTTATAATCTACCATATTATGCAAATATTCTGGAAAACTGTGCTCCAATATTACCATGGTTGAAGTTCAAACATGGACACACTTAAAACATAATATAATGTGACAACATTTTTGGCCCCCCTATAATGTGCTTTGACCTTATCCAAACTATGTTTACAAAATTATATTCCTACCATTAGCCTATGCCAAAAGTGGTATCTACAAGCAATATAAAAAACAATTCAACCATTTCTTTGAGTTTGACAAAAAATATATAATAAGCTAATTGATTATCCCCATGTAGAAATTTGATTTTTAAAAAAAACACATATAATCAATGAAGAACGTGTGAATATCATGTGCTAAATATAAAAACATTTGATTGGGGAACAATCCAAAGGGGATTTGAGTATTATAACATTTTGTACAACCTTCAAACAAAGATGCATTTTTTGCTTTATTCATAAGAATTACAAGATCATGTTGGTTAAGAAAAAAGGGAAATTACAATGAAGTTTTCTTTGTTAATACTTATGTAAAGTCATCATTTTTTATTGTTTTAAATGATGCAAAGTTTATGAATCATTATAAAATAAAAATATCCCAATGGACTGAACATTGGAACCAAAAGTGCACATATTTAAATTGGCATGAAAATTTATAATTAATGTTAAATAGAAATTTATTTAAAAAAAAACCCAATTGCAACATCCTTGATGCTTGAAACAACATCTAAAAAAACCAAAAAATGACAACACCAAAGATTTAACTATAATTGATGTATTTGATAAAAGCAACAAGATTGTGCAATTGTAATCTTAGGACATTTAATTTCTATTAAATGATACATAAGATAGTGGAAACATTACACTTCAAAATGACATGGACTAATTTATGAACTTGCAACTATGAAACTTTCTTTCATCTGAAACTATGAAATGAACTTATTGATTATATATATAATCACAAATGTTTTTGTTTTTGTTTTTTTTTCAACATTCACATTGGAAAACCAAATAAAGGAAAAGGGGGTTAAATGGGGAGTGTGCCCATAAGGCCAACATTTTAAGAGTTGATTGAACTCTTATAACAAGCCCCCTTTAATATGTGTTCACTAGAATATGAAAAAACTTAAGGTGAAAGGCGACAACCCTCCCCTACATTTTCAAAAGTAGTTAACTTTAAGTTTGTTCAATTGAATGGTTAATGGATGGGCAGGGGACAAGGCTACCATCAAATGTTTTTGTATTCTAGGTCTATAGAAAAATTCTTGATCTGTTTTTAATACAATTTGAATGTTTGGATAATGTCCTTCATATATACATATATATATTTGAAAATAAAATATGAAAAAATGTCTAAATGAAACAACAAAAACAAATAACAATTAGTTCCTTTTTTTTGGCATTTAAATTGAAATTGAGGGATGGGGTAGAATTTTTTGACCATTCAAACTATAACATAATCTTTTTAATATGTTAAATGACTTTAATTGATTTTATTTATTTTTTAAGATTTCAACTTGTTTTGATCACAATTAATATAAGTCAGACATCATACACATAGAAAATCATCAATAAATTCATAAAATAAGTATATAATCAATTTATTTGTAACAATATTATTCAAAATGAATTACTCAAAAAGAAAATATAGCATGGAAACTAATGATGAATTGGACCCAAACACCAAAACAAAAATAAAATCAAGATACACAAGACAAAAAAAAATGAAAAAAGAAGGAAAACATAAGCAAATTTTTCTTAAAAAAATTTTATTTAAAAATATTTGATAAATATTAAAAGAAAAAATTCAAGTATTTCAAAATGAAATAAATTAACTGCATAATAACATACATATAAATCAGGAAAATTAAAAAAAAACTTCACATGATCAAACTAAAATACAAAAACAAAATGATAGTTTCAATATGCAAAAAAAAACATAATTTTCCACCACATATAAAAATTCAAAACATATTATGTCTAGAAAAATTTAACAATTATATGAAAAATGGTAATTTAAATTCAGTCATTGTTATGTATGCAATGAAAAAAAAATCATGCAAATTCTAATAATACACCCAATATTAAACATAAACATAAAATTAAAAAATATGAAAAGTATTTTCAAATTCAATCCCAAACATCATACGCCAAATGACAGTGATATAATTCCACAAGGGTTAACAAAAAATAAAAAGCATGGGCATCCATAATTGGAAGGACTATTCCTTGCAAAAGAAGGTATCTCAAACATTGAATCAAATATTTCAATTTGTAAAATTTGTCATGCTTATTTAAACTATAATAAAATACCAAAACTTACATTGGGTAATGGTTTATGGATTGGTGTTGCACTAATAATGCTATAAAATTTGAGATATATAAACAAAGCTAGCATGTTAATTTGGTTTTGTGTCTCCATAGATGTTTTTAAAAGTTGAGAAAGTATTGTGAATAAAATTTCCATCTATAATTGGTTGAAAACCTTGATGCACATAATATCACTACAACAAAAGGTGTCCCTATACACCAAGTGATTTCACTGGATTTTGAGTGAATTCATTGGTTGTAGTGAATGGGGACTAGTGAAGAATTAGTGAATTCATTGGTATAGTGAACAAGGACTAATGAACTGCACCCACATTTTGTAATAGTGTATGAAAAACATTTGAAGTGAATGGTTGTTGTTCAATATATTTAATGCTTAATTAAATACTTAAACAATTTATTAACATTGAATGAGGCAAGAACTTTTGGTTTTAAGTTGCAATTTTTTAGATGGGAATATTCCAAGTATCTTGCAAAAATCCCAATTTTTGTAACAACTAAATTTCATGTGGAAACACTTTTTATTATTATTGGTGGTTGATGTAGTAAAACTCTTTTTTTCTCACCTATCTTAATATAATGTCAACATATATGCACTTAAAGAAAATGTTGTAAGTTTTGCACAAAATCTTGATCGTGCAATTGAACTTTTAAATTAACTCTCATCACCATTAAAATCAACATCCAATTTTATTGTAATTCATTTTGTTGGTAGTACACATTCACCCATAGAACTAATCAAAAGTTGTAAATTTGTACATGTGCAAGCACATTACAACTACATGGCCTCAATGGTTGAAATCTCATCATGTAGGATACAAATCTACAACAATTAACACATGATTTCAACACACTACCAAATAATAACATACTAGACCTCATTTTGAAATCAATATTCAAATCAACAAATATAGAATTAGCAAATGCGCAACACCAAACCAACATTACTTATTTACATAATCAAATGAACAAATGCAAAACAAATCAAACAAACAAAATTGACATTAAACAAATCGTGGAAACATTTGGTTTGATATATTTTGATGGAATAGACATAAAATAACACAAAGATATGAAAAATGCAATCAACAACCTAAATAATCATAAATATCTACCTTATAATCATCAAATCAAAATTATTAATGAATACAATAACCCAACCTTAATATCATGCATGTTTATTAATTTATTCCCTTTTGGAATCATAGTCATTTAAATGATAAACAAGCTCATCAAAATATCATTCCACTTACATATTAAACACCTAATTTGAACTTAGATGATACAAAATATATTTTTTCAAAACACCATTTTATTTTATTTTGTATTCAACAAATCTCAATGAAGACAAATATGTTTTGGAGCTAGATTAACTATATTTAGATTGTCAAACATGAGTTAATACAAACTTTTGAATAATTTATAATCAACAAATTTTGATGAAATCATAAAAAACCTACAAAACATAAATAATAAAACATATGTACAAAATTAATTACATCATATAAAAATCTCTAACAAATCATGGCTTCTAAAAATATTTGTGCATCACAAAGAGATCAAATATTTAACATGATTAATTTCATGGTAGCACTGAGTTTGTTTTTCACTTTAAATTTTACATTTGTTCATCATCTTTTAACTATTATTTTAATTGGACAGAACATAGATCTTGATTTATTTTATGACACAAATATGCTTTAAAAAAATGAACGGTGTAAACAAACAACAATAAACTCAAAAGCTCATGCCATATTTGTCCACACTCTTATAAATGTTGTATTCAAATACATGTTACAAGTAAAAGATTAAAAAATGATTACTAATACCAATATAAGTGTGTTTGACCATATAAAAACTTATTACAAATGTTATGAAATTGCAAAAAATGGTAGCTTACATATCCATACATTATTGTTGCTCCCTAAATTCCAACACATTAATACAATTGTTACATGATGATGAAGAATTTCGAGAAAAGATCATTAATTATCTATATGACATCATCATATGAAACATTGACATGTATAAATCATTCAATGAAACAACACATGAAAATAATGGTAAACTAATGAAAGCATACATCCATACACCACAAAACCCCTTAACTCCAATGCAAATAACTTCCATAAATTATTTGATAAAGACATGTGTAAATTAATGAATGTATGTAATTGTCATATGTGTAACCCAACATGCTACAAATCGAATGTTGATGCTTCAAAAAAGTTTTGTAAGTATGGGTTTCTTTAAACCTTAGTTGACAAAACACATTAAAAGAACACACAAATGGTTAAACAATGCAAATCCATGGATATTATCATCATTTAGATGTAACCATGATGTTAAATTCATAGCAGCTTTTGGAAAAGACAATAAATCATTGATTACATCACAAAAATATCAATTTACACAACGCACATGTATTTTCTTTTACAAATTGTAGTACAAAAAATATTAACAATTAATAAAGACACAAATTCATATGATGTTATTGACAAAAGTCATCATTTGATCTTACAATGTTTGAATACAATTGGAAGTCAACAAGAAATTTCATCAACTAAAGCATAAGTTATTTGTTAAATTTACTAGATCATTTAATCAATTACAATTTCACATTCATACCTTGGTATAGTTTATCATCATGGGTAAACAAACATGAAATCAAAGAAGTTAATAAAAAAAAAGATCATGGTGACACTTTTGAAACATTCACAATTGAAAAAAAATTAGAAAATTCAAAATACATAATTCATAATTTTTGAATTGACTATCAACAAAGACCCAAAAAGTTTGAATTTTTTTGTCGTATGAATTTTCAAGTAAAACAAATAAAGTCAACAATGTTCATAATCATAGATTTTACCGCAATCACCCTCAATATACACACCCACAGTTATGAATATAAAATACTTAAAGTAATAATCTTTCAGAGATATATAATACCATCACAAAAAATGATCCGAAAAATTATGCTTGAACAATTTCTATTTGATTTTCTTCCTGTTGAACTTTCTTTAATATAAAAAAAAATGTTTATGTCATGGGAAGCAACACTAAATAAACAAGGTATGGTCATTAAAAATTTCAACATTTTGTAGGAATGCAAAAAATTGAAAGATGTAGATAAATTATTGAAAGCTTCAATGACAAGTGAATTTATTGATAATGAAAATGAAAATTCAATAAGAAACCCCCTTTATTCAAAAGAACTACAAGACACAATTGAAAAAAGATTAAAGAAATTATAGTTCAAAATAACACCACACAAGATAAACAAAAACTTGAACAACTATAAATAGAATACCTATTATGTAATACAAGCACTAATGCATATGTTATTGAAGTAATAAGAAATTTTGAAATCAATGAAAAAAACATAAAACAAATAAAGAAAAATGAAACAAATAACATGAACATCATAAATGAGATTCAAATATAATACAAAACAATGGAATCACGACTCAAATTGTTCACAAAATCAAACACCCACTGAATCAATAACAAAATATCAAATAATAATTGCATCCATCGGGAAGTTTTCAATGAACTTGTACAAGACTTGTATGGTTTATGAAACATGTCCAAAAGTTATGGATTCCATGGTGCACAAACCCATTTTGTACTTGATTTGCAACATATTTGTAGAGATGCCACATGATAACATTTGATTGTCTAGTTCATTGCAATATATTTTCATCTTTATCTTATGTGCATTTAACACTTTTTGCACCTAGTTCAAAAAAGAAATGTGATTTAATGTAATTTTTTTGCAATGAACAATTTCTTTTTAAAAAAAAAGGTGATTTCTATGGAACTTTGCAAACACACCATATGACATGATGAAAGGCCTAGATTTTAGAGGAATCTCAAAGAATCAAATCCTTATTTAATAGTTTAAACTAGAATCCAAAAAATCAAGCATATCTAAGACATGTGCATAGCATGCAAATGTCACTTTGTACTTGCTCCATGTAACATTATTCAATTGTATAACACCTAGATAACACATAGCCAGTTGAGTCCTCACAAAAAAAATCTTGCCTTCTTTTTGTGTGTAGTACACCAACTTTTTGGTATTTAATTTCAAATTGGTTTCCATTGTAGTTTTGTTGTAATCAATCTCAAAAATAAAAACATTGGCATTGTTTTCAACATGTGCAACTTTTAATTACCATAAACTTTTTCACTTGCATGAATACATATTATAAATATCCATAAAGTGGTGCCCAATCCTATGCCCCTTTTCATCCTCACTTGGCCATAATTCATCCCCACTTCGCAAGTATTCTTAAAATCCCCTAAATTTAGACCCAAACATTGAAACTAAGGATGAAAATTTCAAAATTATGATCATGGTTTATTTTTCCAAAATTGCACCTATACACTTTGTGCTACCTACTTACAAGGTTACCTATAGAATATATTTGCCCACCTACTTAGGGGCAAGATAATTCAACCAAGTTTGCATGTAAACATGATATGTAAGATAAAAAATAAAGCATATTTTACAATTTTTGCTACTTGCTAGAACCTAATTAAGAAATTTGTCAAATTTTCCAAAAAAATGTTGAATTTGGTGACTAAAACACTTGAAAAACACATATTTCTATCATATTAAAAAGTTGGCTACATTTTGTTGAAAAGAAATGTTAATACATTCATCCATTGTCTAATTTTCCCCATTTCATCGTTTGTTTTGTTTAATCAATCCATGTTTGCTTCTGAATTGAAAATGACCTTACAGAAGGTGCATTTAGGGAATTTGATTATCGGGAAAATATTTTCTAAAATATTTGAATCCTCATTATTTCAATCAAAAATAAAAATTGAGAAAATACATCAAATCAAGCTATCTTTGAGAAGCACTAAATTTTTGCAATAATTATATAAGCATCATAAATTGGGATATATTAGTAAAGATTGAAATAACATTCAACACCACCAATGAACATGCCCAAACTTGGTACTACTTACATGCAAGCCTAAACAGTAATTTACCTACACATGTTTAATGTTTGCTTGTCTTAAAAGGTTAAAGATTGTCATGGTGCATATTTTGAATTGCACAAGGCTTTTGATTAATGGCTTACAACATGCATAAAATAAATCTATTTTGACTTTTACAAAGGATGGGACATTATTTATTATTTATTATTTATTGGGGTAATGAAGGAAAAAAATTATATTGGAATTACATTATCTCACCCCAATTTACAAATTCACAAAGATATGTTAACTTGATAATCACTGAGAAATTGTATCCAGAAGACCACATTGCCCTAGAATTAGAGTTTAAAAACCACTATAACACAACTATGTTGCAACTATTACATCAATAGTGCAACTCCTTTGCAACTACACCTTATAAATATAATGAATTAATATATAAATTTGCACATAAAAAAATAGGCTAGTTATTAGGTAGTTACAATGTAGTTGTAAATGGGTGTCTTATATGGTGATTTATATGCATCATATATATGGATGTAATACGTTTGATTTTTTGAGGAGTTTCATTATACATGCATATCCTATATATTAAAGCAAACATGGTGGTGTTTGTCTGTCTGTTTGTGGTGATAAACAAGGCAAGGCAGCCACTGCGGGGGGCCGGGCGAGGTGCCATTTCTATTAAAGAAATCCTTGGGGAAAACCGGGGGACCTGCATCTAATCAAACAAATTTTTTTAAAAAAATAATTATTTTCATTATAGAACATATTAAAAAAACTAAAATCTTTTTGAAAAAAAAAGAAACAAAATAAATAAATAAATAAATACATAAAAATAGAAAAAAATGAAGATGGACAAAATAAGAATAGAAAAAATAAAAACGTGAAACAAACATAAACCGAAAAAAAAGTAAAAACGCAAAAACTATAAAAAAGGAATGGAAACAAATGAAACAAGGAAAGGGAAATACAGCAAAATAGTTTTTTTTAAAAAAAATTTCCAAAAATGAAGAAACCAAATAAAGAGTAAAAAAATAAATAAATAAAACTTATAAATATTGAAGAAAAACCCTACTTGAAAAAGAATGAGGTGTGTCTTCTTTCTCCAAACTTCAAACTTGCATCCAAATAAAAATATATATAAAAGTGAAAAAGAAACACTTTAATTTTATTATACAAAAAATAAATAAAATAAAAAACACATAAAAATAAACAAATTAAAAAGTTAAAAGTTTCCAAAAAAAACTAAAACATGAACCAAGTTTAAAGAAATTGGGGGACTTCACAATGGCCGAAGGTCATGGGTACCCACTAGTTGTAACTAAAGTAGGATTTTGGAAGGTAATTACACAGTGAACAGTTACTTTGCAACTAACATACGACATTCAAACATGTGATCAAGCCACATGTTCGCATTCCCACCATCCGATAAATATGAAGCTTGCAACTAATTTTTGCAAATGAAGCCCATTGGGCCACTTTTGGGCCAATAAGTAAGTATTACCTATTCATTGTGCAAATAAAGTGTGAATTTGCAAGGGTCAAACTTGATTACAATTTTCCATAAACTTATTAAAATATTTATATTGGATGTACATTAACGTTTTCAAGCTTATACACCTATAATGTTTTTAATTAACATGAACAAATGCAAAATTGATAGTAGTTAATTCCTTTGTCAATAGCTCCTTGGCATCCACAAGGGTTGCATCTTGTGGCATTGATGGGTGTATCATGGGTGTGTGAGACATGGGACACCATCATCAATGCCATGTGAAGTAGCACAAGTATCCGTCATGATGTGGGATGATCAAGATTCCTTTTGGACCACCATTTTCCATGAAGGATTTTGTTGTTCATCCATGAAGAACATTTGTTGAACTTGGGCGGGAAAAACAAAAGGTTCTTCATCCTCGCCATCATATACCAAAAATTACAAACCAAAAATCCTACCTCATTTCGTTTATATGTTGGATTCCTTTTAACATCATTTTTGTTCCTAACCCATGCACACCACATGAAAATGATGGGAGTTGAAATGGGTCCACAATCTAATTTGAATATGTCTTTTATAACATTGACATATTCTACCGTTACATCACCATCCCCCATGTGGGTTTGTCATTGGCCAAAAAGTGATGCCACCCCATAATCAAAACTAACCATGCCTTTCATATTATAATCATTCATTTAGAAGTGTTGCCCTATGCCTTCATCTGTTGATACCTCATTGTTGAGAATTCAAGTTCAACTAATTAAGTTTTCATTAATTACTAGAATAGGAAAGTACGTAGGTTACTTTCACAAGGTTAAACTACTTTTTTTCCTTAGATTAATTTGGTTACTTCTGGTTTGGTCTCTTAGTTAAATACTTTGGTGTTGATGGTTTGGCTTTCTTTTCTTCATTGCATAAGTTTGTCTTTGATGTGACAAAAACCTAAAGGAGTTATTGATGTTATGTTCCATGTTGTGAGCATCATGTTTAGGTTTCCTTTCAATAATAAAAAAATATTTTTGCACTTGATTAGATCTCCTATTTGTTAACATGGTATTAGAACTTTAGTTGTTTGGTGAGAAAGTTGAATGAAATCTAATGCTAGAAAGTTTATAAAACTAAAGCTTGAGAGTCTCTAGCAATATCATAGGAGTTTATTAAGTGCAAGAGATAAGAGAGTAAAGGAGAGAGTGTGAAGAAAACATAAATAAAAAAGGGGGTGAAAGGATATCAATACATTGAAGGTTGTGAAAGTTAGATCTTTAAATTTAGATCTAGGTCTATCATGAAAAGATCTTGGAATGAAACTTGGAGGGGAAGACTATAAAGCCCTGCTATTTTCAAAATTTTAGAAGAAAAAATATATGTTTTGTGAGAGTTATGAGCTTTTAAAATTTTGTGTTAGATTTTGTTTTCTGGTCATATCTCATTTGTTTGAACTTTTTTGAATATGCAACTTTGAAATTTTATAGATCATAAAAGATTACATACATGAAAAAAATTTCATGCCATTCGGATATGTATTGAAAGAAATCCAAGTATTTAAAGTTTCAACCTTAATTTCTTTTCAAAGTGATAACTCCTTGTGATCATCATCAGTAGGGCTAAAAGTTTAAGCAAATGTGAAAGACGCATATATTTAATGTGTTTCTCAAAATTTCAAGGGGTTTGGAGTTATTGAAAGGGAGTTGCAAGTCATTTTGTGTTTAGGTCCTAGTTTGAGGTGGTTTCAAGAAAATAACAATATCTTTCATTTTATGAAATCAAATGATTTTTTTTTTGAAAGGTGATGTAAAACATAGTTTTTCATATTTTACTAAAGTTTTAGATCAATTTGAGTTGATATATGAGCAATGTAACTTTGCAAAATTGTTGATCACATCAATTTACATCAAGAAAATATCAAAACAAATTTTGGAGTGGAGCCAATACAATTTGGGAGAACTTGAAGGAAATAGTTTGGACTTTGAATTGTGGAGCACAAATACACATCATGACCATCAAATAAAAATTTGGTATGTAATCATGTGCTTAATACCATATAAAATATTATATGAAATGTACATACATATATTTCATACTTATTTATAATATAGAACCTCATATAATACTCAAAACATACATACATATGCAAAGTCCATTTTGTTCAACCCTAACCCTAATTCTAAAAAACTAAGGAAAAAAATCATTTCCTGAAACAAATTGTTTGTGTAACACCAAGAAGACATTAAGTGTTGCCTTGAAAGATGGCGAATGGTATTTCTTAAATTATAATTGAGAAATTAGATAAGATTAATTTTCGATTGTTGAAATTTAATATTTTAAATTTTTTGATGGGGAAAAGCTATTGGGAGTTCATAATTGGTGATGAGAAAAAACTTCATTTCTTAGAAAACTCCACACAAAAACAAATTCAAGCCAACAAAACTTGGCATAAAAAATCGGGGAAAGTTTTATATTAATTTTCTATGAATGTGTGTGATTTGATTGTGCATATTCAAAATGCAAAATCACCCAAGCAAACTTGAAATACATTGGTGAAGATGTATAACACCAATACGTAAGCCTACAAAATGTAGCTAAAGCAAGAGTTGCAAAATTTGCAAAAAAACAATATGAACATTTATGACTATTCTATAAAGGTGAAAAACCTTGCAATTTTTTTTGCTTTTATAAGAGCCCCTATACTTGATGAAGATCTAATGGTTGTGACCTTGAAAAATACTATAGTTAGTTTGGAACTTCAATTATAGTTCAAAAAAAATTTCTTGATTTTCAATAATTTATAACCTTATTATAAGTGAAGGGATGAGAATAGTTGGCACTTCATCCAATGGAGGATCACATGAAAGTGCCTTCTACTTAAATACTAATAGAGGTAGAAGTTGTAAAACTTCATTTCAAGGTCAACACGAAAATTCGCATGGTGGACATCATCAACATGAAGGTCATTTTCATGAAGGTGGATGAGGAAATTTTAAAGGAAAGGGAAGTCATGGAGGCCGTGGTGGAAATCATCGAGGTTAATAATCAAACAATGATTCAAACTACTACTACTACTGCGGGAAACCTGGGCACATGGTAAATAACTATTATTAAAAGGAACATGATGCATATAATGGAAAATTATAACAAGGGAATTATGCATCAACTAATAATTAAGGTGATAAAAAACTGTTTGTGATGCAACACATGACAAATTCAATGATAAAAGGTGTATTAGATAACAATGTTTGGTATGTGGAATCTAGAGTTTCAAACCACATGATTAATCATGGAGAATGGTTTAGAGACACAAGGGATTTGAAAACATTGGGGTTTATGGAAACTGGTGATGACATTGCACATCCCATCACACAAATTGGCAAGGTGCCATTGTCTATGTAAGATGGGCAAACAAAGTACTTGAAAGATGTATTTCATGTTCTAACCATAACAATGAATTTACTCTCAATAGGCCATATGGTGGAACAAGGTTTATAGGTGACATTTAACCTTAATGGATGCTTTGTGAAGGACATAAAAAACTAAAACAAATTGATTACAAAAGGGAAAAGGAATGGGTGGATGTTCATCTTGGATGTGAACATGCCTAAGGTGAATTCTATGTTATTCACACATGGAAAAGGAGTTGGAAACATTGGAATTTGGGCACAAATGGGTTGGCCATGTTAATATCTAACGTTTTACGTTGATGGTGAAACAAAATTTTGTTGGAGGTCTCTCCAAATTTGGAACAAAAGAGTTGATGTTAAAAGTTTGTGAAACATGCTAGTTTGGGAAGCAAGTTACACATCCATTTTTAGCTCAAACAAATCACGTAGGTTCCAAACCTTTGGAAATGATTCACCAAGAAGTGTGGACCACGAAGACGAAATCCATTGGAAGAATTAGGTATTACGTGAATTTCATTAATGACCACACAAGGAAGGTGTGGGTTTATATGAAACACAAAGGTGAAGTGTTTCAAGATTTTTTGAGTTTCAAAGTAATGGTGGAGAAGAAAAAGGTGTGAACATCGAATGCCTAAGGTCCAATGGAGGGGGATAATACTTTTCAAATGAATTAAGTGAATACTTGAAGGAATAAGGAATTCAAAGGAAGTATTCATGTAGTTATTCCCCACAACATAATTGAATCGTTGAAAGGAAGAACATGCACATTAGAAAAATAACATGTGCCATGTTGAATGAGAAGAATTTTCCATATTATTTTTGGGTGAAAACGATAACAATTATAATTTATATCATGAATTGAACACCCACAACAACAGTTCATGGCATGACACCCAAAGAAAAATTCACAAGCAAGAAACCAAATGTCTCACATTTTAAAATGTTTGGTTACATTATATATGTGCATGTTCTTGATGATAAGATATCAAAATTAGACCCAAAAGCTAAAAAATGTATTTTCATTAAATAGTTTTTGGAATAGAAGGGATATAGATGTTTTAACCCTTCCACTCCAAAGTTGTAAGTAAGTAGAAATGTTGTGTTTGATGAAATGGTTAGTTCGTATTCACTAATGAAGATAGTAGAAAATGGAGAAGTTAAAAATGGTGATGTTTCATCAAATGTGGATCAAAAATCATAATTAATTAGTGGACCACAAGAGTTTCAATTAATGACATTACAATGAGATTTACAACTCATTTTCAGTCGTAATTACTACATGCCACTTGCTACAATGCCTAATCACCTTAGACAAGTCACATAAAATTCTAGTTGCAAAAGATAATGCATGACATTAAATTGCAAAGTAGTCGCATAAAGATGCGATTCACATGAACTTTTCATCCATCCAAACCAACTTACATAGTATCTTGATTTTGTGACTGATTTTATAATTCAAAAATTCAGTCACATTAGTATTTGTTTAAATATTTATTATTTAAATAATAATAATAATAATATATTTATATTATTTTTCATTTCATTAAATTCAACTTGTACCATGTTAATGCATGTTGTTACATAAGCTAGGTTTTTAAAAGGCTAGTTTAAGTTGTTAAGTAGGCCACCTATTGTGCTTATTTAGGATCAAATATTTATGTTCACTATGTTCGTAGGGAATACAATGTTGACCACAACCCATGGCATTCATAAAGATTGATCCTTGAACCCCAAGGATGAAAATCAACTCCTTTACCACCAAGCCACCCCATTTGTTGTGGAAAAGAAGTTACATGCATTTTATTTAACCTATTTGATTTGAAATATTACACAAAATATCAACTTTGAACTTTAATGTCTTATTACAATTTTGTCCAAATGAGAAGATTAAAGTTTAAACTTAATTGTTTTCCAATAATGTACACAAACATATTTTTTTCCTTTTAAAAATGTAAGTCAATCTGAATTTGTTTTTTTGAATTTAATTATTTCAATACTATTTCAAAAACCATTCCATGAATTTTTTTTAATTACATTATTTATAAATGGATAATATAATAAATAAATACATAAATAAATTTCATATCTTAAACTTTCATTTGCTTCTAAAAATTATATTTTACAATTTTTTTGTGATATATCATAATTCTACCAATATGATTTAATTGAAATATGTGATATGTAATTTATTCACATATAATATTTATAAATGAATCATGAATAAATTATGATAGAATATCATAGAAGATATTTTATTAACTGTATTTTTGATATAAAAGATTAATCTAAATAATCACATTTAATTTTTAAATATTGATTAATACCATATAATTAATTGATTTTACTGAACTTTAGATTTTATAATTTTTACTTAAAATTATGATAAAAAATGTAAAAATAAATTATAATTTTCACATCTCAAACATTTATTTGATTTAAGAAATTATATTATACAATTTTGATTTTTATAAATCATAATTGTACCAACAAAATGTAATGTAAATGTATGATATGAAATGGATCATAAATTACTCCTACTACCTAGCATATTCAATAAATAAGTTACATTGCCTACTTAATATAATAATTAATTCAAAAAAATCACATATATCAACATGATAAAATATTTATTACTTAACCCACATACATATGACCTACTTGATACTTACTACATATCCTATTTATTACCTAATTGATACATTAATTACAGAGCCTACCTAATTATTTAATTACACTTACTACCTAAACCCTAATTCATTTAATAAATAAATTACATAGCCTAGTTAATTAAATAATTAATTCAAGAACATTATCACATATCAACAATATGACAAAATGCCCTATTTGTACCATTAATTTTCATGGGTCTTTTGAAATTTAACCCACTAAACCTTACTACAAATTTAATGGTTAATTCATTGAAAAAAATTGAGGGAAAACAATTAAGCCACTAAATCCAACAATTTTATTGGTCGACTTTTTTTTTTCCACATTTGATTACATGTAAATTTACAGTTAAAATTTATAATCGCAAATCAAGTTGAAAAGATGCCACATGGTATCCAATGGCCCTTGAACCACCTTCCAAGTCACAAAAACAACTACATTTTCATCTATTTTAGGATGCCATTAAAAAATGAATGATATAAATATATTTTTCATTTTCATTTTGTGAAAGTAATACCTTGCCAGCAGGGTATTTCTGAGTATCAACTTTTGTAATACCAGCTGGGCAGAAATTATGGATAAAGTGTGATGCTATTGGGAACATCTTGAGTTACACATTGGGGACTTGAGGAACATGATGGGAACTTCATTGGGAACGTTTGAGAAACATTGAGAACTTGGACAACATGTTGGGAACATCAAAATCCAAACTAATATAACCTCACACCACCCCTTATCACCCAAAAGAGGAAAAAACAAATGGCCCTTCCTTGGTGGGGTGGATCCATGTTTAGCTGTCTCATTGGCTGCATGAATATTCTATTCCCTTAGTACCTAGCAGCCTGACCAAAGAAGTATTAAATAAAGGCTTGATGCTGAAGATTCGCGTTCTCAGAGTTCCCGGACTCGTTCCCAAGAGCGTCCTCTCTCTCTCTCTCTCTCTCTCCGCCTGTGTGCGTTTTGGCAGTGTTGCTGTTGTTCCTGCCTCCCATCTTTTTCATTTCCCTGTGCGCCAATTGCCCTAAGCCTGCGTTGTCTCTTCAGACGTGTTTGACAGCGGGCCTGCCTGCTAGCGGATCTTCGGTGGCGTACTTCTACAAACTTCGCTTGTTTGCGGTTCTTGTGGCAGCTTGAAAGCCCAGGAAGAAGAACAAGTGTTCGGGTCACTCCACGATCACCACTTCGGCTTTCTTTGTTCTACGCCCGCTTCGGTTTATGAAGTAAGTCTTGTTCTTCACAGTTTTTCTTTTGCCGCTTGCGCCCACCCCCCGTTTTTCTTTGAGCTTTCAGGTCGTGTATTTTATTCTCATCAATAATGTTTTGTAGTGCTTCTAAGTTGCTTTGGCTCCTGAATACAAGGACATCGTTTTAGGGTTTGAATTTCTTCTGGGAGTGTTCGCAATTTCATCTTATGTCTGCGATGCTCGTTCTCTCCTGCGAACTGAGATGCTTGTTTGTTGGCAAGAAGTGTCTTTCAGTTGAACATCAAGGCTAGGTTTTCCTTGTCTTGTCTTTCTGGTGCTTGTCCCAGTTGTGGTGGATGCTAATCAGATTTTTGTTGAACTTCAAGTCTGACATGCTGGGATAACAGTATCTTAGTTTGAGCTCTTTTTATCTTTCCCATGCCTTATTGCCTTTGTTAAGAAATTTGTTGGCAACTAGTCCCTTTACAAATGATTTTTGCAGCTCTTCCTTGGCTTTTATGGGCAAGATTAGTTTGCTGCAGATCTCCCTTAGTGGCTGTAATATTCTCCATTTTTCCCTTGTTTTATCTTGCACTTACTGAACAGGAATGAGAAATTCAACTTCTTGAGAATCACCAAAGATTTTTCTCTAACTTTTTGAGATATCTGTGTATTCTGCATCTGCAGCTCAAAGGAGAAGCCAACCCTTGGGTATGTCAACTCTCTCCACCCTATGCAGTTTGAGTGTTGTCACTGAGTAGTAATGGTTGATGATCACAATCCTGTCTATGAAAAATAGTCTGCATTCATGGTTTTCCATGTACATGAAGAGGAGTTCATCTGTTAGTTCTGCAGTAGTGCTAGGTTAGGTGGTCCTGAACAGTTATTGCTGAAATGGAAGGCATGAATTCTCGCATTGGTCAGAGGTCTGAAATGTGAAAACCAAACATGTCCTGTATGATTGCAGTGGCACGCGGATCAAAACCCGCAAACGTAACATTGCAGTTCCGTTGGACACTGCAACCTTTGGGGATGCTGTTGTGCAAATTTACCTCGAGCATCACGGTGACTTGGTAACGTATTTTGTTATGATGCCTCCATAGCCAACATCTTATTGCTTTGCTAAAGGTTTCAAGTCATGTACTGCGCCAGTCTGTTTGTTGTATGTCTTACCATTCCTGGACCCATACAGACATAGATTGCTGAAGTTAATCTTTGTTATAATAAGTTCCTGTTATTAAGCCTTGCAACTTGTAATGTAGGAACTTACCGCCAAAGACATTGATGCAGCAGATCTTGACTTCTCAAGATATGGTGATACCTTCTTTGAGGTGATGATTTTCAGTTCTTATGGTCACATTGATTGGTTGTCTATGCATGTCCACAGATTGCCTCTAGACTAGAATCACCATTAGAAACTTATGCTGGCTTGGCTTGACATGCTGAGTTTGTTGAGTGCATGGCCATACTAAAGGTCATTGCCTACAATTGCTCTGTAGTATAATTACATCCAGCTTTAGAAGCTCATTATCTGCAAATGCTGTGAATGGAGAGTTGCTACGTTCTAAGAGTTGTTGATGCATGCTATACATGGTATGAATTGTTTGGCTGGGTCTATACCATGTCAAAGGCAGTTCTGGAAACTGGTACTCATTGTGCATTGTTTCTTACATGTTGGGTTGTGGTGACAGGTGGTGTTCACAGGAGGGCCAAACCAACCAGGTACTACAAAACCTGAGGAGGGTGCACAGCAACCATATTCAGTGTTGAATTGTGAGTCAACACGACAGAGCATTCTGCCCTATGTTCTGTTTCTGCAGAAGATTATTCGGCGTCGTCCTTTTATGATCAAAACCCTTGAAAATGTCATGCGCAGGCTCCTGCAGTCATTGGTAAGTTTCTACCGCTTCAAAGGTTTCTCAATCAGGAACAGATTTACTTTTGAGTTCTGTTTCTCCTTTGTGGTACTGATGACAAAAGCTGTACCTATGCCATCTAGCTGGGCCCCCAGAGTTTGATCAGATTTGGTTCATGAGAAGCTGTATCCTAAGTAAGGATATAGTCTTGAGTGATTGAAGGCCAGTACACATCAGCCTCTTTCATGGGGTTTGTTTCATGATATTGTTTGTTTTGTAGGAGCTATATGAAGCAGAAGATCGCAAGAAGTTGGCCATATTTACAGCTCTCACATTCTCCCAAAAGCTATCAGGGCTGCCAGCAGAGACAATATTCTCTGCATTGCTGAGTGACAGCTTGGTTGCAAAAGGCTTAGCACTTGGGTTTGTCACCGACTTTTTTAAGGAGTATTTGGTGGATTACAGCTTGGATGATTTGGTGGGACTTTTGAAGCGTGCTAAGATGGAAGATCGTCTCCTTGACTTTTTCCCGATGCAGAAGCGCTCTCTTGAATGTTTTGCTGACCATTTCAGGTTAAATTCACATTTGTTTTCTTCATGTATATTTGACAAGTGATGACATTTCATATAAATTACAGCTGCCAGGTAATGGTATCCTTGCTGAACTCACTGGTTTGTCCTTCATGTAAGCAGAAAATGGAATTAATATAAATGTATGGTTGAGCATGGTTTTCATCAGAAGCAGTACCAGTGATTCTCCAAAGTGTGAGTGTGGATTTCTAATAGGGAACAAGTCATTTTGATGCTAGAGATCTGTCTGACAATTGCTCCTGAAATTGCAGTAAGGAGGGGCTGGGCGTCCTTGTGGAGTACAACAGGAAGAAGGTATTTGACCTGAAGCTGAAGGAGCTGCGGACAACACTCACTGATCAGATTGTTGAGGGTGTAGACTTGGCAGAGGTGACAGAGATGGTGAAACAGTGTCGTAAGGAAGCAAATTTGCCTGATATGGATGTGATGCGCACCATCTGGGATGCTACTATGGATGCAGTGGAGTGGTCTGGAAAAAACCAGCAGCAGAACTCAAATCTTGCTCTTCGCCAGGTGCTTTTACCTTCTCAAAAGTTGTTGATGCAATGCTGTAGCAGATGTTATAACTGAAATCAGTGAATACTGTGTTGTTGCATGAATCACTGGGGTATTGTGGCTGGGTAGTTACAGATTTCACGAGTTGAATGTGTTGTTACAAGAGCTTTTCTACATATAGAAAGCATGTCAGAAAGTAGTCACAAGTGGTTTGCTTAAAGGACACATTCAGAGTGCAAGAGGCCCCAGCTACTACCCTCTATTTCTGTGGTGTCTTTTTAGCAACTTAGATATGAAGGCCTGAGAAAACCTATCTGTGTCTGTAAAAGAGAGAAGAGACCTTTTATGTCTTTTTGATTCACAGGTGAAGACTTGGGGCAAACTTCTGGGGACATTCTGCACCACAGCAAAACTGGAAATGGACTTGATTTACAGAATCCAAACCCATTGCTATGAAGATGCAAAGCTCATGAAACTGTTCCCAGAGATTGTTCAAGCCCTCTATGACCAGGATGTTCTGGCAGAGGACACTGTCCTCAGGTGGTTCAGGAAAGGCACAAATCCTAAGGGCAGGTATGTGCTTGCTTTAGCTGCTGACCTATTTTTTGCAGGAATTGGCTCTAGAGTTTCATAGTCCTAAACATTTAGTGCTACTCTAGAGAAGACCTGGACACCACCATTAATACTTGGAAAATATTAATGTTGGAGTTGCCTCCAGTTTTATCTTGTTCTTGTGTGTGTGTCTCCCAGAGATAATGGCAATGAAATTTTGGGCTTTGTGACAATCTGCAGGCAAACATTTGTGAAGGGGCTGGAGCCATTTGTAAAGTGGCTGGAGGAGGCAGAAGAGGAAGAGTAGTGACCCCAGACTAGCATCCTTCTAACAAATGCAAGGTTCCAGTGTTCTTCTCTCGTGTAAGAATTTTCTTCAGCTGTTTGGATTGGGTAGTTGAAGAGGGTTATAGTGTTTATTATCGAAGTTCTTTCTTACCTCAAGCCTTTTGAAGGTCCTAAAATGCAAATATTCTGTCCACATATTTAACAAGGATGTTTGTCTGGAGACCTTCAAAAGCAATGTAGTTTCACATTGTCATGTGCTTCATCTGTAATTTGGTCTTCTTCCTTTCAAGAGACACATGCACTGTTTACCACCAGTACTATTTCCTCCATTTGATGGTCTTGTATCAAAATGTGTATCTGGTGCTTAGTTGGAACGCTTATTCCTAGCACAACCCAGGTACTTCAAAAAACTGGATGACTGGTTGATTCCGCACAATATAACAAGGATGTCATCTATGAGCCTAGATATCAGGATTTGTTGACCTAAGAATTTGGTGAAATCTGAGTGTAGCTAACAGATTTCATATATTGATAATAATGCCGAACAGTGGAGTTCACTTCCTCAAATGCACACAGCAAAGGTGGGTGGAGAAGCTTGACAAAGCTTAGGAAGTACTCTTCACCATCTCTCTGTGTGCATCTTTACTGATGCATTATGTTGAAAATTCCATGGTGATAAAGATTGTCCAGCTTTAGACTGCCATGGTGACAGTACTATCATCGATATTACTGTTGTTGCTGTGCATTCATTTCCAGTCACGTGAAAAAGCTGCACTAGTCTTTGGGCACATCGGGATGTCAGAGAAATTGCCATGTCTCCTAGACTGCCATGGCAATGGTACCTACACATAATAATAGCAACATTATTGTTGTGCATTCATTTGTAGCCACAGCAAGACGCTGCACGAATCTTTCAGCCCATGTGGTGGTGTCCGTTGCCCTTAGTCTACAGATAGAAGTAGCCCAGAAGGAGACTATAATATACCAGATTACCTTTTACCATTCTGGTGGTAATTAAATCATTTTCAATAAATTAAACTTTTTCTCAAAATCAGTTGTTTGGAATCTCTAAAGTTGTAGAAAATTTGTTTTGACATTACTATTGACTGCCTGCCCTAAGAATTGGTGGTGTGGTGTGTTAAAGTGATGCAAAATTACTTGGCATGTAGTCTATTTTGGGACTGTTCAAAGCTTGATTAAATTTCTCTGTGTACGAAAGTTATTCGTAAAGTCAGGCAAAGACGGGCACCGGAACCCCTTGTTTGGTCACATAGGGGACCAGACTTCAAAACGGGGCATGAAACTCAGTTTAGCAGCAAATTTCGTGCTAAACTGAGTTTGCCCTGCCCTTTCTGTTCCTGAACGCTTTCGATCAATTTGCTGCTGCTGCTATATGTACTGTAGCTGTAAATGTTCTTGAGCCTGGTGCGTCTAATCCTGAGTCTTAATGTTTCATATGCTTTAATAAAATTTCATGACTTTGCGCACAACAGCCAGGAGAGGATGAAGCATCAAATGAGAGGTGCAACTCAGGCCCAACAGGGCAATGACTTAAAGTATAACTCTACTGTGTAAATCTTATGTTGTAATTGTGCCCTCAGGATCACACCCTCAAGCGATATATACACTTACCCTATGACAAACATTACACAAGATTGCGTGAGTATAATTGATTTTGTTTTCCCTCTTGAGAGTAAAGCAATTATTCACACACCAGTCAGGGTAAATGCAAGTGTCGAAAATTTGTCCAGGTAAGTGTAAATCATTTGTACTTGGTTTTTTACACAACGGGTATATGTATATTTACACTTGCCCTCCCCACACCTGGCTGATAGATTTACCTCATGTTTATTGAAATTTCATTATGTTCATGTCCTTTGCATACATGTCCTTCTTCACTTTGAAATGTCTCATACTTGTGTAAATATGTTTTCTTATCTTACATTTTACCTTTTTATTTGCAATGTATATGTAAAAAATACGTGATGAAATATTTATTTGAAAGTTTAAATACAAAAAATGTTCATCATTTACTTGGATTGATAAATTTTCAAAGTTTTTATATTCTTACTTAAAATTGGGATTTAAAAAAAATTATTTATTTTTAATTTGAGGCAGATGTATTTAAAATTTCTTTTTTTAATCACCAACTTCCAATATCATGAAAATTTGATAAAAGTCATGCAAGAATCATTAAAAAGAAATTTCTATGCAAAATTTGGGGACTTCAAAATGTAAAAATGGTATACATACATATATCATTTTCATATAAATTATGTGTTTTTTATATTATGTTTTGATGTGAAATATATAATTTACACTTTAATTAAATTTTTGCAATAATCATGATGTAATTTAAAATAAAATTATATGATTTTTGTGTATTAAACATGAAGATTCACTTATGTTATTGAAAAAAAATGTCTCATTTATTTGAATGTTTAAATTATTGAGTATGAACAAATATCATTCATAATAATCATATTATGAAATTCATCTGATTGTTATACGAACTTATAAAAATCAAATTTTGCATGAAATTTGTACAAACTTATGAAATCTAATAAATCTATGATATTACCATTATCTTGTTAATCTATATTAGAATGGACATACCACCCAACACTAGTTAAGCACAACACTAATACAAATAAGAAATGAAAACAAAGACAAGTAAAGTACATAAGTCCCATTTGAATTCTAAAACTCAAATGTCTTATAATACTATGAAAGGGTGTCCTTAGAAAGGGCTATTAGTCTAGGCCAAAAGTAGTGCCAGCCAATTTTAAGAATAGAACTTTCATGCAACCAATGAAAAGTTGCATCTTGGAATGGAGGGTCCTCCCTTTTTATTTTGCTTGTGGGTAGGTGAGGGATGGAGAGGGGGTCTATTCAAGTTGTGAGGAAAATGGACTGTTCACTATTCACTTTCCATTTAGAAATGTACTTCTTCGATGCTCTTTTTAGTAAAAAATGTGGATATGTTAAAAATTGATATAGTGTCTACAAAATATATTGGAAGCTCCAAGCCAACAGTGAGGCCAATAATATTTTCACATTTTATTCACATCGTGAAGCAAAGAGATCATTGAATTTTCCCATTGTTAAAAAAATGATTCCATGTTTGCACATGTTGAGGATTTCAAAGATCTTCTAGATGGTCCCAAAGGGAAGACCAATCACAAACAAAAGGAATAATATGTACTAATTTCATGTAACTATTTAAAACCCTTGCATAATTCCATTGACGAGTAATCAAAATTGATATATGAGAATTTTATGGAATCCTTCATATGGTTATCCATGGCCCATTGCAAATACAATTTTAAGCTTAATTATTTCATTTAAAAAAAAACTACTTAATAATTATCTCTCACCTTTCTTAATAAGTATCTCATTCTTTTTTTTTCCCTCTCCACCAACATAGATATGAAAAAACAAATTAACATGTGTGTTTTCATGTCCATGAAATGTACATTAATTTAAATTAAATTAAACATTGACATAAATAATGATGAATTATTCAAAACCATATGAAAGCATAAAGAAAAAAAGAAAAAAGTTGATCGTCACTTCACTGGTAGTGCGCAGCGACGGGGAGCCCAAATTTGGATATAAAATTATATAATTTGGGGGCTTGCAAAAGCTAAGAAGTGAGGAAATTAGCCACGGACTGCTCGAGTGCAAAGTTGGCGCTCTTGGAATTGTCGACGTCCCAATTCATAATTCCCGCAATCGACAACTGCTGGGCCGCAGCAATGAAGTCGCTGCCTTGCAATCCTCGACCGTTAACCTCCACGCTCGCAAGTAGCTTAGTGGGATCAAAACTTGCGGAAACTGTGTTGAAGTCGTTCACATAGTCGCTCTGGGTGTTGAGACCGTCGGCATAAAACTGGTAGTTAACGTAGTCTATGGAAGAAGCGTAGTTGGAGAACAGGTCCTCGTATATGGACAAAGTGTTGCCAAATGGAGCGATAGACGCCACGCTGATGGTGCCGGCGGATTTCAAGCTAGATATCAACTGGTCGATGCAAGTGGTGAAAGTAGCACTGCCTGAAGGAAAGTTCTCGTAATCGATGTCGACTCCATCCAGATCGTAAGTCGACACCAGGCTACTGATCGATGACACCGCATTGTTGACCCATTCGGTAGTGCTTGCAGGATCGTACCAATTGACCGGCTGACTGCTATCGCTTATATACTGAGTAGCGCCCGCTAGGCTGACCATGAGCTTGACGTTGGGATTCTGTTGTTTGAAGGCTAGGGCGGACGGACCATCCAGGCTTGTGGTCCAATACGGGGAGAAGATTCCGTTCTGCGGATTGCCTGATGCATCGGAGTCGATAGCGAAGGAGAGAGGGAAAATGAATTGCAGGGTAGGAAATGCAGATACGGTAGCTTGCAAGTCGGAGAATTGCAGGCTGGTGTCACCAGAAGCGCCCATGTAGTCGATCAAGAGAGCGCCATGAGATTGCAGCAGTGAACGTCGACCAGGATATTGTCTAGAAGCTGCGACAAAGTAACTGGGTATCCAACATGTGCAAGCTCGACACAATCTAATTACAACAAACTAAGTTTCAGAATGTAAAGCTATAAACACCAAGACCAATCTATTCATGAATTCTGTGGAGAGTAATAAGAACTAGGAGAGCTATTCAGAGTACTTGGGTGAAGAGTGATGATCAGTGAGTAAATTGGTGCAGCAGAGTCACAAGGATTAAGGTATATGTAAGGATCAATACTACGAGGAGAAACTCCTACGAATTGGTCATTCAGCTCAAGCCTTGGTTATCGTCGGTCCGAGCACGCGGCAGGAATAGTGCAGAGCTGGGTTGACTACTTAGAAGCAGACTTTTTTTTGCTAGCTCTACTTCATAACCAAAAAGCGAAAAAACAACTTTAAAGACGCTAAAATTAAGTGTTTTTTTGAGATTTTCAATACACAGAATATGAACAAATTTTAAAGATAAGTAGCCAGATTTCCACACATGGTTCAAGTACATAGCCAAAAATTGAACATTCCTTAGAAGTCGATCAATTGCCTTTGTCAGGGCCAGCATCCAGAGTCTGATCATCACTGCCTCCTAGAACTGCACTTGAACAAACACAAGTTAACTTAGCCCCACAACATTAAATGTGCACATAGTTGTTTTGGAGGCAGTACTCCCCCCCCCCCCCCCGACTGCGCATTTTTACTATCAAAGATGGTGGTGCCTAGACACAAATCTTCATGCTGCCCATAAAAACTTTGTGTCTTGTTATGCACATTTTGGGCCTGTATTGGGCACCAGGCATCCATTTTAGGCCCAAAATGTACATAACAAGGGCCCAAAGTGTGTCTGGGCATTATCCATGTTCTTGAGAAAAAGAATTGGTTGAGCCAATGGCAGACAATGAAAAAGAAGAAGCATTGCCTACGATAACAACAATAACAAGTAAGTGCTCATATAACACTCTGGGTTGGAGTGTTGGCGGCAAGTTACTTGTTTCATCAGATCATGATCATAGTAGGGACCAAATGGGCATCATGGAGTGTACTCTCCATAGAATCAAATTGACATGGTTGTCAATGGACCATCTTCAATCCTCTGGTGGTGCTATCAGTTTCCAATAATGTTTGACAGCTTTACATCTTGAGGGATGCACAATATGTCTGACAGTGAAATGTGGCAGTAGTTGCAGAGGGGTTAGGCAATTATTTTGTTGATTCTGCCCATAGAGAAGACACCAGGTTTTGAGGATTAGAACTCTCAGGTCTAGTTTTGGTTAGGGTAGAATCGCTCATCACCGAATATGCGCATATAATCAAACACTTTTCAATATTTTTCTCATTCTTTAGCCAAATTGAGCGATTTTTCTGTCATTGGATGCACAAGCTGTAGAGCTACAAATATTCTTTGAGCGTGGGAAGTAAAGGAGCAATGCTCAAAACATAGGAAGAGGCTGAGTGGTAGTTTGCTTCAATTTTTTTGAAAAACTAGCTCTAGACCTCTGTTTAGTTCCAGCCTCATATTTCCTCATTTTTAGTTTGTTTTGAGTGATTTCAAATTTGATGAGGGTGCCAAGTAGGGCTTTACAAAAATTCTTCATATTCTAGAGGCAAAGATGCAATGATCAAAGATCTTAAGTTTGAAATTTAACTAAATGTGTTAAGTCGCTCATCACCAAACTTTGAACCCCCTCACACCAAACACCCCATATTTTACTATTTTACCCATTCCTTCATCAAATTGAAAAACATTTGCAGCATTGAAAGTGCTAAATGAAGGGCTAAATTTTTTCCTGGAGCTTCAGAATCAAAGGAACACTGTGTGCGGATTCATTCTCATTTGAGTTTGTAAGTCTTTGCTCACAGGCCTATCTACCCTAATAAAAGTCACATGACCGAACTGAATTTGGGTCTGATTTCTCGAACTGGTTCTAAAATAGGAATCAGATTCTTGGTTCCATTTATGTGTGGATTAGAACCAGAATCAAGGTTTTTGAAAATAATAATAATAATAAAATAACAACTAAGTACTAACTAGAGATTGACCAGCAGTTAACCACTGGTTCCAATCTGGGTTACTGGAAACCAGACCAGAACCAGATCTAGTTTTCAGAACTATCCAAAGAGAATTGAATTTTTTTTACAGCTGAACCCGGAACCATATTCCATGAAGAATTTTTAAGAAAGAGACTACACATTGCTGTAGGATAAATGGGCATAAAATATTGGCTCACTGGAGTGCTATTTGTGTATATGTTGGATGGGGTCCATAGAGGTGCATGCATTTAGATGAGAAATTTTGCATTATTTTTAGTTTGAAATTCGAACCTGCCACAAACTTGGGTAGAGCCATTACACTTAGGAGCTGCTTGTTTTTATTGGCTCTAGGTAAGGCAGAGGTTGTGGTTCCATGTAATTCCTAAGACTGAGGGATTACAAAACTAAGGGCTTGTGCAAGGCTAGAGTTGAGTGGGGACCTGATTTTGATAATGCCTTTGTTGAGGGACATTACCAGATGTCTAAAGAAAGTTTTAAATCAAAATTTTAAAGGAAAAAAATGAGAAGGGGAGGAACATGATGAGAAATATATAAGAACCCACTTTAAAATGTAAGAATCTGCTCATGATCAGCAGCAAAATTATGGCCCTATGTTGCAGAGGAAATTTTATTTTGTACAATTGAGTTATTGTTTATAAAGTCGCCCTGTCTCCACCCTGTCTTTGGGACTGCTTTCACCCTCTATCCCCTCTTTCAGTGAAAGTAAGGAAACTTTATTATTATCTTAGTATGAAATGCTGAAACTCAGCATTCAATGCACAAGGTTCGAGAGTAACTATAGGAGTTGTACAGGTAGGAGCAGGGAGCAGTAAAAATATAAGTGACAGCAATGGAAAAACTCTTGGAAAACAGGGAAAAACTCTTGGAAAACAGGAAAGACGAGACAAAACTCAGTTTATCGCCAATTGTTGGAAAGCGTAGTTTGGGTCCCAGTTATTTCATTTTGTAATATTTTCATTCCCAGTTACGCATTTGAAGCCCTATTGTGCCAAAACTGGCCGTTCTCACCCCCTGATGATCACATGACTTTATGGATAACTTTTTAATGTAACCAGAGCTAATCCTAAATGTCTTTAGCTATCAGCAGGTTTCATGTTGACTGTCAGTTCGTTTTTGTCAAACTTCACGCAGCACTCCCTATTTTAACTTTTGTTAGAAGTGGCAGTGCCATTATGCAATGAGACGACACTTGCTACTTTTTTCCACATAGTTTGAAAATTGAAAATACATCAAACTGTACTGAGCTGGTTGAACAAGTATGTCTAGTCTATAGTCTTCACAAGTCGGTTCGTTTTGTCAACAGGCATGTCTGTCTAGTCTTGACGAGTTGGTGCTCTTTGTGGGGGCCAAGTAGGAAATTGTAAACAAGTGCAATGAATTTAGTGCAGGAAAACAATTCCTCCAATCTTTTTGGTGTACCTAAATGATTTTTACAAACTCTTCTAGTTGTATTTGGAATTGAATTGAAACCCAGCCAATCAAATAACAATCAAAGCACCTAGAAAAGGGTAAATACAAGGAACAAAATGGAAGGACCCACATCATCCAAGAAGACAAAAGAATCACCTAAGAAGGTGAACCACAAGGGGAACATCTAATTATTTTAGCTCCCCCTCCAGTTGAGAAAACATTTTAGCTAATGCCAATATGCTTCTTGCAACTGGAGGGGGAACAACATTTTAACGTTAGGGAAACAACTGTATTAGGCTTATTTTCTTGATAATTATCTTCTTTGGACACAATTGAGTGTAGAATACATTAAGATTTTTTAATAGGTTAATATTCCTGGAAATTGGGGGGAAGGAGAATTGGGGTTTTGCCTTGGCAAACTAGTTCCATTTCATCAATTATTAAACTTTGATGTGTTTTCTTATTGTTTTAGTTTGCCAAGTTCCTTATTGTTTCAAATAACAAGTTCATGCAATGTTCCTTTCTTCATGGATGTTAAGTCAATTTTCTTAAGTTAATCCGTTAAAAAAATTCATCTATTGTTGGGACAACTTTTTAGAACTCATCCATCATTGATCACCACGTCTCACTTCCTTAGGTAAGTTGGCCCAACTTCTTAGGATTCATCTATTATCACAAATCTTAATGATGTTGGGTTAGTTGTCACAAGTTCATCCACTTTCTCAATCCCGAGGAAGGGCATACTTATTAGGGTTTATAAACTATATTGCAAAAGAAGTGTTTTAGTATGCACCAAATTCCTCACATTCATAATTCACTTGGTTTATGCATTGTTCAATATTTTTAAACACAATGCATTCCCCAACATAAAAGCCTAAATATGCTTCCCTCCCCCAAAATAGAAGCATGTTTTCTCATGTTTCCCTTCACCTTTGCCCTTTTTACAATTTATATACATGGAAGTTGAACCATGGCACATGTATATGGGACCAAAAAATAATCTCACCCCCAAGCAAACTCAAAAGAAAAAACTAAACCCCTACATGGCACTTATTAATCTAGTTATCGCCACATTTGATACCCACTAGTTCTTAATGAGAAAGCTGACCTGAAAACTAGCTAAAATACCTAGCCCTTTTTCATAATATGCGCTCAACACTAAAAAATACATGGTAAAGGGATTTTCACCACTTAATCCAGTGCATTGCATGTCCTTTGTTTCACACCAACAGAGGGGTCCAATCAAAATAAAGTGAACACAAATTGTGGCTGTTTCTAGTTGTACCATGTATCATGCATATAAAACCAATTAAATAATAAAAATAAAAATGGTCTTTCTACTTTTATTATAAAACCCCCAAAATATGTATGATATTTATATTTTCAAAAGTTAAGAAGCAAATAGCCTTGTTTATTTGATTATGAATTCATAAACATGGATACTTTTCGTTTACTTTTAAAACTTACATTCTTTACTTTTTGGGGACATAAAGATCATTGTATTTTTGAGTGTCAATTTTAGAAAGTAGAAAATATATTTGTTAATACTTACTACATGTTTCTTCATTACAAAAAATGAACCTTGAAACTACTTGCATTTCAAAGTACCCTATTGAAACATACTTTTACAACAAAAAAAATTAAAATTAGTGCACAATAATGGATAATATACATTTTTTATCATTCAATAAGAAATTCAATGTACAAATTTTCTGTAATGGAGTTTGTTGTTAGTTTACATTTAAAAAATTTAAGTTTGGGGTCCAAAAATGGTAATAGGAACTAGGATTGCTTGCTTAGGCAACTTTTTATTTTTTAATAAATTAAAAATATCTTTAAAATATTTTATTTGAAAGTTGATAAAATCGAATCTGACCCAAAAAGATATTGGAATACAATATTCCTTAAACATATGTTTAAAGAACCTTCATAAAATATGTCATGTTTAGAAAAACTTTTCAAAAATAATAGTCCTTAACGTGATAACACAATTAAAAAGGCTATTTGGAATATCATAGTTGTAGGTTTTTTTAAAATTGTAGATGAACTTAACTTGTAAAATCATATTCAACATTAAAATTCTCAAAATTTGAATTATCCTTTTTGTGATAAACTTTAATGAAAATCATATTAAAAAAATGAAAGAATTTTAAAAAATAAAATGAACTCATAATGAACTTTTGAAATGATGACATTGTGTTTGTCATGTAAATAAAATGAAAAATGCAAACTCAGAAATATGTCATAGTAATGTCAAAATAAAATTTTAAAAAATCACCATCAATTTAAGAATTTAAGAATAAGATACATTGAAACTTTCCGAATACCAAGAAATTTTGATTAAAAGAAAATTCCATGATTTTTATCATTTTTTATTATTTCTTGTTGGGCATGACTAAACACCATACCCAAAGTTGTGCAGTTGTTGCACCATAGCTTAAAATCATTAAATTTATTGCATTTGTTTAGTGTGATTGTCTATTGTTTGTTGTCTATTGTAGGTTTTAGGCCCTATTGTCCATGTTTTCTCAGCACAAACTCTAATTCTTTGTTCAAATTGTTTTTTGGACTTGTTGTCCTTGTCTTTTAACAATGAATTTTGCTTGGTAATTGAAAAGAAATTGCCAACTTAGTTTGGTGGCTGATCATTTTGATCTCATGGCTAATAGATTATGGTCACTTTGCTATTTTTTCCAAGGTTGTTAAAAATGATGCGACATACAATTTTAACATCAATTGTCTTGTTAATGTCATGATGTATGCATTGGTTTGTTGAGTAAAGTGAGATGTTGACCAAAAGCTCTCATAATAAAATAAAAATATTACTTTTTTGTTATGTAGGTAAGTTCTTATTATTAGTTATTATCAATTTAAGGATTTAATTATAGATACTAATTCTTAGTCAACAAAGGTCCACCCTGGTCATGGTCTCATGGCAATCAAAATCCAACCTTGAAAAAAATTTAAAATTTGCATGATGTTGGGCTAGGCTAATGTTGGCACTAATGTGACGTGACAAGGCCAATGTTGATAACCATGTTTTTCTCAATTGCTTGCAAGATGGATGATAGATGAAATCTTGGCACCATAAATTAAGATGTACACAACCATAAACTTTAATATATTTGATTAAAAAAATTGAATGTTGCAAATGAAAAATGTCACAAAGCTCACTAAAAATGAATATTCCATAATAGAATAAATCTGATTGCTTGAACAATGATATTCATTTTATGCTCCATGTGAAAATTGTTATTAGTAATAAATAACATAAAAAATGATATTAAATGTAATACTAACTATCAAATTCCTAGTTGCAACTAATGTTATATTATTTTTCCTTAAGAAAACCTTTGACTGCAATTTTGAAATTATAAAATTTATTGGGAGGTTCTCTGAATGGGGGTTTGAGCTTGGTTCTTTCAATTTTTAGATTCTTTAGTTTTAGATTCTAGAACATTTTTCAAATTCATGAACCTTTGGGCCCAATTCCATATACACACCAACTAATTAAAATTGATTTTCAACTATAAAGTTCAGCCTATTTATTTAGGTTTTGAAAAATCAACTTTCTTACCTAAAGATCCTAATTCTATTTTCAAGAATGTTTTTTCATAGTTTGCTTTTCGATTTTGGATCCCATCCCTCAAAAGACTAGTTTCATAGTCCAGTTTTTGTCCTAGTTCCGACAAAAGGTTGTCAATTTGGGTCCTAATCGCAAGAACTTGAACCTGAACCTCCAACTTTTCCCCTGAAAATTGGGTATCTTCACAATAACGGTTGCAACACCAATATTGACAAAAATTGGTGAACATCATATTAAAATAAAAGGTCATCACACATGTGGATACCATTGTTGGTGTAGCTTTTGTTCAAACTACAATATACCATGAAGCTAAGTTGCCTATGTGAAAAGATATCAACAAATGTTAAGCTTATTGGAAGTCTAGTATTGCAGACTACAAATTCTTCAAATTCAAAGATTTTTGCTCCTATGAACAATGTCAAGTTATCACCACGTAAACCAAATAGGTAAGACTCTAATTGTCAATCACGATCCCCACCTTTTATTCCCCCAAGAATAACAAAGGTTGAAGAACACTACACAAATTGGAGCTCTGACATACAATATAAAGGAATTGAAGGAGTAGAAAGAAAAAATCAATAGCGCAAAATATCATCACCATGAGGAGACAGGGTGCATATTGTTGTTGAACATTACAAAATTTAGAGGATCATCATACAAAATGAATAGTGCAAAGTAAGGATTAGGGGAGTGCAAAATTAAAGGAGCATAGAGCATAGATTAAAGGAATGTAGAAATTAGAGGATGGCAGAGCAAAATGAACAGTGCAAAACATAGCACAAAGCAAAGACTGGAGAGGTGTAGAATAAAGATTAAAGGAGCACATGTTGTAGAAACTGGAAGAATGCAAAGCAAAAGTGAACAATAACATTCAATGTACCATTGTTGTGGGGGCAAACATAGACAATATCATTATGTGCAACTCTTGAACAGAGACACACCACAATGATATTACCATCTCAACCTCAAATGGAAATGTGCAAAAGGTCCCAAAAACAGATTGTAAACAATTACCTTGCATACCTTGACTTCAATTCCCAACTTCTTTAAACTTTCATTTTTGAGCTGGAAACTAGTTGAAATTGGAGTAGCTACATGTACATGTTGGCATACTTCTTGTCAGCATAGACGGCAAAAGATAATGTCATAATGTCCTCTCTAAGACCATCTGCAGCTATGCTGGGTATGTGATCCTGCACAGAAAATTTGGATGAAGAAAATCCAACTTATGCCGGTTTGGAAATGGTCTTGGCTCCGCATAATTGAGCATGTTGCTGTGGCTGGTAAATGGAGCAGCAGTGCTGCGCAAGCTTGCAGAAAAGAGTGTAATAAATATGATCTAACTGCTGCTCAATGTTTCTGATTGGCCCATCATCGTGATTCGTCCGGCTGGCTTGCTATTAGAAGTTCCCCACCTATTTGCTGTCCCAGTTTCAGTTTTATGGGTGGGGTTGCAAAAGAGTACATAACTAAACTTGGATGTGAAAGGCATACTGAGCACCGCTGGAGCTGCTCTAGTGAGGCCAGCAAGTTTTGGATGAAGCATAAGCTACTAAATAATATCCCAGATTGTGGGAGTAAAATGGTTTTCGGCCAGCATTTTTGCACAGGATGTGAAGCCTTGCTAAAGGCACCTGCTATTGATTAGCCAGATTCTTTGATCGGCCTATCCAGGCGGGTTGCTATCAGTAGTTTGCACCTTTGACAGTCCCAGTTTCATGTTTATGGGTGGGGCATGGCAAATGGTCTGTAAGCAACCCATTTTGGATGTGAGATTTGCTATTGTGTAAAACTTTCCCATCATACTCAGTGGAATCACCCAAAAAAATTAAATGCTCAAACAATGGGTATGGGTGGAGCTGCTGTAAGCTGCCAGTTGAAAAATGGGAAGGATGTCACAATGGTGTACCAGCCCAAACCCGAAATACCTATGCTTGGGATCATTGTACATCAAATTAATCTGCTATCACATAGATCCATTAATTTGAGGTATAATGATCTCAAGCATATTGGGGTTTTCCCCTTACCTTTTCTTTTTTTAAAGCAATTACATGAGTGGAAATGTATTCTGCATTTGTGCATTGGAAGTACATAGATGATAGTCCAATTTGGGGGTGTCATCATAATATGACTCGTTTTTAACTAAGAAAAGAGACCTTTATTTTCAACCTCCCAGAGAATGTTTTTGGCTGCCCTGTGGAGAAAGGAACCTGGGAGTATCCTGGAAGGTTCTCTAGATAAGCCCTCTCTTGCACCAATTTTCCTAGTGTAGTTGGAGGGTGTGTCACAAGGTGAAATTTTTCTTTGGTGAAGGGCAGGCAATTCAAAAAATTGTAATGCCCACTTAAATGCATCTGTTTCGTTTTTTGAAATGGCCACTTTCAATTAAATTTTTTTTTTGGTGATTCCATTGAGTATCTTTGGGAAATTGTTAAAAAATAAAAATTGGTGTAGGTCTTTATACTCGGTAAAGCCTTGTTGTTTTTCGAGTGTTGCAACAGGGCGTCATTGTAAAGTGTCATAGTTTCCCTGCAAAGTAAGGGAACTTTTCAGCTTTTCAAAAAGTTCTTACACGATGGGTACCTCTATTGGCTATTACAAGAAATTTAAAAAGCCAGGTGAGAGTCAATGTGGACCCTCATTTTATTTATTTTCGTGTGGGTATGGGTTTATATTGGGGAGCATTAAGAATATTGGTATTCAAAGTGACTAGTTGAAGAAAAATTATTGAGCTTTGGGATGCATCAACAACTAGTAAAATATGGATTCCATACAAGCTACAGTCCCAAGACTAGGCAACTCTTAACCCTAGATCCTCATAATCCCTAGACTAGGTAACCCTTAACCCTAGATCCTCATAATCCCTAGACTAGGTAACCCTTAACCCCAGATCGTTATAATTGATAATGGTCTGTGGGTATGTTTTACTTTGGAGGGTTCTCAGAATTTTTTATTTTTTAATTTTTTTGGATAGGCTCAAATGAATGAGAATCATTCTTTCCAGTGATAACCAAGTAAGCAGATTTCAATCCAGGTATCAATCACCAAGCACGATTTTCAAAGAGAATTGGCCTGAAAGATCCTTCGTTGCCAAGAAAAGAGTGCAAAATGGACGACATTGAACAGGACCAGCAAAGACCCTACAAACATCAGCTGCAGGATACAGGCCCTGACTGATCTAAATGATGATCTACGGAATGATCTGTTGCAGGGTTGATCTAGCCTAGTCACAGAGAAGGAAAGTGTTACGGGTTTTGATCCCCACCAGACGCAGTCACAATATTTTTCCACCCATGTGCAAAAAAAGGTCAGCTTGTACATAAAAAATTGTATGTGTTTCTGTCTGAGGAAACTTGTTCATCAACTACCGAGATCCGACGATGAAACTTCCATTGAATTTGTGGTACTACACTAAGGAATACTACTTCAAGACTTGCTTGCATATATTGCTAGGAATTAGCATTTAAAAACGCGTTGCGATCTTGGGTGATGTAGGGTGATGTAGTCGAAATATAATATGATATGTTTATATGATATTGTTGCCGCGTCCACAGCTTATCACGCGCTTCTTATGTCCATAAGTATAACGTGCAGGATTCAATGACCAATTCGTGTCTGGTCGTAGCATCTCATGGTTGGCCTGGATATCTTACATATGTGCTTGTGATTCTGCTAATCCTTTCATGCAGGATCAGTTTCTGACATCATGAACTTCCGCTTGGAGATCTAAACTTTGAAGCCAGTTTCAGCTCTTGTAATTCAGATTGTGTCGAGGTTTGAAATCTAGGATACCCAACTTTTGCCTGCACCTAACATGGCTGGCGTTGGCGCAGGCTCCAGTAAGAAGTTCTTTGCTGCAATCCTTCTAGGCTTGATCCTGGCCGTCGTGCTAAATCGTGTCGTGGCTTCGACTAGACAGAAGCCGGAAGATGCAGCAGTTGACGGAGGAACTCGACATCTGCAGCAATTATTACGTGGTCGTTCACTGCTGCAAGGCTCATCATCTAGTCAAGACGCTCTCTTGATCGATTACATGGGCGCGAATGGTGATACGAGTCTACAATTCTCAGACTTGCAAGCTACTGTATCCGCATTTCCTGCCGTACAATTCATTTTCCCTCTCGCGTTCGCTATTGACGCCGATGCGTCTGGCAATCCGCAGAACGGAATCTTCTCCCCGTATTGGGTCACAAGTCTGGATTCTCAGTCCGCCCAACTCTTCAAACAACAGAATCCCAACGTCAAGCTCATGGTCAGCCTGGCAGGCGCCACTCAGTATATAAACGATAGCAACCCCAGTCAACCAGTAAACTGGTACGATCCTGCAAGCATTGACGAGTGGGTCAGCAATGCTGTGTCGTCGATCACCAGCCTCGCGTCGACTTACTCTCTGGACGGAATCGACATCGATTACGAGACCTACCCTTCCGGCAGTGCGTCTTTCACCAGTTGCATTGGGCAGGTGATTTCTACCCTGAAATCTTCCAACACCATCAGCGTGGCATCTATAGCTCCATTTGACGACACTTTGTCCATATATGCGGACTTGTTCGCGAACTACGCTTCTGTGATCGACTATGTGAACTACCAATTCTACGGTGACGGTCTGACCACCCAGGGCGAGTATGTGAACAGATTCAACACAGTTGCGGCGAGTTTTAGTTCCAGTAGTAATAAGGTGCTTGCGAGTGTGGAAGTTGGCGGTCGAGGACTGCAAGGCAACGATTTCATTGGCGCAGCCACACAGTTGCGCAACATGATTGCGGGAATCATGAATTGGGACGTCGACCATTCCAAGAACAGTAACCCACCCTTTGCACTAGAGCAATCTGTGGGTACATTCCTAACCAGTGCTTAACTAATTTTTCCCTTCAAGAAATGGAGTGCAGCTGTGTCGAGCTAGTTCAGGATCGCTGACCGTTCTAAGTAGTGATGTCTTATGAAGCCATTTTTTAAGGTATGCATGCAGACCGGAGCTGCCAATTTCACTAAGGTTATTTCAAGTCTGTTTCTGCATTGATTTGCGGTTGAACGTGAATGAAGTTTGAAGTAGTTTTGAACAAGTTCATTTCATATCAATTTTTGAACAAGTTGGGATTTTTTGAGCAGCAGCAAATGTCATTTGAGGTTAGACTTGCTAGAACTTGTTGATTTGCTGTTTCTAGAGATCTCCCAGGTGTGAAATGTAAGAAGAATTTGTCTTGCCCATGAGTAGGAATTTTCTGGCACTTCAAAACATTTCAAGGATTCACATATTATTCTGGAAGATTAAATTAACTCTTTTAGAATTTTCTTTCTTTGGCCCAATCAAACATTTCATACAAACCAGCTATGGGAAGAAATTTCATTTGGGATTTTGTGTATCCAGAAGTGAGCAGGTCACCAATAATTGAGCGGTAGTTGATTTGAAGCTTAATAGATCCTAAGAAAGACTTGGTTGAAAGCAACCTCAAGCTGCCTCTAATCCTCCAACTGACGCCTTGAGTACATGCACGAGAAACTTTTGGAGGTTCCCCTTTGTGGAAAACTGAAACTGTAATGGAATCCCCGTGGTAGTTGGAAGGGAAATTGAAATCCCCTCTCTACTTACTCTTGTTTTTCTTTCTTTTTTTTTCCTCCATCATCTCTCCTAAGGGAAAACTCAGGTTTTCTTCACTAGTAGGAAACTTGAAGAGGGGAAGTTCCTCTTCTGTACCTCTTTGCCTCTATCATCTCGCAGGAACATAAGGTTTTTTTTTTCTTTGTAGAACTTAAAGCAAGGGAAAACTGCTTACATGTCCCTTGCAACAAAATGCAATTCATCTTTTTACTCTTTTTGCCTCTATCACCCTGTAGTGAAGATACGGATTTTTTTCATAGTAAACCGTAAACCCATCGAGGATGCACAGTCCCGTTCATGTTTTCTCTGAATCTTAAACTATTTCCAGCAAATAATCCATTTCTAACAACAGTCTATTTCCTACTTTAGCAGGTTGCTAGAAATAGTCTTTTTTTTTGTTTTTTTTTTGCCTAAAATTCTTAAACTGTGCAACCTACTCGGGTGTATATTAGATGGTTCTCAAGTTGAGTATTTCATAATGAACCCTTATAAATAACAGGCAATAGATATTAGTGTACCTAATAGTGTGCTTATGCATATCCCTCGATCTCTTTAAGATGTAGACATTGTTTAGAAGTGAATAGTGTAAGCAAAAGAAAGGGAGGAGAAAAGATTAAGAAGGGTTCAAAATAAACTTACTCCAGTTGAGTGAATAGCTCAAAGAAATATTGAAAATGAGCATAGAACTAGGTTCAACCAAGTGTGGTTTGCTACTATAATTAGGGCTACTAGTGAATGCTTCCACAATAATTTTGAAGTAAAATTTCAAGCCCATCCTTTAAGGTATAGAGGGTTTGATTTAAGAATCACATTTACACAACAAAAAAATTGCTAGACAACAAAGAATGGCAAGGATGCAACTTGTTGGACATGTCCCAACTAAGTTGCAAGATTTTTCTTGACAAGAATAAAGGAGGGGGGTTGAGGTTTTGGACTGTAATCAAGATGGTGAAAGAAAGCTTCAAAGAGTCTAGAAGAGGAGAGACAAACAAAATAGGAGAAAGATTGTCTATAGGTGACAATGCAAACAAAAAGGAAAGGCAAAGGAAAGAAGAATGCCTTCAAATGGTAATGGGTTTATGGTTCAAAAAGCTAAGGGGAAAAAGAAAGAGAAGTGTTCTAGCACATTAATTGGGAGAAAGAAATTGTTTTGAACTAGTGGCTGATTTATGGGGAAAGACTGTTTCATGGTATGTAAGAGTGAAAAGACAGATGAAACATGAGAAAGATTGTCTACAAGTGGTTACGTAGAGATGGAATAAAGGTAAAGACAATGCAAAGAAAGAATAGAGGCAAAGGAAAGAAAGAATGTTTGCATGTGGTAATGGTTTTAGGGTTTAAAGAATAGAGGTAAAGGAAAAAAAAATGTTTAGGCAAATTAATCAAGAGAAAGAAGCTAGATTCAACTAATGGTTGATTTCTAGAGAAGAAGAACTTCAAAATGTTTAGAAATGAAAAGATAGATGTCTAGAAATAAAGAGACATATGAGATACAAGAAAGATTGTTTACAAGTGGAAATGAGGAGAAATAATAGAGACAAAGGAAAGAATAATGTATATAAGTGGTAATGGGTTTAGGGTTTAAAAAGTAGAAGCACAAGGTTGATGGGAGTGTTTTGGAGAATTAACTATTTGAAAAATAGGTTGTCTTCTGATAATGGCTAATTGATGGTGCTTTGTTTTAAATGTTCTTGGAGTTTCCCAAACATGGAAAAGATTCATCAGTAACAAGATTTATTTCACAAGCTTCCTTGCAACAAACCCATGAAACATTGAAAAATGAAAAATGAAATAATAGGATGTCTAGGTGTAGTCACATTAACCCAAACAATAACAAGTGTAACACGTGTTTGATTTTTCATGTTTAAAAGTGGTAATTTAATTTGGCGTTGAAAGTATAAGATTTTTTAATATCGTAAGATCCATATTATATCGTTGAAACATGTGGATTATTCTAAGAAATATATGATGAATAAAAAGCTTTCAAAAACATTCATTAAACATTGTAATGCATGTTTTTTAACATTGAAAAAACTTATATAAAAAATTTAAAAAATTTGAAAATTACATATATTTTGAAATATTTTACATAAACCTTGACATAACAACATAAAGAAAATTTTATAGAATTTTGAAAAAAAATTGAAATTTTTTTAAAAATTGTTTCAAAAAATAATCTCCCAAAAAAATCCATTAAACATGCAAGTGTGGCTCATGTTACCTTGTTTGCACTCATCCATGATGTCTATAAATGGTAATGGAAAACCAATGTAAATAACATAAAAGAAGTAGGTGAAATCGAATGGTAATGGAGGTTTAAAGTGATAGAAAAAAACCAAGTGCACTAAAGAGGACTTAGGCACTCTTGGTTCCCTTAAGCATTTCCTATAACAACAACCTATAAAAAGAAAAGGAGAAAAAAAGCAAGCTTCGAATCTCCAAGTTTAACTTTTTTACCTTTTTTTTTTGAATTATAGTTGGCAATGGTGATTCAAAGATAATGTTATATTTGTAGTCAATGATGGTGATTAAAGTACATCATGAACTTCTCTTGGCCAAGTAGGCATCAATCAAATGACAAAAAATGAAAAAGAGGGTCTGAAACCTCCTAAATACTATCAAGCTTCACATGATGCATGTTTGATGCACTTTCTAACGCGCTCCCAAGTCACGGGGTGAAACCAACTTGAGGGTTTCACAAAGTCAAGTTGCGGAAGTTAAGACTTGGAAACACGCTCCCGGCTTCCAACTCTAGAAAGGGGTAGAGAGTCAAGTTGAAAGCCCAAGGATTAGACTAAGAAGAGGTATTAGTTGATCAAGCTTGAATTTGCATCAAAACAAACCACCCAAGTGGTTAGTTCACTTTCCAGGACACCCTTTGGTGTTGGGACAAGCCACGGGCACTTCGGACCACAAGACTCACCACGGCTCGGACTCGGGGGATGCCACCACCATCCCCCACATAGTATACTCTGCGACGTTCCGTTGAGGCTACATCCAAATGGCTCTTTTTCCCAGGACTCCCAAGTTGGAGTCCCGAAATCCAACCAAGTGTCCCGGTTTTCGACTCTCGGGACTTTGAGAGGTCATAGCTCCTCTCCCTGACCTCTGATCGCAACGAGGTCTTAACCAAAGTTGTAGCCTTTGTCAAGATCTTTCCAACAACATATGGCACTTTTGAATCGGACATCGGGAGCTGGTCGATTCTTGACGTTTAGTGGTCGGGAGTCAAACTGCCAGTTTGACTCCCGGCTCTTCTTTTGCCCATAACTTGAGCTATAGATGTCCAAATCGAGAATGCGAGGGCATTTTAGATATTTACGTTTCAAGACCTTTTCAATGACACCAAAAACACCTCAATGCGAGGTGTTTTGCCTCTTTTTATTGAGCTCTGAACATTCAGAAGTCTCGGAGGACTCCAAATCCCCAACTTCTCCAAGTGTTCGGCTTCACCCCCACACTTGGCCAAGTTAGGGTTGCGACACTTTCATTCTTGGGCAACACAAACACACACAAAAAATGCAACTTGAGCAAAGGAAGGACATGCATTACATTCAACACAATGCCATTCTAAGGCAACATGAACATATGGCAAAAAACCATGACAAATAGAGGAGGGATAGGCATCGCATTTGACATGGCTTTGTTTTAAAACAAGTTCCAACACAAACACACAAAAACAATGCAACACAAATAAAGGGAAAGGCATCACGTTGGACACACCTTCATTCTTAAGCAAGACCAACACATAGGGAAAATGTCACATGAAGAGAGGAAATGCATCATGTTTCATAGACCTTTGTTTCTGGGCTCCACCAAAACACATAGAAAAAACCTGGAGCTTCAATGCTATTAGTAATGATGGTGAAACAACAAGAAAGTGAAATAAACAACACATGACCAAAGGAGAGAGAGAAGGAAGGAGAAAATTGTGAGGAATTCTTATAACAACAAGCAACACACAAGAGACAAAGGAAGGAGAAAATTACAACCTTCGTCATCACAATGTCCCTCTTTGATATTTAAGGGAAGGATGGAAGGTGTCACAAGATTACCCCATGTGGCACTACATTAATCATCAATGTTAACCTTTTACATTTTCTATTAAAAAAACCTTATTGTAAATGCACCCATCATTGTGTGACTGGCCTTGTAAAAATTCCAAAAAATTCACCTTTTTGTAATAATTTTCAAATTTTAACAATAAAAAATTGGTCAAGTTTATTTGAGTTATTAATTTTGTGTTTAGAATATGGATGGTGTCCTTGCATAAAGTTTTATGTGTTTGTCATAGGTTGCAAATTACATGGAAATAGGAACATCATGTGTTCTATCCATTTTTTTTAAAACAATGAGATCATTGGGTCCATTCATGATTGGGGTACCAAAAAGGATTGTGTAAAGTTTTATGGACTAAAAATGACAACTTTGGATTTTTTTTAAAAATCTTACATTATTATGATTGTAATGGATTATTTAATGCCAATAGATAAAATGACATGTATTGTTAAATCAATAGAAATAATTTAAAATAATTTGAATATCATTTAAATGTCATTTTGAGTCTTGTAAACTAAATATATGAAATGTTTAAAGTACCATTTTTTAAAAAGGGATTGAAAGGAATGCATAAAATCATACAATTGATTGCAAAAAAATTGTACAAAAATAACATGCTTCTTTTTATGAAAGTACATGTTCATTGGATGAACTTGATGAAAAACCAAATCATACAAAAATATCAAAGTCTTGAAATTTTGAAGGAAAAGGCTTCAAGGCAAAGGATTCATTTTTTAAAAACAATTTGACAAAAACATTATGTTCAATGGGTTCAAAATGTGTAAGCTTTAGGTGCAAATCGCATGTGTAGGAAATAATCTTGCCAAAAAACATGTTTGATTATCCATTGAAACTCATTTCAGAAATTTTTGGGATTTTTTGCATTTTTGGTTATAAACCAAAATATTCATACACAATTACGTATTAATGTGAAAACTCATTGTTGTCACACGAATTATCTTAAATTAAACTATTCAATTTTTCACATGTAAATTTGTTTCAAGTAAATGTTATTTGGAAAAAATAGCCCACAAAAATCCTAAAATCATTTTTCCTTGTTTTGGAACCCCAATTGTGAATTAGCCCCACCCCATTTTTGGGTGTCACAATTATCTCATTTTTCATCAAAATTGAATGTTATAAACATTGACTAATGCTTAGGCTAATGCTTCACCTAACCTCTTTGAAGACCATGGTACGATTATTAAACCTTAGGGATCTTAACCCTTAAGTGTTGACTCACTTGCCATTCTACCCTAGTCTCTTCACACATGTCACATGTATATTAACAAAGAAATAACATGTGAATCTTGGCACTAACTTGCATATTTGCATTGAAATTATTAAAAAAAGTTCAAATACTTATGCCAAAAACTTTGAAGAAAAAAAGTGAAATGTTGAATTGACTTGACACCCCCAAAAATTGTGAAGTTAGACTAGTTTTAAACAAATAATCTTTTGCCAAATTTTGAATAGTGAATCATTATTTGAACATCTAGTTGTGAGATTTTCATCATGGGCACATACTTCATTACATTTATAAGTATAGTCCTTGTGTAGCCAACATAATCGCATAATATTAAACCAATTTTTGAACTCCTTCACTTCAATGTGATATCAACAATAGCAAGTGTTGAACTATTTTAACTTCCTTACAAACCAAGGTTTCAATGCATGGAATGATATCAATCCAATAATGACACTTGGATATTTTTCTTCAAACTTGGTAAAAAAATGTAGATAACTGGAAAACACATGAAAATTGCAATATGTCAACATTGACATATGTTACTTTGTCATTAGTAGTTTAATGATTACAAACAAAACAAAAAGTTACAAACAATCAAAACACCAAAAAGGTATAGAAACATAAATACTCATGGGACTATGGGATTTGATAATGTGTGATTCTTATTTCATTACAATGTTTTGCTCTTGCTAGAAGTCTCATAAGTCCACACCTTAGTTGTAGGCCAACAATTTAAATTAGATTGAAAGAACAAAATAAATAAATAAATAATTGAAAAAAATGTCAATCATTAAATCATTGAAAAATGGTGACCAAATTTTGGTCACCATTTCATTGGCCAAGGATTTCGATTGTAACCAATCCACATCCTAGTTGTAGTCTAACAACCTAAATTTGGTCCTGAGAACAAAAAAATAAATTGACCATTCAAAAATGTCTATTGGATTTCAATTGTTATCTCAATGGTCAAGAGTTTTTTATTGCAATCGATTCACGGCAACCTTATCCTTGGGTGGTACCATTAGGAATGTCACACCCCAAATTCCTATGACCCATCCAACTCCAAGACAACATAGGACTCACATAAAGAAACATTTCATTCCCAATTATTTATCAAAAGGTTACCCAAGTGATGTAGAATTCAAAACTATAATTAAATTTACAAAAAAATGTGTTTTGATATGGAAAATAAATGCATAAGGAAAAAGTTTTAGGAATGTCACATAAAGGATTTTTTATTAACACAAAAGGAATCTATTTTTAGGGAATTGTTCTTGGATGTTAATTTTTGAGAATACTTCAAATGCTAACCTACTTGATGTATTTTTATAAATAATTGATTGAATCAATTTTTATTTAGTTATGAATTTTGAAATCAAGATTGTGAAGCCCCAAAAGGCCATTGATGTCAAGAACACAAATGACAACTATTTTCACCTTTTGTTGTTTTAATGACTAGTTTGGATCATTCCTTTGTGCATGTACTAAATAAACAAGAAAAAATATCTATTGTGTAAAAGTAAGGACACTTTTTATAAAAAATCAGGAATTAGGTCAAGAATGGGGTCAAGAATAGATCAGGAATGATTCAAGAATCAAAATGTTTATGCATATTATACAATTTTCCGTGTTCATTATTTTTCATAAGTGTGTGCATAGGTGGGGAACGCATAACCCACCTAGTCCAATCAAATAAACTAATGTATAAGTGGATGGAATTGTATTTCTTAAATTGGGTCCAACTTTTTTGTGATTTTGGTAAGGTGGTTCCTAGTGGTACCACCCAAGGAAAAGTTTGCCATTCACCCCTTGGTCAAAGTTTGGTGATCTAAATCTAACTTAAGAACAATTTTTTTTTTTGATCATTGAGAAAGTTTGACTAGATTTTGGCTGTCATTTTAATGGCCAAGATTTTCAATCACAATTAGTCCACACCCTAATTGCAATCTAACAATCTAAATTTGGTCCCAAGAACAAATACAAATACAAATGTTTATCATCAAGAAATGGCAACCTAAATATAATCCTGAAAATGGGGGAAAAACAAATAAATGAAAGAAAAAATTAACCGTAAAAAAATGTCAATTAGATTTTGGTTGTCGTCTCAACTACCAAGATATGTGATTACAACCTATCCAAAGTTTAGTTATAACCTTTCAACCTAAATCTAGTTGCTAAATGATTTATTATTGAAATATTAATTATTATTATTAATTAGTAACTTATTAATAATTAATAATTAAACTTACTAGCATAGTGAAAAAAAAATATTTTATTTTTATTATGGGAACGTTTCGTCAGCATTACTGTTGGCTCAACAAATTCATGTGTCATGACTTACACGGACATGACAACCAACACAAAAATGGCACATCAAATTGGTTTTAATAACCCTAAAAAATAGGCCCAAAGATAAGTTGAAAATAAGGTGACTTTATGAATATGTCTAATATCTCAAATATATTTGCCCATGATCAACATGCATATTGTTCTAATTGGGCTACAAAAAGAAATATTTTATTAACATTTCCCTTAAAGTTTATGTATATGGCAAAGTACTAAATTCATACAAATCGAATATATATATTCTATGAAATATCTTTGTATTTTTTTCTAAACATTTGAAGTTTGAATTATTTTGTAAATTTTTTGCATAACATGTTGCCTTTGAAAATCAATTTGGGATGGGGTAATAATGACCCAAATGTGCTTTTGTATGTTAAGTTACCAAACTTGCACAAATTGATAAAACAATTTTTGAAAAAATATATAAATAATTTTTAAAAAACTTATTAAGAGTTTTTAAGCTTTTGATCCTAGTATTGCTTGCATAAAAATGTTGATTTTTAATGACTTAGGGGGTTTTACACTTGTATCAAGCATTGTAAAAAAATGTTACATACAAAGCAATAAGCAAAAAAACAATTCAAAAAGACATTCAACATTTCAACAATTAATGTTTTCTTTGCAAAATATTTTGTAACAATTTTCTTTCATCTTGAAAGTATGACGACAGATGCAAGCAAAACTTCAAATTGAGTGGTGGAAATTTTAGATCATTTTTACGATTCACAATGGGTCATTTGCCATTAAAAAAATGACCATTGAGATAATGTTTAATCTCATTCCATTAATATGCTCAAAAGGTGAAATGCATCAACCAAATTGGGTTGATGTGTTCATTTTCTATTTTTAGCTCTTTTTTTAAAATTGATTAAAAAAAACAATTTGCCAAAATTTCAAGGAAAAGCATTTTTGGGTAGAAAGTTTTGCTAGATTTTGAAAATGTTTTTGGTGTTGTACTTTCTAAGTTTTTTTTGGCCAATGTTCTACAATTATTTGGACAATTTTCTACAATTGTGTTGCCAATTCAAATTGAATGTTTTTTTAGACAATTTTTAAAGAGTTACATGAAAATATTGGAAAATCATAGGGTGTCTTAAAGGCTAGATTGACTTTTGATGGTATGAAATATGTCTACACTTGGTATCACATTAAAACATTAAGAACCAACCAAATTTTCTTATCAATTTTAAGTTTCTTTAATACATGTAGTTGGGTATGTGCTTTGAATTTTTTTGTTTTATTATTTCAAAGGGTGTCAAACACAAGTAACATTTGAAAAATAAATAGACCCACCTTTAATATCAATTTTGATCTGGAAACAATACTTTTAAAAATAATAATTCCTTAATTTTTCCATTTTTTTTAATTTTAACATTGTTAAATATTGATCAAATGTCACCACATGTGAATTAAAATAGTCTATTAATGGTTCTTTCCCAAGAGTCTTTGTTGGCAATCATGGCAAAGATAGTAAATTTGCTAATGTACGAAGTTGTTAGGTTTGATTTGAAACACTTAGGTCATTTTATTAAAAATGAGGATCCTCTAAGTTTACAACTAATTGAGGGTTGCTTGTTGGGGTGGTATTAAGGTTGCATGGCATTTCTACATAGTTGTGAAATGTGGATGAAGAAGGGCATTATGGTCTAATGGGAGGAACTCTAAGTATTGCTTGGAAAGTTCCTATAATATTCAACAACTCTATGGCAACTTCAACTCCATCTTCATTATATATCATTGGTTTGATTCATTGTATCAAAATGGTATAAATTTCCTGTTTTTCTATTGCAATGAACATTTCATTTGTAAACTTTCCAACCATGGAAGGAGAATTCAATGACCAAATTCCATAAACCAAAAACCTAAATTTGATGTTTGTTTTTTGAAAGATTGTTGGATAGCCTTGTCCACCCATTCTGCCACAATGACTTTATTTGATTCAAAAAAGTTGTTTTTTGCCATAGTTGCATTTCATTTCTTTCTAAATGCATTTTTAAATGGTTTGAAATAGGTCACATCCAATGGCTAAAGTGCATGTGAAGTGTGAGAAGGTAAGGTGACCATGCCTAATGCAAATTTTGTAGCTTGTTGAAGTGGTTTTATTGTGACATGTCACCCTTGACCATCCAAAATCAAGAGGTGACAATTTTGTTGAGAAATCCCCCTTAATCCAATAGAAAAAAATCAGCCATAGGTTGAAAAGGTATGCAATCATTTAATTTAATTTTTTGCATGGCCATGCATGATCCTAATTTGCATAACTTTATGTAGTCTTATTACATCCTTGAGCTTCTAAAAAAGTGAAAGGTAGGAAACATTACCCCTACGACATTAATGACACAATTAATTGTTAGCCATTCCCAAGACTTAAGGATAATGCTATAAACTTCTTGTGAGCCTTACCTAGCCAAAACTTGATAGCCAGATTGTCACCTTACTTGAACTCCTATTTCATTTAAATTCCAAATGTGGTTTGGCATGGGTGGTTGTGTGTACGTGTTCTCTAGGTTCTAATAAAAGGTATGGCATGTTGTGCTTGTTAACCTTTTAGATGTAGAAACTTTAGTCCTTTTGTAAGATCCTATATATTAAAGCAAACGTGGTGTCTGTCTATATGTCTGTGGTGACTAACAGGGCAGAGGCAGGGCAGGGCAGCCGCTGCAGGGGGCCGGGCGAAATGCCATTTCTATTAAAGAAATCCTTGGGGAAAACCGGGGGACCTGCATCTAATCAAACAAAAATACAATTTTAAAAAAAAATTATTTTCATTATAGAACATTTTTAAAAAACTAGAATCTTTTTGAAAAAGAAAATAGAAAATAAATTCATAAATAAATAAATACATAAAAATAGAAAAAATTGAAGATAGACAAAATAAGAATAGAAAAAATAAAAACATGAAACAAACATAAACCAAAAAAAAAGTAAAAACTCAAAAACTATAAAAAAGGAATGGAAACAAATGAAACAAGGAAAGGGAAATACAGTAAAATAGTTTTAAGAGAAAAAAAATTTCCAAAAATGAAAAAACCAAATAAAGAGTAAAAAATAAGAAAAATTAAAACTTATAAATATTGAAGAAAAACCCTACTTGAAAAAGAATGATGTGTGTCTTCTTTCTCCAAACTTCAAACTTGCATCAAAATAAAAATATATATAAAAGTGAAAAAGAAACACTTTATTTTTATTATGCAAAATAATAATAAAAATAAATAAATAAAAAAGTTAAAAGTTTCTAAAAAAAACTAAAACATGAACCAAGTTTAAGGAAACCGGGGGACTTCACAGTGGCCGAAGGTCATGGGTACCCACTAGTGTATATTAATTTCTTGGTGATGTATTTTGAACCAATACCACTAGTTGCCTCCTAGAACACCATTTTGGAAAGCTGTGAGTTTAGTTTGTGTAAATTTAACTACCTTTAATTTTAATTGCTACAAGGTGATAGATAAGTCAACCTTTTACATATTCAAAACCCAACTAACTATTGTTCCATCTTTTATTTCTATTAGCACACCTTAAAGGCTCACTTTCCTACTTTTAGTTCTCCCATTAGGGTGATTTGAGAGGGATGTTATAATACCTACTAACCTTCCTTAAATGTGTCCCCATTTAATACATCCATGGCATCTTCTAATTGTTGGTTTGTCCAAGCATTTGGGGGTGTCGAGGTAGGTCCTACAAGACATGCAAACTAATACTTCTTATACAATCACCAAGAAATTAAAAAATGTTTCAAATATAAATAATGGTCAAATTCATATGTTTTTGCTTCTTCACAAAAAACAAATAGTTCATAATATTCAACAAGGTCTTTCCAATCTAATGTGACATCTATTTTTGATGTGTAGGCAATGAGAATGTATTTGATCAAAGTGGGTTTTGATGGAAGAGAGGAAACCTACAACCTATGTTATTTCTAAAATGTGATGAAAATTGTAGGATTGCTAATTAGTAACCCAAAAATAATATTTTTATTTTGAATATTTGTTTGTGTATTCTTGCATTAATTTTGGTATACCACTTAGATCTACCTCCCTTGGCATTATTTGTAAATCTTGCAACTCTTCTACTTCCTATTTAATCCCAAATGTAATATGATTTTCTACTTCCTCCTTGACTTCAATTTCAACACAAATTGTCTCTTTTACTTCCCTCCTTAGCTCAATTATAACAAGGATTGTTTCATCTACTTCCTTCTTGACTTCAATTGCAATGAAATTTAATTCTACTTTCTTATCAATCCCAACTTGTAATATTTTAAAGAATGATTGCAACTCTTGCAATGAACTTGATGCTAGATATGACATACTTAAAATTAAATTTCTTATGATAGGAATTCCAAATTATGTGAAAAAAAAATTGGTTCTTATCAAGCAATTTTTGATGAGAGAAATGAAATCATATGAATTGGGGTGGGAAAATCTTGCATTCATTTCTTTGGTTTTTGCTCCCCAGTATCCAAAGCTAATTCTTAATGGTTTAATTAAATTATTTGTGATTTTGGTGTCTAGTCCAAAACTAGGCAATTTATTTAAAAACAATAGGACAAGGGGTACAATTTTGTGTTCCTAAATGTTGTTTTCTATACACAAATGTCTCATGTATAAGCACTTATCACAATCTTATGTGTTGAAAGCCTCAAATTTGCAATCATCTCCTTGCTTTTTAATGTAGCCTCGTACCTCCATGACCAAAGAGAAAGTGGTACAAATTTAATCACACATTGATGGGCTTTGAAATTTTTCATAGTAGAAGGTGGTAATCCTACACCATATTGCCAAACATTAAATTCCCCAGATATCATCGAACCATTTAAAAAATTTTGCTTGATAGATTTATGGACGAATGTTCAATCATGGGTGAACTTTTGATTGTGGTTGCCAACACAAAACAAAATTAAAACCAATGTTTTAGTTGGCTAAATTGATCTTCGTTCACTAGTCGATAATTGGTGATGGGCTATTCTACCCTTATGAGGATGAACAGGATTTGAAGGATTTAAGTTATTTGAGCATGATGAAATTATGGAAATGATGGACAAGTGATTTAGTGATGGAGTTTGAAATGGAAATGGATAGCATTATACATTTTGGCTCCGAATTGCTACATAATACTAGTGACAATGAAATGACAACAAAGAAATAAGGGTTTACATTTGAAAACTTTGTTATTTCTGGATATATAAAAGATTCAAACTGTACAAAAAATCACCCAATTATCATCCATGGAGAGATTTAATGAGCCACCTCTGTTTTTTATTCATTGAAACAATAAATCAGCTAAGCAAGTGATGATCAAATCCTTGAATTAGGTATTTAAGGGAGAACTTTTTTATTGAAAATTAATTTAATCTAAAAAAAAAACATGTTAGTATCTTGAAATAATCTCGACATATTCTAATAAAATAACACACATTTACATTTGTCTGAAATTACATGTAAACGTGTGTATAAAATTGGAAAGACACAAAGATTTTTTTTAAAAATTGAAAGGACACAAATATTTGTTTCTCTTTCGATACCTTAGGATCCATAAGGACATTTTGAAACATTAAAACTTGTAAAATGTTTATTTTAAAAAAAATCCAATTTGAAATCAACCTCTAATAACTTTGTAGTTTCAAATTGACCTACGATTATAGCCCATCCCACCTAAACCAACTCCGATGAAATCATCGTCACTCGAATTTATAATTTGTATTTCTAAGGGTTATATTACATTTTCAGCTTTTGACATATTTAATTGATTATAACATACTAAATTTTCAGAATTTTTCTATATTAACTAAATTCAAGGAAAAAATATTCTGAAATTTCAGACATATCAAGAGAAATTTCCCAAAAAATTCATCAATGAAAATCTGAATTAATAATCTGACAATCAAAGTAGGGTACTCTATCATGCAAGTCATCATAATACTACCAGTGGATATGCTTTAACTGGTTTTGTTTTTTCAATTTTGTAGTTTCAAAATTTTAGCAATGTTTTCGAATTTAGAATAAAAAAAGAAATTTGGGGTTAAAAAAAAACTTGTTGCTAAAATTGCAAAAATCTCCCCCCCCCCCCCCCCCCCCCCCTTTCACCTTTTTTTATTAAAAAAATCCCGATTGCTCTAACTAAGAAATTTCGAGCCAGGTCAGATCTGCAAAACAGATCAGATTTACATGGTCGGAAAACACGCTTCAAGCACTGAAGCAATTTCTGCCAGGTCCTTTACAGCGTTGGAACACACGCTTAAGGACTGTCGGGACGACGCGAAGGGGTTTCTTGGAATTGACTGGCGTCTCGCTGGAAGGCTCACAGAGACTGCAGCCCACTTAGAGCCGACTCAGAGCCTCGGCGAAATTTCGCCACTTGGCAACGTAAAAAAGAAAACTCTGAGTCAGAGGTAGGTGTACCTTCGCGCACCTTTAAATGTAAATACATGCGAACATGCTAAGTGCTTTGTGTTAACTTCCCGCAGCGACCTTAGAAGAAACCCCCAGAAGGGGAGGGAGGCAGCAGCCCATCAAACATTAAAGAAATCCAAGAAATACAAGGGGGGCAAAAAGCACCACACGATGGTGACGCAATCAACCCCAAAGATGCCTAAGTGACACCATTCCGCCCTAAAGGCTTGCTCAATCCCATCTTGAATACTAGGGTCCCAGGTGGACCAAAGGGAATTAATGGCCTTCCAAGTGGCCATTCCAACCTCAATGGTAGCAACCCAGGCTTGTTGAAGGATTTTCCTAGAGGAATACTGGTTATCAAAATGCTTCCGGCACCTCTCTGTCCAACGAAAATAGAGAATAAAACTGCGAAGGATGTCAAGCGGTTGTCTGATGTAGGAGAAGCCTCCTACATGGTACCCTTGGACTCCAAGGGAGTCATCTTCTCTCTCGAAGATAGCTTCACCAAGCATGATGAAAGGCCAGGAAAGAATGATGTCATTGGGCGCTCCCCATTTTTGCCAATGTGATAGAAGGCTTCCCAAGGCAGCGACCTTAGAGCATCTCCACCGGGGCTCAGTATGTGGCTCTGCACTGGAAATCTTTGATGAGGCACAGCAATCATCATGAAATATGTGCTTGTATCGGTTATCGTGGAAAAGCATCGATTCTCGCTGGAGGAAAGGCTACAAAGCAAATTAATAAAAGGTACTCACAAGCAGGAACTCGGATTTGTGCGAGTAAAGATCACAATTAACAGACAATTAGGCTCACTTTAGACAAGGGTCCAAGGAGCTAGGTCCAATGAAATCGAACATTCTTATTGGTCAAGAGCTTTAAATTGGTCTCAAAAAATTTAGACAAGGATACAGGACCAAGACAAATCAAATTGTGATTTAGCTTACATGGCATCATTTTGAAAAAAAATCAATTGGTCCGGACCGAGAAAAAAAGAGTTTAGATGAAAGTTCATGGTTTGAAGAACAAAAATGTAACCTAGAGTCCAAGGTTGTTAATTTTTTTATTTAAAAAATTAAATCACTGTTTTTTTAAATCTTTGTTGCTCAAATTCTGCAAGAATGGAAGACATGCTATGAATTGAGAGAATATTGTTGTAGCTCCCTCATTTTTGACCAATTAAAAAATTGATATGGTTGATTTTATGGATCTCACAAGATAGTTGTTAAAAGGAGTGCATTTTCAACCTTTTCAAATACACGAAATAAAAGTGAATTGCAAGGTGGGTAGAAAGTAAAAGATTGAACACTCAATTTTCACACATGGAAAGAAATTTGAATTTACAAAAAATGTCAAAACTAATTCCCATTCCAAATAAAAGCACCAAGACAACTGTGATATCTTGTGCCTATGCTTATCCATTGTGTGTAATAAGATTAGAAATAAATAAAATTCATTAAAAATTTTTAAAAAAGAAAAAGAGGAAAAAAAAAAATCAAAAGTTCACCTATTCCTCTCACATGTCAATCACACATTTTTTATATTGAAACCTCAAATTGGACCCCAAACCTGTAGACACACTCATTTTACATTAGGAAATATATATATAATTATTATTTTATATTTTTATATTTTTATATATTATTATATGAAGAAGGGTCCAATTCGAAGTTCAATTTGCTTCAAATTGGTCCCTGGGCCTCCGGTCCCTGGACCCAGAGTCTGATGTAGCCAGTATTTGAGTAGTTTCGGTGATGTTGGCCAACAAGTTCGCTGCAGTCACGTACTGGACAATAATTCCGTCTTGAGCGACTTCCTTGATTATTCGAGGCAAAGTCTTCACATCACCTAACAAAAGGAAGCGTGACGGTTCTTCGGAGAAGGCACGGAGTTTCTATCTCTCCTATAAGCTTGTGCTGAAATCGAAAGGGAATACCATTCTGTTGCTGATCCTGTTGTCCTCGGCCTCTTCGACTCACGCGCAAGCCTCATAGTTTTGGTGCGATCACTTCTACCTAAATTTGACTCGTTAATGTCTAAGTTTGATTGCCTTTGTTATAAAATTGTTTCTGTTGCAATTTCTATTATATCATTATAGTTTTGGCTGAAGTATCGAATTTATTATGTGTAAGAACTCTCTTCTGCTGAAGCCTTGGAGTCTATAAACCTAAGGACTCAACGATATCTTTATTTCTTGCTGCAGAATTACGTCACTAGTGCTTTAAACCTGAGGAACATGAAATGAGGTGCACCTTGAGATGAGCCAAACCAAAATCCGAAGGACTGATTTCTTCTTCTTCTGAACATCTTCTTCGTGTTTGTGTGAAGGTGGAAGAAAGCTACAGTCAAAAAAAAGTGTGCATCAACGCCAGCAAATATGGTTACAACAAAGATTATCAACCGCACAACGAAGCCGCTGAAATTGAAAGTGGGCAACAATCGTGCGTTCAGGGACATCGCGACGATCCAAAAGGATGGAGGAGTTCATGAAGTTTCCGTCGACCCTAATGCAACGTACCAAGAATATTGCATAGCTGTTGTTGACGCAGTCGCAGGAAAACAGTTCGTAGTCAACTCCGACGAGTGCGTGGACAACCAGAGCATCACCATCGTTGAAGCTGATTCCAAGTTCAATGTCGTCAAGGAACCAAGGCAAAGTCAAGCATAAAAGCAGCGGCCCCTGCCTTGAAAGGTCGGTATTACTGCAAATTCAAAATTTGCTGCTGTCCGAGAGAAACAACGACAACAACAGGCCGTTAGCAAGAGGACCTTCTTGAAGGTCTGTTGCATACATATTATACATATTGGATAATTTGCATTTACATATTTTGTTCATTCAGAGGAAGTAGCTGTGTGGAGGCTGTTTGTATGGCACAGTTTGTCAATCGGCTATGGCGGTATATATATCCTGCACCATAAAGGTTTAGTATGAAGTCAGCGGCTATGGCAGCTTGAGCCCCTGGGAGATCGGGAGCACAGGACTAGTCTTATTCGAGGATTTTGTGAGCAGGGACTAATAATAACGACTAGCGTTCTTTGTTTGGGGTGTGTTTTACACGGTTGTGTCTTGTTTTCTGTGCATTACATGGGAAGAGTGCATTGTAGTCCCACTAGGGGATGCAATATGCTTCATAGCTTGTAGATATCAGAACCGATGCTTCATGAACTCTGAGTTCATTTAGTTTTTGGAAAACAGAGTCATGGCACATCTCCATTATGTAAATGTTGTTGCTTTGAACTTTGAACTTGCCACAAGGGGTAGATTTCATATCCTCCTCCACCCTCCCACAAAGTTTGAGGAATGTTCACCAGGTGTTATTGTCTTCCTTTTTGGGGAAAACAGCTTCATGGAACATTTCCTAGTGTAAAATGTTGCTAGTTTAAACTTGCCATAAACGGGTAGCTAAAGGCATTTTGTGCTGAGACTCAGCTTTGTTTTGGATGTACGTTCAAACATTCAATAAAAAGTGTTGGAAATCTTGTTTCCATCTTTTTTTTGAAAGAAATTTGCCTTGGGCTTGAAATCATACCTAATGAGCTCAGAATTTCATTTTTTGCTGAATTCTCACCACTTGGTGACCTTACTTACTTACTTACTTACTTACAATTTAGCGTCATTAAGTGGGCCAAACAACGCCCGGGCCAAAACCCAATTGACATTAAGTTTGATGAAGCAATTCAGATCTAACCGTCTGACATTGCACTAAGAATCTAGCAAGGATGCCTTGTTGCTGACAGCTCAGCAATTCAGCCAAAGGTGTGATGGCAGTTAGTAGCAATGACCCTCTAAACCTCTCTCGAACATTTTGATAGGCAAGGCAAACCAACAAGTGGTCCTCATCCTCAACTACACCCAAGTTGCACAATTTGTAGTAACGTTGCTGCACCGGCACCTTCATTAGCTTGACTTGCCTTCCTAGCTCAATTTGTAGCTTGTGATTCACACAACGAAAACGTGCCAAGCTTCTCCTAAGTTGTGCATTATCTACCTTGGAGAGGTATTTTTTGTACCCATACTGTGCTGAGCTATTCAACCCCAGATAGGCTCTCACCCTGCTGGAGTCAGATGCAGCCACTTGATGGTGTATAATGTATTGCCTTTTAGCCAACTGCTTGAGGCAAACACATGGTGGCAGCTGATCGCTATCGATGCACAAATTGTACGTCGACAGTCGTTCATCTACTTGTGCTAGCCAGCAAGTAGGCAGTCGGTTCTTTCTACCCACAGAACTCTACTTCCCGAGTAAAACTTTTTGCCTGGCTGCAAGCAACTGCAGTTGTACATCATAAGCTAGCCTGAGCATGCGATCTGAGTCTACTTCAGAACTGACACATGAGAGAAAGCGCATGGTCTATTGCCACCAAAATATTTCTAGGGAAAACCTGCCAAACTCTGCCAACACAACGTAACCGGATGTCGTGGTGCTGACCCCCAACGACGACTTCAGAAAAGCCCGATGAACCACCTCTAACTGTTCGCGTGCCATGTGGTCTAACCATACTTCACACCCATAGCTAAGCACTGGTTTGACTAGTACATCAAACAGCTGGCATTGTAATGCTGGGTCAAAGATGCACAACTTTGCGCATCTGTGCCGCAATGCAAAAACCGCCTTTTTCCCTGACATTGCTAACCACTGTATTGCAGCTTGCATACCTTTTGTGCCATGCAACTCAACACCTAAATATTTAAAAGAGTTTAGTTAGTCTATAGCTTCGCCCTCATATTGAAAAGCCTAACACACAAACTTGTGTGCTTCAAACATAACAACCTTAGTTTTCTTGACACTCACAATCAACTCACACTCACAGCAAAAAGCTTGCAAGACATCCAGTTGCTTCTGCAATCCAACATGAGTGTGTGACATGAGAGCTAAATCGTCTACATACAAAAATAAACGAACAGCTAGCTGTCCCAACATTGGTGGTGCGTCACCCTCCAAAGCATTTAGCCGTTTCTCTAGGCCATCTATGAAGAGGCCAAACAGGAGCGGGCTGAGGGGGCATCCTTGCTTCACTCCGATGCGGCAGAGGACAATGGGCGTGAGCCCTTCCTTTGGATGGTGCAGGCAGGCTTGGTCTTGACGATACATGGAGCGTAAGTACTCCAGTATCCGCCCACTGATGCCAAGTCCCTCCAACACCCGCCACAACAAGTCCCTTAGTATTATATCAAAGGCTTTTTTGAAGTCCACAAAACAAGTGTATAGCTTCTTTTTCTGAAAGCTGGCTTGTACGGTCAAAGTGCGAAGAATAAACAAGTTATTTGTTGTCCTAAAGTCCTTTCTAAAACCAGTCTGTCCCTTTGTGCGTAAATCATTGGTTTCCGCCCATTAACTGATGCGGGACTCAAGAATCATTACAAACACCTTGGCTAAGACTGGTCCTACTGTGATCCCCCTGTAATTGTCAAACTGACTATAGTCACCCCCTTTGTACAGTGCATGTATGATCCAAACAAAGAGTGATTCACAATAGCCCTCACGCAGAATTTTGTTAAAAACAATCAATAGTGGCTGCTGCAGGGCAACAACCGCATCCAAAAGGAACTCTGGTTTGATGCCATCAATGCCTATAACTTTGTGTCGTTTTAGCTTTTTTAACGCTTGCTATATTTCAACTAATGTGATGTCAACATTCAACTGTTCGCAATCAATACCATTGGGTGGAAAGGAGACCACTTAGGCTTGAATAGCGGCACTTGTCACAGCTCTTGCTGTGGCTGGCGCCATCAAAGGCTGCAGTAGTTGTTGGAAGGCATCCCTGAGCGCTCCGCTGGTGATGCCATTGACACCCTCAGCACGCTTGCGGTACCGCTTCCAAAATGCTACAGGATCCACCTTCGCTAAACCACATAGTTGTTTAGCCTTGAGCACATCATAAGCATGTTTCTTCCTTTTGTACAACGGTTTCATTTACTTAAGTCTGACCTGCCTATCTGGGTGTGCATGTGACAATTTAGCAAACTGGTTTTGGTCTTGCGACATTCTATGTCAAACCAGGGTTTGTGGCTGTGTTTTATTGCTTTTCCTAAGGCCACTTGTCTATTTCCAAACACTTCTTCTATAGATTGTGTGATGCATTGTTGTAACAGATTGACTGTTGTTTATACGTTAGGTGCATCAAGTACATCTGGGCTTGCCCAGACACCGATGTTATGTTGTACACTCCTGTTAAAGTCGGCTATTTTAGCAGTGTCATATTTGAAACGTGGTAGGTGTTTGACTGCCTTTTGTTGAACAGGAGGGGGTTGTCACTGTTGTGTGATTGTAAGTACCAATGGTCTATTATCAAAGTGTGCATCTTTGTGACCTAAGTACTTTTCATCGCAGTTAACCTCTAAGCACTCTCCCCTGATATGTCTCCTAGTGTGCGGCCATTGAAGATGAAGGACTCAGTAGTTCTGCAGAGATCCAGGAACTCACAATGCTAGTCAGCCGTGATGGTGTCGCGGTTCTGGCACTCCAGCATATCATTGGGCAGGGTGTCCTCAACGGCCTGTGGCACCAGCAGCACATTTGCTAGTTAACTGTAATCAATGAAGTTAGTGTTTGTGCCTGTCCTTGCATTGAAATCCCTAGCAAGAAGCACACCGCCTAAGCTCATGGCTTCTCCAACCTCTTAGCATATGTGTTCAAATAGGCTGTTGTCCGCATATGGCGAGCCTTGTGGAGCAGCATATACTATGCACAGGAACAAAGGCCTTTGGAAAGCATTGCCCAAGCGCAACCAAATCCTAGTCCCATCCTTTGCAGTCTTCCAAATATCAAAACTATTTGCCCATGTTTCCCTGACTAGTATCGCAATGCCTCCACTGTGCTTTCGAACGACACCCTGTGGAGTCACAGGCTTGGCAACATCAAAACAACAGAACCTCGGTAAGACCGGGAATGTATCGCCCGGGAAGTGATGTGTTTCTGTCAAAGCAACAACGTCAACATGTTGAAATAGGTCAAGCAGATGTTCATGTGTTTCTAGCTTTGTGATAGCGGCCCCATGGATGTTCCACAGGCACATGCACAAGTCTCTCTGGCCCCCACCCCCCTATGCAGTAGGAGAGTTTACGACTTTGTGGTTGATGTAAAGATCGGCCCCACGCCAGTAGACCCATTCGCCAGCCTTTTTGGCCTCCTTGAAGGTGGCCCAAGCATCTCGTTTCTAGGCCTGCTGAGCGAGAGTTAAGTCCTCGTCGAGCCCAAGCTGAATGCCCTGTAAGCCTTTGCGAGCGCGCAGCATCGTGAGCTTGTCATGTACCGATGCCAGCGTGATGATGACTGTCGATGCCTTGTCAGTGGCCTTATCCAGTCGCCTCAACGGCATTTGCTGGTGCACCTTTTGCACCTACACACGATCAGCAACCTTCAGCCTGTTGAACAGCTCCGTCTGCACCAACTCCATAAGTTATTTTGAGGTTTCCCCCTTGCTCATGGTCAACCTGGTGACCCGGATGTTTGCCTCCTGGCCTTGACCAGGTCAGCATCCGTTGCCCGGTCCACCTTGTTGGCAACCTTGTCGACCTTCTTGCCCACAACCTCCTTCCACTTCTCCCCACTGTCCTGCATGGTATCAAAGCTCTTAGCACATCGCATCTACTTTATTTTGCAGCATTTCAACTTGGCCAGTAATAGTCACAATCTTAGCTTCCATTGCTGGAACCAGAATGTTTTCCGCAACCTGCTCCATAGTGACCTCAATAACATTGTGCACATCTTGTTTTGTCACCACATCAGCCCTAGGGACCATGAGATGGTTAATGATGGTTGTTGCAGCGGTTGCCTTGTCGATCTTGGCAGGCTTGAGGTTGTAGCGTGTACAGAGCGCCTAGAGTTCAACCGCCTGCATCTCCATGATCGTCAACGAGTCCTTATTCCATTCCCATGTTTTAGCTTCAAAAATCGTGGCATTTGTCATTAACCAAAACCCTAAACCCTAACTTTACTGACCCAAACCCTAAACCCTCTCCAAAGAAATAATTTAATGTGACTCATTCCAAGGATATTTGTGAAAAAGTTGTGCCAGAGTCACCTGATTAGAGCAGATTGTCAAAATAAAGCAGGATTCTTCAAATTTTTCTACTTTCCTATCTGACCAAATTTGGCTAGTTCCTATTGTTGCTGGTTATATGACAAAAATGAAAACAGAAACCCCCTGGATGAGGCTCCAGATGATAACAATCTATCACAAAATCCATATCTGCTAATAATTTCAAAACATTCTTACCCTTGATCTGGATATAACTCAGGAATCTACATGTATCACAATGAATGGTGATTGGAAACTAAGGCACACTTTAAACTAGGAGTCTGGGGCCAATAATGGGAAATTTGAGCATTTCTTCACTTGTTGTATGGCCCCCAAGTTATTAATAAAAACATGTTTTATTATTTGTTTGCAGCTAATGAGTTCATGTGTAAAACTAGGGACCAACATAGACACAAAATTCTTGTAATTCTTGCAATTTTCATGGTTGTCATATCATAAATTTAAAAAATAAAAACTCTGTCCATCATCCACTAACACGTACAAAAGCTCAACAAGAGGAGAGGAAAAGAAGAAAACAAAATGAAAAAAAATAGAAGATATGGTTTGGTTTAGGATTTCCTTCGATCCTACAGTGTGGATTCCATCAAAACAACAATATTTTATTGCAGCAACATTAGCCCTAAGGGTTGCAAATTGGCCTGCAAATTGGCCTCCATAGTTGATATGTATCCTTTTTTTGCCATGGGTCAAGCTAGGGCCCTGAATTGGTGGATTAAAAAAATTGTTTTCTTTTTCAGACTTACTCCTAGTGTAAAGCCCTTGGGGCTGATTTCACTAATTGCACCAATAGAAATGCTTGATTTGAGTTCAAGCTTGGCCTTGACTCCTAATGAAAGTGGGCCTAACCTCCTACAAAACCAGTCTAGCTCTAAATATGATCTCAAAACTGCTGGCCCAAGTGTAAACTTGTAACCCAAATTTTTCCTTCCAAAACCAATTTATTTCAATTTCCTATGAGAAAACCTAATCAAAATCCAATATCTCCCACACCTTAAGTGTAAAAAATATGAAATTCCCTTCATAAAATCCTACTCGTCAAGGGCTTTCCACTTGTAGCAAGAGCACAAAGTGAGGCACGATTGTTTGGGAGATCTTGTAACCAAAAAATGAGGGTCCAGAAATCCTACAGCCCATACACTACTTCATGTGAACCCTTCCTTCAACGCTCTGCAGATCTTGTAACCAAAAAGTGAGGGTCCAGAAATCCTACAGCCCATACACTACTTCATGTGAACCCTTCCTTCCACACTCTGCAAATCGATCTCTCATCTACAGACACCTAACCTCTCCAGACTCCGACTATCTTCCTGCTCTCTCGCTGATCTACTTGCAATTTGAAGACCGGCAGACCAAGCAACACAGCACTTGACACAACACACATTTCTTGTCGTGACTTCCACACAGATGCATCAGAAAAAGTCTTTGCTCACAGATCATATACACACCCCGAAAGCAGAGGCATTGTCTTCCCAGCACAAATTCTCACAAAAACACAAGAGTCTGATTGTTCCTCCAGTTCTTGTCACTTCTCTCTCTCTTCTAGCCTTCTGTACCATGAGCTCAACTCTATCAGACGCAGCGGAAGATCTTCGACATAGCTAAGCTCTCAGCTACAGAATTCCCCCCTCTTCTCTTTCCTTCTGTCCTCTTTTCAAAAACCACAATCCCTCTCTGCCTCTAGCTCCCTTAGCTCTCTGCTATCCACCATTAGCTACCTGCCATTCGTTCTCTAGTCCAAAAAATTGTCCTCCTTCCCCAAAAAAAAACAGACTTCTGATCTTTTCTTCCAGGCCTCCGTTGGCTTCCTCCAGAAGCTTCTCCAAATCTTCCAACACCGTTCCATTCCCATTCTCAGTCCGCAGTCTTGCCACCTTCATAAATCTAGCTCCATCAATGCCAGCCGCCATCCCCAATCTTACACACATCACACAGCTCAGAAACAAGACAACCATGCATTTCCATGCAACAATGATGGGGCGCCGTCACAACAAGTCGGTTGATGCAATTATGTCTAGAACCCAGGGTTAGATCAGATTGCACACTAGCTAGACAACCTCCTTTCACATTACAATCTCACCTTGAAAAACAAAACAAACAAAGTACCTTCCGTAATACATAGATAAACCAGCAAAAAGGACCATGAGTCATCCTATTCAAAAGTCACAAGAAGAGTTTTCTCAAGCAACACAAAAACAAGAGGTATATTACAAGGGTCATCACTTTATCTTCATAAGTACTGAGAACCAACTCCACACTTACAGTCTTGAGTGAAATCGTGAATACAATCGACAGATGAACCAGCAATCTAGTTATAGTGCTTTCAGATCTGATGACAATAACAACAGCATTACCAGGAAGTATGCAAAAAATAAAATCCTAAAGAACAGAGAAAACAAAAAAACCAAACCAAAAACTGAGGAGTGGTTCAAGCAACAGCAGCACGTGTTCAGAGACCTTAAACAGCAATCTCAACACATGTTCAGAGACCTCCCACAAGCAACAGCAACACATGATCAGATACCTTCGATGGAAAATCTATGTGGAATTGACCACCTACCGTAACATCCTCACCGAGTTCCCAGCACTGGTGGAGGTTGATGTCAAACACTAACTTTCTGTCACAAGTCTAGCAGTAACAACAGCAGGTAAAGGTCAACTGCACAAACAAAAAACAATTCGTGGGCCTTCAAAATGCCATCCAATGACCATCTCTGCAGGAAAGGTGGAGCGAGAGAGAGAGAGAGAGCAAACGGCAAGAACCACACCAAAAAAAAAGACCAGGTATCTGTTCACCTGTTGTTTATAACTAACTGAACCAGCCTGGGTCCTTGTCCAGCAGCACATGAAACTGATACCCGTTCCTTCTAAAAAAATGGTATCCTCCAAATTAAAGTGAGAATATTCCAATCTACTTCCAGAGATTTCACTCTCACACTACTCAGTTGCAATTTGACAACCTAGTATATAGGCTTGCAGGCAAATTAAGAAGAGCATTTCATGTCAGCTGAGAAGCCGACCTTGTGTGCACTGTACAGCCCAAGTTGAGATCTCACACACTTTTCATTTTTGTGGTAATCCAGCTAGCACACAATTTTCCCTCTTCTTAAAAGCCATCAGTCCATCAATGATGCTCATTGTGCCCAGTTTGGCCACCTATGCCAGTTACCTTCAACTGCACCACAAACCATAGCCTCCATTGTTACTACCCTAGTACTTGGTGCTATTCATGACACAACTACAAAAGAGAACAAGCAGACCTGCCTTTGGACCACAGAGGGAAAAATAAATAAAATAATCCATGAAGGTTGCATATGCATCCATGTAATTGAGTTTTATGTAGCATGAATAAATTCAACACCCTCTCTTCTCAGACAACAATGATGCTCCTCCAGCAAGTTGCAAGTACACCACTGCCAGAACAGACACTTCTAGAAGGCAACAGATTCATGACAATACAAACTGAACTCATAATATCCTCCAAGTCTTGTTCCTTTTGATGGACTAGTTTAAACAATGCCAGCAGGCCATACAAAGGAGAATTCATAATGTCCTCTTATAGTTAATGTTAGCAAATGCTTTGCAGTTTTATGTACACTCCCGCTGAAGTCACCTGAAAGACTTGTGAGCAGACTGAACACTCTTATGTTTTGCCCCTTTCCAGATAGAACCATGTCAAAATCATGCTAATCCTCAAGCATACCATTTAAGTCAAAATCAGCTCGAGTCTTGTTTCCATAACCTGTTTCCATAATCAGTCTGTGTCAACATCAAGGGATTCTGATCATTGATACTGTTCTGACAATTTCTCTCACAGCATAAAAACCTCCTAGAATATTTGTAGTGTGACTGGAGGGGGCATGTTATAGTGTGTAAATATATTCCTCTGCCCCACAAGTGGGCAACCAGTTTTCACAGTGGGCTTTATGAAAAACTTAAAGCCCCCTGTTCTGAAGGTTGCGTTGGTTTTTATGTCACTCATGTAAAACAAACAGGCAAGAGCATTACCAAAATCAGTCAGGCTTGTGCTCAGCTCTCACCTCACACACCCTTATTTCAGTAATGATCTCCCCCTTGAAAACCCTACACAAAGGATCCCAGCAGAGCATACTATCTAAAAGACTAACATCCTTAGCCACCAATGCCTCCTGAACACCCAACGATCCATACATCAAAGTGCAACTCCTCCACAATTGCAGCAGGGGCATCCTGTACATCAGAGGAGAAACTGAAAAACAGAACGACACAAAACAAGAGGAATCTTAATCTTGAGAATGATTTTGACTCCAACATACATACCTATTTGAGTCGCAAAACAGGGGGAAGTGACATACATACTAAACCCACCCCTGAGAGACAACAAAAATCCAAAAAACCTTACATGGGTTCCAAAGGGTCCACGAGTAGGAGGATGGATCGATATTGAATCACTTTCTACCCTGGCAGCACAGGCCCAGAATGTTGGCAAGACATCAAAAAAAAAATAGCAATAGAAGCAATCGAAAGCCTGCTTACATTGCTGGCAAACTTTGGGGCAAAGTAGAAATCCATCCAATTGACATACATACCCAATCAGCAGAGAGTAGTACCACATTACGCGATCTTCCCACTTCCCTTAAAGTCTCATTCTTATCGTGTAAATCCGCAGCTGATCACCTCCCATCCCTTGAAGTCTCAAATCCCTTCTTTTGTAGTCCTCCTGAGGTGATCTCTCCCACTCCCTTGGAAGTTTTTTTTTCTTCTTGTATACTGATGATAACAACAGTACAATGTCATTCAAACCCTAAATCCCTCATTCTGATGCAGTCAGTCTAGGAACAACATTGCGTTCCAGAGGTTGCATTCTCCCCTCCTCACCGGAAACATATATGTTGTAGGGGGAGCTCTTCCTTGCAACTGAATTTTGTTTGGGTGATATTTACTTGTGGAGATATGGGGGTTTGGAGCAGCATTGCAGCAGGATGAGCTTGACAAACAGGGTTAGGGTTTGATGATGAGCTCCATCTCCTCTGTCTCATCCTGCCTTTGGTAAGCTCAGAAAAGGACCGTTGTTCTACCTCAAAGGGAGACGCAGCAGCAGCTCTCACAACTGGTGAGCCAAGCAAGGCAGATTCGTGAACAAGCTTTTTACCTTAGGATTTGCGCGGTCGTCGGTTGCAACCTGATTAGGGTTCGGTGGGAAGAAGAAGAAGAAGAAGAGCGGAAGGACGTTGCTGGTGAGGAGGGTCTTCAAACGTGTTCTTTTGCGAGCGCTTTCCTCTCGTTACTACTATTCCATTTTTGAAGATGACGATGACGAGCTGCTTGTGACCAAGCCCGCTACTGAGAGCAGCAGCAGCAATGGACAACGATGCCAGTGCTGGTCTTTACAGAACAGGAGCGATGGAGCTGCCGCAACAGCAACAGCCGCATGGAGGAGGAGCTCCGCCGCCTCCTCCCCCGCGCTTCTCAATTCCGTCATCACCACAGCAATTCAATGCGCCGATGATGATGCAGTGGCAGCAACAACAACAGCAGCCGCCTCCGAACATGCCTTACGACGCGCAACCCGATTACTACGCCCAGCAGCAGTATGCTTACTATCCCCATCCTCCTAATCCTTATCAACAACACCAACACCAACAACAACCGCCGCCTCCTCTTCCCTTGCCTCCACAACAACAGCAAGAGCACGTAAGTGTGCAACCCTCCATTCTTCTTCTTCTTCTTCTTCTTGCATTTTTGGTGACAGGACAAAGATGCTTGCAGGGGTTTTTGTGCTGGATTGAATGTGCTGTTGAATCTCCAATTGCAAAGTGCAAAACCTTGCCAGAAGGGAGGAGTAGTAATACTAATTGGAGGGAGAGATGGCAATTTTCAATTGCAAATCTCTCATCTCTCATGAAAACTACCACCTGCCCTCCGCATTCATGCTTTGAAAACATTAAAGGATTTGACTAAAAATTTGGGTACATGGGCTATTTTTCTTGTTCTTTTTCCTCAACATCTGAGTTCTCAGCAATGTTGTACACTCAGGCAATACCTGATAGATTGTGTGCACAGATGAATCCTCCAGAAGTGGTTCATTTTGCAGCCCTCCTATGCATGATGTTTTCCAGAATCTTAGGCCAAAGATACTGATATTGCACCAACAAGGCCTCAAGGACTTCTTCTTGTTGTAGCAGCTATTTCACATGCAAAAAATTGTCTAGATGAGTATAGGCACCTTTGGATGGCTCTCTGTGTGTATTTGTGTCAGTCCAAGGCCTTGTGCTATGTTTTGAGTGTGTAATTCTTAACCTAATGCATCTGTTGAGGTTGACTTCATGTTTGTATCGTGGGCAGGGATGGGTGGCAAGTAATGGATGGAGTCAGCAGCAGGAATCATATCCTGGTATCTTTCTCTCCTTTCAACCCTAATCTAGATCAGGTTTGAATACAATAATCATATATCATGCAGTTGTTCCTTGATTTGTTCTTGATTTGTTGCATTTTCTGTTGGTTTTTATTAGTGCTGGGGTTTTGTTCCTTGAAGTTGTTTGCAACTCTGATTCAGAAATTTGTTTAGGTGATAGTAATGTTGCTCCTGCACAAGAGGAAGACTGGGAAGCAAAAGCAAGAGCTTGGGCTGCTACCAAAGCAGCACAAGAAGCTCATCAACAAGCCCAGTTACAAACACAGGAACAATCGAGTCTGGTTGCAGATCAACCATATATGGACTATTCACAACAGCCACCACATCCTCCTCCTCAGCAGCTTGAGTTGCAGCAGCAATTTTCATACCAACCATCCCTGCAGGAGACTGGCCCATCAGGGTATTATGGCCATGATACACCTCACAACTTTGGACGTACGGTGTCGCACAGCTATCATCAAGAGGCACCACCCCAGTTCCAACAGGAAACACCCTCACTTTTTAGGGAGGAAGGACCCAGCTCAACCGCAAGCTTTGGGCCGACTGCAGTTCCACCGACATCGGTCACACTCCCTCAAAGTCTTGCACAGGTTGTTTCTAGCAGCTATTCACAAGATATTTCATCACATCATGATCAGGATTCTTCCTCCACAGGTAGGCTGAGTGTGTTTCTTCCCTCTCCTTGTCCATGGTGTTGGCCAAGGTTGTAAGATAAGTAACTAACCTCAATCCTTCTTTGTAGTGTGTGCTTGCCATGAATGATTCTTGAGTTGGTGCAAAGATAAGTTCACTGTGTCTTAGTTATGGAATTTCAAAGGGACTTGAGGTTTTCATATGTATACAGGGCCACCAGGTACAGAACAACAGCAGTTGCCATGTCCACCCCCACCTCCTCCTCTTGTGCACCTGCCCCCTCAACCATCAATCCAAGCCCCGGAGTTGTCACCACTTCACCAGCAATCACAGTCCCAATCACACATGCCACCACCTCCAACATTTGGATTTGGGGACTCATCCATTCCACCTTTGTATCAATTCCACCAGCATCAACAGTTTGAATACCAGCAGCCTCCCTTTCAAGAGTATCCTCTGCAGCAAGCACCACCATTTATTTCAAACATGGGCATGGAGGGACCTGGCATGGCTGGTGCAATTCCATCTTCACAAGGCTGGCCCCCTCCTGGTGGACCTAGCATGCCATTTCCACCACCCAACATGGCACCAGGCCACCTTGGTGGCAATGGACAAGGACCCCCCCAGGTGTGCTCAGAGAACAGCAGAAAAGCTAATACATATGCTTGTGTTAAGGTTGTATTTTGAGTTGTAACTTCATGCATATGTACATCTCTAGCATTTGCCTCAACAGTGGACCAATAAGTAGGTCAGTTTGGTTGACATGAGATGGAGTTGATTTGCAGAGCTCATTGTCTAGATCTGAAATACCACTGCCAACTAGATCTTGCAAACCATGACGTCTGGAGTTTTCAAGAACTCATTCCCTGTCATATTTTTGCCAAATCTTTCTATTGGCTTTGTTTTTTCTGCTCCTGACTTTCTTATGTTGTGGACAATGAACAGTTTGAGTTTGATGCCCTGCACCATGGCCATCATCAGCATGCCCAGCAGCATTCTCAAAATCAAAACGTGTTTGGTCAACCTCCTCATGGACCAGGTTTCTGGTCAGGGGGGCCTTCTCCTCTTGGTGGATTTGGTGGAAATCCAGGTCTTGGGCCTGCTGGAGGGATGGACTTCTCTATGTTCATGTATAATGGCAACGGCAACATGAGTGGCTCAGAGCGAGTGAAGAAGGTGAACATTCTCTTCCATGTTTGATATTGACCTCAGTGGGGAATGGGGACAAAATGGTAGTGGATCAATGCTGTACATGTTGCTTTTGAAGGTCTCTGAACATGTGTATGACCACTCCTCAGTTTTTGGTTTTGTTTCTCTGTGCCTTATGGTTAGGCTTCCTCTGTTTTTCATACTTTCTGATATGCTGCTGTTATGTGAGCACATGTGAAATCTTTATATGCTTATTAGCAGTTCACTTCTCAGTTCTATTCAGATTGGTGTAAATTGTAAGAATGGAAGAGATCTGGGTACTTCTGAAGATATCTTTCTTGTGTATCATGTATGCCCATTGCTTTAAGATCCAGGGTAAGTTCAGATCTATGGTTGTGTACAGGCATCAGTACCTTCATGGCTGAAGGAGGAGTTGTTGAAGAAAAAGTCAGCCGCTGCTGCACTTGGCTCAGCTACCATGTCTGAAGAGACTGTTCGTGCCAATGGAGATGATGTAGGAGTTTCCACAAGAGATGATGAGCTTGGGTTTCCAGGAAGATCAAGAAGTGATGCACAAAAATTGAGTGATACCGAAGATGATGAGGTGAGTAAAGAAATTCCTTCCAGGACCTTCATAATGTCTGCATGTGCAAGTATTGTGGGCAGGGATCCAGCATAAACCATTTCAAGTCTTTGAGGTGATGCTTTGGACAAGTGATGGGGTGTAGGATGATGAGGAGGTGACAAGGACTGAATCAATGATTCAAGAGATCAAGCGAGTGCTCACTGAAGTTCTAATGAAGGTAGAAGTTCCAGTGACATCTAACCCATTGAAACTCTCTGTAGGGCAAAAAGCTCTAGAACAGAAACTACATGCTAATGGGCAATGGATGCTGGGCATTTGATAGTGGGCATATTGTAGTATGCTGTTTTGTGAAAGCACTCAGTGCAGAAGAGTTTGGAGTCTTAATTCAGCTATTGTCTATGGTGCATCACAGGTCACTGATGACTTATTTGACGAGATTGCCCAAGAAGTAATGGATGAGGATGAACAGCAGGCATTGGAAGGTCTGGCTGGAACCTCTCTTACCTTTCTTTGAACCTTTACTTGAAAAGAATCCATGCTTTTAAGTGAAGGAGTTACTGGAACAATACCTTGTGATGTTCTCTGTTAGTCAGTCATAGGTACCTTTTGTCTGTCACATTCAACACCCATTGTTGGGTGCTAATGAAGTCAATGGGTAGTCATAGCAGCTCGTCTCTGCTGTTCTTCTGATCATGATGGTCTGACTTGCACCACTCATAAGGTTTTTCCTGCACTATTAGTTGTCATGCTATCTTGAAAGTGTTGTTGAGGAGTTTTTCTCTGCAATCTCATACATATGATCTGTTCCATCAACCTCATTTGCACATGCAGAGCCAGGTGAAAAGTTGACATCAGCTGAAGCAACAGTGGTCGGTGAAGTGCATCACAAATCGTCATCTCCTTCCCCTGTAGCAGCTGCTGCTCCCTCTGCATTGACAACTAGGGTACTGGTGGGACCTTGGCAGACCCAAGGTGGAAGTGATGATGACAGTGAGAGCTTGAGCTCAGGTGTTCCTTCTGTGAATGTACTTGGCCTTGCAAATTATGCTTCAGATGAAGAAGATGGGGGGCGTAGCAGCCAGCAGACAAATGAGAATGATGAATATGAGCCCAACAAATCTGGCAGTAAAACAGGAGAGAGGGAGACAATTGACCTTCAGAATGCTGGGGTTGAGAGGGCAAGAGGGGCAGGAAGGTCAAACATGTTGGAAACAGAGCAAGAGAAACAGTCAGGACAATGGAAGGACCTTGCACAGGAAAGGAAGTCAAAAGAAGAGAGTAGAAGGAGTAGTCATGATGCAAGAAGGGTCCTCAAACAGAATGTGAACTCAGAGGAACAAGGAGGCAATGAATTTGGTGCAAGGGATGGCTCTGCACAGGATGGACAGAGTAAAACTGGAGTTGCAGAGAGCAGGAGCACAGAACTGAAGAGGGAGTCTCACAGTACTGTGTCAAACAAGTCTGATGAAGTTCTAGAGTGGGATGTACCAACTACAGTTGAAGCTATGCGAATAAACAAATCTACTCATTGCCAAGTCCCTAATGATTTACTGGGTGAAGGGCTGAGGAAAGTGGATGTTGAGAATCAGCAACTGACTGGAGCCAGCAAGGAGGGCCAAACAAAAAGACATGAAGGAGATTCAAGGAAAGGGGAGGTAGAGAGTGCCAATGTTGGTGGCAACAAAAGCAAACATGAAGGCAAGAAGGGAGAGAGCGCTCCTCGGGAGCACTCGGAGGTTCAGAGGAAAGTACGAGAGGTAGAGGGTGATGTTGATCTGGACCATAAGAACCAGAAGAAGCGGGAGAAAGACAAGGTTAGGAACAAGGAACGAGTGAGAGAAAATGAGAAAGCAACAGCCAAGGAAAAGTCAGATCGAAAGAGTAAAGATATTGAGAAGGTAAGGCAATCACGAGGGCATGGTATTGATAGGGATCATCGGAAGTCAGACAGTGACAAATACAAACGGAGGACTGAAGAAAAACACAAAGAGATGCGAGAGACTAAGAGAAGCCGTAGGAGACGATCACCTTCATCGAGTAGTCAAGATCAAAGCAACAGCAGAAGTACATCTAGGAGCCATAGCAGCAGTCCAAGTCCTGTGAAGACCAGGAGTCCACAGAGAGGGTAAGCTGTAATTGTGCTACTGCTGCCCTGTGTGTTTCGAGGTAACTTGAATGGGTTGTTTAGTGGGATCTTCTGACCATTCTTTCTGTGATCCATGTGTTTCTGTCTTCTGTATTTAATCAAGTTCTGCCTTTCCTTGTGTTGCAGGAGGCAACAGTCAGGACGAGGATCCAGGCGCTCAAGTATCTCCCCACGTCCGGTGAGATCCAGACAAAGGTGTGTTACAATTACCTGGCCCTCTCTGAACTCTCCAAGAATAATATGTTAGTTTCGTACTTGCAGTGTGGAGTGCTGGATTGGATTCAAGATCACTAATCTTACCCAGTTGTCACACTTTCAAGTCCTCTGTACCATTATCCAGCTGACTTAATGAATCTGTCATGGTTCTAGAAACAAGTTGCTGGTCCTTCCAGTAAAGAAACCAGTTCATTGGGTCCTAATTTTGTATGTGGCCTCAATTTGGCTCTTGGTCAAAAATAGTTCCATGGTAAGGTTGGTCCAGGTTTGCCATGGCATGCTGGACTTCCTTCTCTGGAGTTCTATGACACAAATAGGATGCTTGTGCTTCCTTGCATAACTGTACATTGGCTTTGGTTTATGTCATGAACTAACCAAGCTACCACTTTTGCTACCACTCTTATGGGTATTCCAATTGTCTTTCTTAGATCCTCACTACAACACTGTAGAACCATGAAACTTCTTTCTACAGGTATGGATCTAGTGTGCCAGAACCTTACCAGCCCCATTGAATCAGTGTGGCAACAACTCCATCAGGATGACACTGGTGGAAGCTGAAAATCTTAGTGCTGGCAGGCTGCAGCTTTGTACTAATGATTAAAGCCCACAAATCATAACGGTCACCATGACAAATGTCTAGAACTAGTGTAACTGCAAAACTTGTGGTTCCAAGTTTATGTTGTGCAGCTGTCATGGCTCCAGCCAAAGAAAAAATATCTTAATGATGAGGGGTTCAACTGTGAGATAGGGGAAGGGAGAGTATTTTGTTGATGTGACTTACATGACAAGGCATGATGATGACGTGTTTATTACTAGACGAACCTCGCGCTCTCATTCACGCTCAGTGCCACATAACATGCAATCTCCTCGCAGGCATTCCCCTTCTCCTTCTCGTGAGAAGGATAGGTACGATGCGCCACTCACTTTCTTGCGCCCTTTTCCAGCATTTATTGTCTCTCCAATGTTTTAATGCGTTCCTGATGCATCAGGTTTCCTTGTAGGATTGCTTGCTATGTTGTATTACCCATGTTTTGACTTAACCTTTAGTTACTGAATCTTCTCACATGTGCAGTATCAGTTGGTAAGTTCTGTATTGCAGGTTCTTATTGGCACTAGAGGGAACCTTGAGTGGACTAATCACTGTCTTAGCATCACCCATCTGCCTAAAGCAGCATGCAAAGAAAACATTTTCATACAATATACCAACCTGTGGATTCTGCAAGCTGACCACTTCAATGTGGGTAATAATTTCTGGGTTTGGGACACAGGCACAGGAGGTCAAGGTCTACGTCACCATCCCACAAGCGAAGACACAGCTGAGAGGAGTAGAAGATGCCAGGAGTATAGTGGGCACAAAAAAATGCTGAGATTTGTAGCTCTTATTTCTGTGGGCATTTGTAGCCAGATTTGTAGCTTGTTGCAACAGGTTTTGTGGTAGGGTTTTAGTCCTCCAGAGTTGTTTCTTTTCTGGAAATTTAACCCATCTACAAGGATCCATCTTACCTGTCTACCCTTGAGCACCTATTAGTTTTGTGCAAACCAAACCCACACCACAGTAGTACCTTTTGTTTAGCTGTGATGTATGTCTGGTTACTCTTGGACAGACTGAGACAACAAGGCCACAAAGTGAGATCAGTTTTGGACTAATATAAAAAGATTTTTCTAATAACTGATTGCATGGTTTGCTGTAATAATGTCAGTGCCAACTGCAGATGTGCTTGTGCCGTCCTGCTTTTCCCTGGTGTCTGCAAGATTTTTGAACCTGTCATAGGGGAGTTGCAGGTGGATCATGTGCTTGGCAATGTCACTTTTGTTCAAACATTTTTTTCTGCACAGGAGGAGGAAGATTGCTACAATTGAAGAGGATTGCTACAGTTCTATAGTGTAGATGTTTTGAGAAAAAGTTTGCTGACATGACATTCATTTATTGGCTCTGAGTTTGCTCAAATGGCATTCATTTAGTGACTCTGAGAAGTGCAGCTATACCTGGTGGTAGCCTGGCTGTTCCTACTGACCATTTGAAATAAAATGGAAATGACCTCCCCAAGACCTAAATTATGTATAATATCATAATAGATGAAAACATCACAATTATTTCATGTACATGTGTTAAAAGTAGCTAGCTTGTGGATGAACATCACCTTGACTACATCATGAATTGGGGGGAAAAACAATGGTTCATGAAAAAATAAACAGACTCAAAATACCATTTTAGTTTTTTCAAATTTTGACGAAAGATCCAACATTATCAAATGTGTCATATCTATTGAGCACAACACCTTCAAAGGCTTTTCATATTGTTTGATGTCCAATTGTGCTATGGACAAGATGATATCACTCAATAGTCCCCTCATACTTTTTTTGAAAATCCCATGATATACCTTAACAATGGGCATTCAAATCAATGAGAAAATCAAGTTTTGTGCACATCAACCTCAACATGAATTGCAACTTTTGTGCCTTTGTGTGCATATTTTTCCAAATATGGGACTCCATGAAATTGATGTTTTTCACTACAAGATTGCACATAATTTTTCCACCTTTCTGTTACAACATTTTTTTTGAACCAAAAAGGCAATTTGAAAATTGAAGTTAATATATTTTTATGGGCTATTTGGGTGACATAAAACTCAACACAAAAAGTTCAAAAAGTAGTCCTTCTTTAACTTGAAAAAAAATGAAGGGCAATACATTTATTAGGTATTAACAAACAGTTGGATATTTTGTACCCCGATGTTATTAATTGTCTTTAAACAATACATTATGATATGGACCCACACAACAAACAATTGAATCACAAGTCTCATACAATTAAATCATATATATTGTATAGTACCCTAACAACTTTGACACTAATATTATTTTTTAAATGTTGAAATCTTCTATAATATTAAAAGATCATTTAAAGGAAAAAAATTTGTGAAGGAAATTTCTTAAAATATTTAGAAACATTTAGAAACATGGAATTTTCAATTTTAATTAAGTATTTGACAAACATGTATTGAAATTGCCCCTATACTATGGTATATAGCCTTGATATCATCATGAACCCACACAATGTGATATTTTCTCTTCCATCCACTAGTAGATAATCTTAGCAACTTATAAGGAGTTCCTAATAATAACTGATGGTTTCTTTGGCTTCACTTGTAAATGTTACATTCTTTTTCATATTCATTAAAAATTATTTTCATCTTTTTTGATGTTCTTATTTTTCATTCATGTCCAATAAACAACTAATAATCATGTTTCCTTTATATTCATTTGATTGCATTGTCATTATATTCCATAGACATTAGTTTGCATCATCTTTGTATACATAAAATCAATTCAATTGCTCCATGTAGTGTGTATACATTCTACTTGATGCACCTTAAGGTTTGTCCAGCCTAACTCCCATAGAATAAGGGCATGCTAGCTCAAAAATGTTGTTCAATGGGTTAGGATGAATTCACAAATAAGAATTCAAAATGAAATTGTTTTGAACAAACCTAAAAAGAGAACAATTAGTACAAATTGGAGCCAAATGATGCATAAACAACCCAACCCACAAGATAGGTCATGACCCAAACTTGGGAGGAACTCACCTCTCATCCTTATAATATATTTTGTAATTGGCCATTGCATCAAAATGACAAATTCTTTTGAAACTCTCATGAAAGAATCTCAAAATTTTCTAATTTTGCTAAGTTATGAGTCTTATAACTTTGCAAGCTCATAATTCCCACCTACAAACTCCAATTGAGAAACTTTCAAGGGAGAAGCTATATCCCCAATGTTGTATCACATGCTCAATTTGAAGGTTTAGTGAAATTATACGTAAATATGTAATATGCAAACATTACTTTGAAACACAAAAATTACCCTAAAGCAGACCAAACACATGTTGATGTTTGCATCTGTTTTTTATTTGGTTTTACTTGATGTTATTAAGTTTGCAATGTGATAGAATAATGTTGGTTGGGTATATCTATATTTATATATCAATCACATAAGGGTACATGTAAAACTTTAATTATATATCAATTGGGTAAAAATGTATAAATTCCCAAAAAAAAACCATCTTGAGTAAAGGTATGTAAGCTTTGCAAAATTATCAAATTCTTTAAGGGCTATTTTTATTTATGTCAATTTTATGATGTCATTCAAATTGTGATCATCCATAAGAACATTTAGCCAAATTTGGAAATATTCAAAATATGAAAATAGAAAAATTCTTAAATAGATTTTTCATGCTATCAATAATTATAGTTGTGGCAAAGTTTGATGAAATATTTAATTCTATTTTTTTCTTTAAAAATAAAGAACTTGCAACAAAGTATTTCCTTTCGAAAAATCTTTTTTGCAAAATGGAGAAAAATTCACCACAAAAGAAATCATTAGGTGAAATTAGGGAGATAAAATATTTCATAATTTACACTATATTTAAGATGTAGGTATAAGCAAATAAACGTACAATAAATCAAAGCATTTACATAAGTATTGCACATTGACAAAGTGGAGAGATACAATTATTATTAAAATGGGTCATGGAAGTAAGGAAAGAAAAATTTACGGATTTTTTTGTCCCAAAACTAACAAAAGGTGATCATTGTTGTTCCGCAACTAACTAACTATTGTAAGCTCGCTCACTCGCTCGCTCACTCGCTCATTAATTAATGCGGCATGAGTGATAGATGGGGCCAGAAATAGACTATTACGCCAAGTTAACAAATTGTGTTTTTTTGTTTTGGGTTTTCTTAACAACACCTTTCTTTCTTTCTTTCTTTCTTTCTTTCCGAACAGTTTGGGGAAAGGACATCACCTAAATCCGGCAAAGCTCACAAACAAACTCTCTTCACAGAACCCAAAATCCGGTTGCAATTTGGTAAGTACGAACCAAAACACATAGGGTACGTACCATACCATACCATTCCTTTTTTATTTTACTCCAGAAATTCACTCATTCAAACCTGCCACACTCATTTGCATGGAGCGAGCAACTAATTTAAGAAAAAGGACAAAGTATAACACATCCCGGAAGGGAAGCTCGGACACTACTCGCTTGCTTGCTTGTTCGTTCCTTCGTTCAGGTTGTAAGTAAGGCGAGCGAGCAAGTAAACAGTGCCTGTGTAAACTTCTAGATTCCCGGCACAACACACAATCCTTTTGTTTTGGCGAATCTAGGCCTTGCCTGCAAGATTAGCATATCTGGGGCTTTTCCACACGTGGGATAATTGAGCATGCCCGGTGCTTATTATGGTCGGGGGGTGGGCTAGGTTGTGCAGAATTTGATTTCCGGGATGAAAATTAGAAGACCCCGACCCAACCCTACCCCACCCCACCTCACACTCCCACCCCAAAAAACAACAACCTCTCCGGGCAAAATGTACTTCGGAATGGTCAAGCCTTGCCCATTATGTTGGGTAAGGTGTCAGCCGAGCTCCCATTAGGGCAAGCTAGGCTACCCACCCGACATAATGTGACTCACCCGACATAATGGGCAAGATGAGGTCATTCCATGACATTAAAAGGTCCGGGGTGGCAGATTCAACGACTTCAACAAAAATTCATGTTCAACAGACACATTTTGGTGTGTGTGGTCTTTACCGAGTGTCGGATTTATCATCCACAGATTTTGTCATATAAATGTGATGGACTTAGTAAGGTCCTTATTTCTAAATTGCCCCTTACCTTGGGCCACTAAGTACCCTACACAATTTGTTGACGGACCTCTAGGCCCCTTATTTATTTTGGGAACGCTCCTATCTTAGGGCCTTACCTTAAGGGAACATAAATTGTTGTGGACACTATTCAATGGATTGATCATGTACTAGGAATTGAATCTTATGAGGAGGACCCTAGATTATTAATCAATGGCCTTTTGGTTTTGCTTAGGGGAAGAAGTCATCTTGGTTGCATGCTCATTTGAGTTTTGTTGAACAATCTCACCTGTATTATGTTGTGTGTTTGGTACCCACACTACCCACACTCATGAAGGCGGGTATTAGTCTAGGGCAAAAGTGTGATTAGTGATGTTGGTATGCAACTATGGTGTGTCTACACTATGCCCATCCTTGGTGAATTGTGTTTAATTTTAATACTCGGTTTCAGGGTTACCTATTTGTTCAATACTTACCTTAACAAGGTTCATGAACTTGTGTGGCATTTATTGTTGTGTTTTGACCCATAAATCGGCAAAATCATATATTGTGGTAGTTTTTCTCAGTGTTGAAACAAATGGGTATCCACCATATTTGTTCAATGTGTGAAATTTTGCACCAATGTGAAAAATAAAAATAATAAAAATATGAACATTCCATCATGTAAATCCCCTTTTCTTGGGAAAATAATCATGAAATTTAAGGGGGAAAAAATGCTTTTGTCCTTCAAAATCCAAAAAAAAATGTTGCCAAAAAAATTTGGATTTTTGGAGGACAAAAGCTAGAGACACCTAAATCTTGGTAAATGTGATTGTGCTTATGTTAAATTGTGCATTGTTTGATCTACTTTGAAAGAAACTCACCTTAACCCTTATTTCAACCATTTAGTTCTTCTACCTTGACCTCCCAAACTTGTGTGTATACCTATGGCATGAAACCATTCCACCAACAACCTAGAAATAGAGAGATGCATTTGCTTCTACCCTCTTTGTAAGTGGAAAGGACAAATGAATCATTCCATATGAATGATGTGAGTCCAAACCTTGCACCCATTTCTCTTTGGGTCAAATTTTCTCCTCCTCTCATCTCTACATGTTACCTACATCTAATTTGTTGGCCATGCCTACCAAGGGAAGGATCTTGTGTTTAGATTCATTATAGAGTATAGTACCTTAAGGAATTTTGGCCCCTAGGAAATAAATAATAGGTCTATTTTTATATGAGGATTTTTGAAAGATGATATTTTGGCTTGTGTTGAAACTTGAGATTAGTTGTAGAGTTATAATATCTTCAAGGATTTTGGTTTCTTTTAGAGGATTTTTTGAAGATTATATTTTTGCATGGTGAAATATTTGAGTTTCCATAACTCTTCTTTTGCCTTAAGATACTTTTTAATGTAAATGGCAAGGCCATAGTGTGACACACCCCTTGTTCTCTTAGGGAAATACCTATAGGAAGTGCTATGGAGCTCAAAAAGGATACTTGTATAGTATATTGTATAATGACACTTAGAAATGATCCGTTCGGGATATGTATTGGTTGCAGACCTTTTCACTCTCCATGGTTACAAGTATGGTTTCACCCCCAATACCTATATTACTATTTCTTGTCCACCCATGTTCAAAAATTATTATCAAATTGAATTAATTGAGGTTTGAAAACCCTAATTTACATTGCTGAAATTATACACAACCCTAATTTCTATTTTTGAAATTTCACAATTTTAGACAAAGAGCTCTCTTTTTTTAATTATTATTATCATAACTTTATAAATGAGTTTGTAGTTCAATGGTTACAAACGGTGTTGGCTGGTTATTGGGCAACACATGGTTATCAACAAAGTTTGTCAAGAAGGTTATTAAAAACCTTCTAGTCGGTTATCAATTTTCCAAAAGTTGGTTAAAGAATCTATCCTTTTGTTTGGTAGCATCTTGAGAACTAAGACCTTTGTGGGTTGGCTATTGAATTGTCAAATTTAACAACTTACTTGGATGTTTGGAATGTTCATCCAGGTATGTTATCAATCCTTAAACCCCATTTAAGGTAGCACCTTCTTATTTCTCTTTACTCATGAATTGGAGATTTCCTAGAGATCAACCATCCACTTTGTCTCCTTTTTTTACTTGAATGATATAGATTTGCCATAATTTTGTATTAAGAAAACCTAAACCTTACAACCAACCTCGGTGGTGTATTATGCGGTTCCCAAGGTGGGTATTTGATAACCTACCTTTATGCATAGCAATGAGTAGCACCTGGAAATATACCCATGTCACTTTATTGGAGATATAATAATCACAAACATAGATGAAAGAATCCTATATGAATTAAAGTTGTCATGCCTTTTTCGTATGTAAATATAACACTTGGCTAGAAAAAATCATTTAAAAAATAGGCATGTGATATGCCATCCAATTTGTAGGCAATTCTTTCATTCTTTGTTCATACATCTATATAGGGAGATATGCATTTGTTTGTTTTCTTTGTTTGTTTGAATGTGATTAGAATGTAGCCCTCCCAAACTATGTATCCCCCTCCCGCCTTCCACCACCCTTTGCTTTTGGTACCAACAAGAAGTCCTCCCTTAGGGGGACACTAGTAAAACAAATTTTTAAAATACGTGAGTAAACATATAAGATACAATATATTGGTTCTTGGGTAACAATATACGTTAATTAGTTAAAAATAAGGTACATTTTATTCAAGTAATTAATTTATTTATAATATAAAATATGTAGTAATTTAAATAATTAATTATAATTAGTATAGGTTGGTTTAAATATGTATATATTACAAAATTAGATAATAATGGGGTGATATAAAAAATAGGTTGAACAATAATCTAATACCTTTTTAAAATGGTCATTTGATGCATGGAAATTTCAAACTTTGCACTAAATGTCCCCTAGGGAGCCCTCCACAAGATGATGTACACATTTGTTGTTTTGCAATTTTGAAGCCAACAAATCAGAAACTATTGAATATAGAGTGATTTTCATTTCTAAAAAATAAATTATAAATTAAAGATGATATTTTCACAACTGAGTTTTCTAGAAGTTGAGAACTTTGAAATTAAACTCACTTTGACCACAATAGTATTGGGATGGGTAACCTCACACGTTGTTTAATATACCAAGGCCCACTAGGGTCCACTAGTGTGTGAAATATTATCATAACTCATTAATACACAAAAACAAACATTTCTATGGCCAATTGAAGGAACCAATCTCGATTGATGGTAATTACTTTCCTTGGCATGGGTCATTTGTATGTTGCCACAATGCAAATAGATGTCAAATAGGATAAATTAATGTTAAAAGGATGCAACAATGTTAATTTGTTTCCAAGAACATTCAAGTGTGGATGATGGAAGTTTGTGTGCATGCTCATATGTTACATGAAACTTGCTTATGGGCAATAGAGAGGCATCATGGGTTCTTATATGTTCATCTTCATGGACACAATGAAATAAATGGATATCCATAAATTAGATGAGCATAATTTTAATTGTAGCAAAGCAATCCCTTTATTGCTTTTGGGAAAGAAATTGAATCAAAAAATGGACGATTCAAAGGCACACTTAACAATCTAATCACATCTTCCAATTGGGTGCAAAACATTGCAAGTGGATCGAATCTTGGGAGAAAACATGATGACAATCATGCTATGTTCTTGTCACTTTGAATTGATGTACTCATTGTTAACAACAAACTAAATAGTTCATAAACTAACATACCTATGGAAACACAACCAATAAATATTCATCTGCAATTAAGAAGAAAAACAAGGGAACTATAAGGGTTCAAAATGAACTATGATTTGTTAGAATTCCACGTGATATTGGAAGAAGTTTGAAATTAGCAATGCACAAGCATATGTTGATACGATGTCTACGATGGTGGGGTGCATGGGATGATTGTCACTTGATCTTTCCAAAGAAGCAAGACAAGAGTTGTGATTTTTCTTTACAAACTTGAAGTGGTTAATCATTCTTTCTTTGGATTCATTTTACACTAATTATGGGAGTAGTGTGGTGGTGGCCAATAAGGAGCATAGAGGTTTGAAGATGCACCTATGTGTGCATACTACCCTAATACCTTGGCCAATTCGACACATTATATTATTTTCAGAAATGTTGAAATTTGCAAAATACATTTCTTCCAAATCAAAAAATATTGTGAAGGATAATAATTAATATTTAGGAATATTTTATTTGTTGAAATGAAAATTCCAAAATTAATTAATTATTCGATAGACAAGTGTTGAGATGTCCAAGGTACTACAATATAACGGTCTAGTCAATGCCCTAATCTTTTGTTATAGTAGTGTTGTGCAAAATTGAGTGTGGTGATGTCTTCTATTGTCTAAGTATAGCTTCATCGTTGGCAATTGGGATTGCTAGGGTGTTTTGAAAACAATTGGTGGTGTTAGATCTCCTACAATGTATATAACAATGAAGGGCGATCAACAATTGTCTGATCCCACCCCTTTTGGTCACATTTGTCTAAATTAAAATTTTGAAATCAATACATATGTTTACATTTTATGTGGTTTAGTTATGGGCCTTCACTTAACATTAATTCTCCCCCCCCAAAAAAAAACCCGCACATTCACAACAACTCTTTTCACAACTCTATCAAATGTACTAGTGTGACAAATGAATTTTTTTTGGCAAGATCAATGTGGAATCTATTGTTGTGGCAAATTATGAAATATGATTCACCTTTCAACTCAAGATCAAGGTTTTCTTTTTCAATTTTCTAATGTAACAACAACCAACTAACAACCCAAGATAAATTTAGCATTAATCAACAAATATTTTTTTAAGAGACCATGGTAAAAGAAATTGTAAAAAAATCCATGACAAGAATATTCCTTTTTAAAATTATTAATTTACTGGGTCACCAGTTGGAGAAAATTATGCACACAAAAAAGACCTTGCTCTCTAGATAGTAGATAAATCATATATTCCATAATGGCACAACTAGAGTTAGTTGATAGGTATAAAGAGGACATCATGTTCTTTGCTCACTTTCCAATTTACATATCTACCTACTTGCTTCTTTGTTTTGGCTTTGTTCATATGCCCCCCCACCCCTTGCTCTCTCCTCCCTCCTCCACCCCCACCCAACAACACACTACTAAAAGGTTTTCAAAGGCAAATCAACATGAGTCTTAAACTACTACTTCCCTCTTTGCACATGCTCCTCTGACATGCAGGGCTTGTGCAACAGGCAAACTGGTCAAGGGGCTTATCTTCCTAATGAAAGTGATGAGGTAGAAGAAGAAGAAGAAGAAGAAGAATGGGTTGTGAGAGAGAGAGGGAGAGAGGGAGTGAGGCAGGGAGGCAGGGAGGAGGGACCTACAGAAATGAGCTGCTTGCAGTGCAACAAGAGATATGATACATCATGGGCAAGTCCTTTGATTTCCTTCCAAATTAGTATTTTAGTTTCATTTGAACATGGGTGGTGATGCAAAAGTGTCATCAGCTTGCTACCAACCTTGTATCCAACCTTGTATCTAATGGTGTCATACCCACACACTCACACACACACACACACACATACACCTTGTGGTCCCTTTGCCTTTATTCTGACACAAAATGCCACACTACATTGCTGGCTACCCTGTAGTAGTAGTAGTAGTAGTAGTAGTAGTACCTTGGCAGCTTCCACACTAATAACTTTTATTTATTTTTTGAATTTTTTGAATTTTTGAATTTTTTTCCTAAATTTAATCCTTTTTTTTCCCCCCAAAGAACAAACATTTGTGAAGGAAAATAGAGAATCTTTGGAATTTAATTTTCTGTGGTTTTGAAAACATGGATTCTTCAAATTATTCTTATTATTATTATTATTTGATAGACATAGTGTTGAAGCTGCCCTCAATGTACTACTTACTTACTTACTTACTTACTTAGGGTTTGTTGTTTTGGTTTTTGCTTGAATTTACCTTTACTACCACTTCAACAAAGTCCAATACCTAATAGAAACTAACAAAAAATTATATGTGCATATGCATCCTATACTAGTCTTATTTATTAGTTGAGGGGTGTGCCCAATTTTTTTATTTTTTTTTTTTTTGGGAAGGAGCCACTTTGATTGGTCTCATCACATTTTTTAAAAAAATAAACATTGGGCACTCCCCCAAAATAGAAGCACAAAAGGTGATTCCCTTTGACCCCTCACTCTTCAAAATAAAAGCACATGGGTACTTCTGATAGACCCCCTTTGTAGTATATATATATACCTGTATGAAAGTTCAACTTTGGCCAAAGCATATGGGTTAAAAGTGTGGTGTTATTGGGAACATCTAGGGAACTTTTTGGGAACTTGATGAGAACACTTTGGGAATAGCAAGAAAACAAAAAAAGCACTCACTGCCCCCCCTGCCCAACTCCCAAAAAAAATTTGGGCCTTCTTGAGTAGTGCACAAGTCATTTTACTCCTACCAGTGGAGAAATTCTAAGTTATGATTAAATAGACTAACTGTAAGGCAGCTTCAACACATGTCTGTTGAATAATTAATTAGTTTTGAGGATTCCATGTCAGAAAATAGAATAATCTTTGATAATATTTATAAAATATTTATTTTAATTCACTAAAAAAATTTCTTTGAAAGAAAAAAAAAAAATTTAAACTTTTTTTGAAAATTTCAACATTTTTACAAATAATATAATTGGTGTCGAAGCTGCCAAGGTACTACTACGGTAGGTACTACTACGGATGAGCAATTTTTGGGGATCTCGGGCTCTATAGACACTCTAGAGAGAGATTTATCAATAACTCAATAGGTCAAGGTTTTCCCTCAAATTTAAAAATAAAAATAAAATTATGTTTCAAAAGAGATCACCATTTAACTTTAGTCCTAACTTATGAATGTTTTATCTTCAATTGAAGCCATAATTTTAACCCCCAAAAAAAAAGATAGATTTGGGACATTGATTACCAACACTCAAACATAAGGTCAAATAAATTCGCACAAGTATGGCACATGTTTCTAACATAAGAAAGACTCTTGGTACAATTGGCATTGCAAACATGAACAACTGAAATCCCAAACATCCTAAAACACACACACACACACACACACACATAATTAGATCAATCAATAGATAGCATTCAAATATATTTAAATTATTTTCATAATGAAAAGCAAAAGTAAAACCTAAGGTGGTTCGAAGACCATATTGTAAGAATTTTGTTCAAAATAATTAATATAATGGTAAATTATGCCAAAAGGAAATACATTCAATAATTAGTCACCATAATTCAACCAACTGTATCATAACCATTTAATAATATTAACCATGTGCATTGCAAAGTATGAACATCCATATATGGTACATGCTGATTTTGGCATACACGCTCTATTTACCCTTTTCAAAACAATTACCCTTCATCAAGTAAGGTTAAACCTCACTTTTAAACTAACTAGGTATTGCTCGAGGTTACAATACATTGTATTGGTATTGCAATTTACAACAATGCACCAAAGGTGTGAGCCTCAAGCCCATTTAGTGAATTTTCAATAAAAATTGTTAGAAGGTTATGGAAGTCATATTTTATTTTGAATTAGTAAATAGTAAGGTAAATTGAACATAACTTGGTAAATTGAATGCAAGTTATATATATAAATATGATTTGTCCATTGAACTTGTCTTGATTTAGCATGAAATTGTTGTGTTGGTGCATTAGTCCATATGTTATGATCTGTTTATGTGTTATTGAGGGTTTTACTTTCAAGGAAAGAATCTTAAAATTTTGTTTTATTCATATACTTTTGTAATGTTATAGATTAAGATTTATTTGTTAACATGTTCGTGTTAAAATCTTTGATTAATATACTTGGAGAGTTTGTGGGCATTTTTTCAATATATTTTTTAATATGGAAATGAAATAAGTTGTCTGGATTTATGGTGGTTTATATTGCAATTATATATAAAAACTCTTATGTGTTTTTGTTGGAAATAAAATAATAATTTGAACAATTGAGTTTGTTATAAAATTTGATTGTGATAAAAAAAAAAAATCTTATTACAGAGTATGATTGTTCCATGGTCATCATAACATGATACCATTTTAAATTTGTTTGAAATGGCATTGTAAATTTGGTGGTTTGCATGAATGTTTTAAACTCTTTGTTTCATTTAAGGAAAAAACATGGGATGTTAAAAGATTTGAATATGCCAAAATGTTTTGAAAATGTGAATTTAAAGAAATATTTTTCAAAGACTATATCATTATAAAATCTTTACAAAAACACTTCAAACAGAAAATTGTTGATTCATATTGTTCACTTGTTCTAAATGAAACATTTCTTCTTTTACAAGAGAATCTATTCAAAGAAGTTTTTTTTGACAATGGATAAAGTCAATATAAATGTTATTTTAAAATGAATTTGAAATAATGTTGTGTATGTTAGGTCATTTTTTTTTGCAAGACCATGATTAAGAGTTAAACATTATGTGCGATTTATGGTTTGTTTTTTAACTAATTAAACATTTATTTATTTTTCTAATAATATGATAGGGTTACTAGTAATTTTTATTTCAATTTCACTAAAATGTTGTACATTTGTTAATCAAACTTAAGGAATTATTTATATAGGTAGGAGTTTTTTATTCTCCTATCAATTCCAATTTTTTGATTGTGAAGTTTTTTCCATATTTATGATTTTTAAAATATTAATATAATCCTGAAAAGTATTGTCTACACCATTTACAAGACCATCCAATGTCCCATAGTGTCTACCACTGAAAAAAAAAAATTTAAAAAAAAAAGTTAGTTTTTCATTGTCTTAGATAATGTATTAGTTATATAGTATGTAATTTTTTTGTTGACACTTGTTAGTTTAAATTTGTTTTAATATATGAAAATGCAAAAGATGGGCTTGGATGGAAAAACAACAATCTTGGAAATTTATATATTTCAAAATGTGCATCGCAAAATAATCGAAATGAATAGAAACCTTCTCCTAGAGTAATTGGTAATGATTTTGAATTATCATCAACTATTTGTTTAAGATTCATAATGTTTTGCAAGAATGTACTTTCATAATTTTCTTCCAAAACTTTTTCAAATGGTATAAATTATTTAAATTATATATTTTTTGAATTTTGTATGTTTCTCATTCATTATTTTTGCTTGCATTTGCAAGCTATGTAAAACTTTGCCAATTTGATTTTATTGAGTCATTTCAACCATATATAAATGAATCTTATAAATTTCTTATAAAGATTTCAAGACTAGGTTGGGATGAACACTAAACATATATATTTATATTCTAGTTTTCTTTTTAGGAACACATTTTGTACAAGATTCAAGTTTTTTGAAATGTTCACAATGTTCTCGTGGATTCCATGTTGTCCATATTTTTATAATTGGAACATTTGTGAAAATGTGAAAAGTGCTTTGATTAAATGTTATAAATTGTTTTCTTAAACATTGAGAGATATTTCATGTCTGTTTTATTAATGATGATATGGTATTTCATAAGGTTTGTTAACATCAATTCTTTCTCAACGAGATTTACACATTAACACACGATTTGTTAGTTTTCCAATTTTTGGGACATTAAGAAACTTTCAATGTATGATTTAATGCCTATGAAATTTGATATGCAAAACATAATCTTTTGCAACAGTAACAAACATGTTTAACAATGTCTTTTATATCATTTTCATATTTATAATAATATTATTAAAAAATCATTTTTTTCATTACGTAGTTGATGAAACAAAAGAAACAAAATGTGGGGGTTGTTTGATTTGGAGATGAATCATTCCATTTATCATTGATTGTATCAACGTTTTAAACCATAATTAGTTTTTGTTAATTTTTTTGAAACATTTGGTAAGCATTCATTAAAAAGTTTCAAATTATGTTCTCACAAACTTATTCATTTTTGGAACAAATTATATCAACAATACTATCAATTCTATTTTAATTATTTTTTTTTTCACGTTTAATTTGTAATGTGTTTAAATCAAAATTTGGATGTTCAATATAAATGAATGTTAATGCATCTCTTGCATAATCTATTCAAAACAAGTTTTTTAATTTTTTTAACAAACAACTATATAACTTTAAATTCTAACTAATTTTTTTCATTACATATATTTTTATTGACATTTTTCTTGTTAGATGTTTTATTTTGTATATCACAATTATGACTATATGAAGGATTTGCAATTTCATGGTATACATCAATAGGTTCAAAATCATTGTTTCCATATATATTATGTTTGAATTATATGTGAATTTTCATTTTTAGCTTTCACCATTATTGGCCAATGTTTTTATTCCACGCATGAATGGGGTTGTTATAAATAATATAATATCCAATACACATCAATGAAATCACCCCATGAACCATTTAAAATAGATATTGTGATTTTGTGAAAATAGTTTTTCACCATTTGTAATGCACCCCCAAGTTCCCTGATAAACTTTACTACAAGTCCAAATGTGAAAACAAATGAAGGATGCAAAGTTGGGGTGCAATCCTTAGTTTGCAACACTTCAAGGGTAGAAGGCTACATTGGAGTTCTAGGATGAAGACTAAGAGGAGTGACAAGCGGGTCAATTATTCACATGGACATGCACAAAACAAACAACAAGTTGGTTAGTGCAATGTTGGAACACTTTTGATGCACAAACCAGCCACGGGCAAACACGAACTCACAAGACTTACTATGGCCCGGACTTGGGGGCCACCACCTTCCCCTTTATAACATTATATGTGTATGGCCATAAGGTTAACACCCAAATGTCATTTTGTCCTAAGGTTCTCAAGTTGAAGTTTCAAAATTCCCCAAATTGGGACTCCTGTGACTTTAGAAGCCCATAACTTTCTGTGCATACCTCCAATTGAGGTGAAGTCTAAAGCAAAGTTGTCGCCTTTGTCCATATCTTTCCAACGGTATGTGGCACATGACCTACACATTAAGAAATTAAAGATATTCTTAATTTTTAGTGGTCAAGAGTTTAATTTGACTCTCGACATTTCTTTTGGCCATAACTTATGTTTAAAATGACCAAATGGGTCTAACAAATCCATTTTAGACATTTACATTCTAAGAGATTTCCAATGGTATAAATAACTTCTTAATCCAATGAGTTTTGACTCTTGAAATTGCCCTTAAAAATTTAGGAATCCATTAGGATGTTCACGTGGGAGTGCAGGGGTTCATTTTAAATTTATGTCAATATACTTTTTGCTTGGCTCTGAGCATGCAACCTCAAGCTATTGATATTTTATTAACTTTAATTCAAGATTGAATGGAAATTTTTTAATTAAATAATAATATTTTTGATTCTTGTGAATGACATGTATGTATTTTCAAGACCTGCAATGTATTGTAGTTTTGTACAAAATTTTATATTATTATATGTACACACTAATATTTCAATGAAAGCTCCAAAGGTTCAAGTTGAAAATTTAGGTCCAATTGCAACTTCAAGGTGCAAGGTGCAAGTTCAAATGCTCAAATATTAAACTCTTCAAAATTCAACTCCAAGTTGAAAATGCAAATTAAAATACACAAAAACCAACTTCAACATCAAATAAGTTCCAAGTTTCCCTAGATACCAAGTTTAAATTCCAACACGAATTTCAAATTTCCCAATTTAATAAATTTTGTATACCCCAAAATAACTTCCAAGTTTAATATGCAAGTTTAAATTTCAAGATACCCAATCCATGTAAGTTCCTAGCACCAAAACACCTCTTCCAATATATCAATTGCATACATAATATATATAATGAAGAGAAAATGAACTTGTTAAAAAATATAGAACCATGTTGTTCAAAACCAAAGTTGAATCCAAAACTTTACTCCAAACTTCTCAAAACAACTCCTACAAGGTCTAACCTCAACACATCCTAGTTTCTAGCCAATCCATGAATTCAAAATGTCCAAATGTCTCTTCCCATGCATCATGGACATATCTACAACTAAAAAAAACACACCTAGAAACATGAATTTCAACACTCCAAAAAAATTCAAATTGTATACTAATTACAAAGTTCTTCCTGACTTTTTATCACAATTTTTTTAGGATTGAAAAACCAACCAATTTAGCCATGGTATTTTGGATAAATTTACCTTTAGGTTTTTGTCTTGACAATGATATGAAAAAACATTACTTCACTTTGAAATCATTAGGGTTGATTAAATCATGTTCAAGAAAAGCCTTGATCCATGAATCACAAATAACACAATCATAGTCACCACCACTATCTTAATTGATCTTGTAACAAATCTAAAGCAAAGTGTTAATAAAAAAACTATGTATTTGCAATTATAGCAATAATAACCACCAACCCTACTTTTTACAAATAGTAAGTGATGTCTTGCAAATATATTATGGAAGGAAGAGGTGCCAACTAAAATCAATTTCCCAACAACTTGCAAAAACAAAATTCATCAATAATTTTTCATACTGAAAGGTGGTTGAAAACATAAAACCCCAAAAAATCAATTAAATTAAGTACCCTCCAAGTTGATTGTGAATTTTTTTCCCCTCAACCTTTTTGTTATGTACTTTCATCAATCTCTCAAGAACAATAGGATTAGGAACAAGGATTACAAAAATTCTTGAAAAAGTGGACACAAATTGTTATTTATTGAACATAAAACTATTGATGTGCTTAAATAGAAGAATGACAAGTCTACCAATACTATATATGTGATCATGTTAAACATATTGCATTTAAAACTCATGAAATATAAAGCCATCATTTGTGTGTCATTAAGGTTTAAGCCATCTATTATAACCAAATTGAAGCTTTTAGCAGACTTGCCAAAATTTCCAATAACAACTAATTCCATTGTTCCAAATGTTTCTAAGTCTTGTCGTTGGATGAAATCTTCAATGAAATGAATACCAATCCTTGAGAAAAAAAAATTGGAAATGAATATATAGGCTCAATGATGGTGGTTGCTTTGACTATTGGTACAAAGGATTAGTGTTCTTTCTTGAAATTATTTAATTACAACAAAAGGTGTCCTTGTACACCAAGTGATTTCATTAGATTTTGAATGAATTCATTACTTTTAATAAATAGGAATTAGTTGGAAAGTAGTGAATTAATTGGTCTTGTGAACATGGACTAATGAACTGCACCCACATTTTGTAGTAGTTATAGAACATAACACCAAAATTTTGGACTTGTATGTACAACCCAACATTGAAATAGAAAAAGAATGTAATAACAAATGTTAAACCCATGGTTAATGTTATTATCATGTAGTTAGATGCATTAGTGAAATCACAATTGTGTGAATTGAAATTCATGACCACCTACAACATCATAGGATTTGAATCAACTCAATATGTACTTTTCAGAACATATGTTGTCATCCTTTGTTGAACACCAATAATGTTGAAAACACACATTGGTGGTGTTTACTTCATGTTGAGGCTATTGACTGACATAACCATTGACCAATTCAAGTTAAAAAATCTAGAATAAAAAGTTAAACACAACACAATATTAAAAAACAACAAATTATATAACCAAAAAAATCAAAACATAATGATAACCTCAAAATTGACTTGCTACTCCAAAAAACAAAGTAAACAAGAAGATGAAACCAAAACCAAAAAAAAAGAAAGGATATACTACTAGAAAGACAAATGCAAAGTTGTGCATAATTTCAAAATCACTTGAAAAAAAGAAAACAATGCAAAAACAAAATAGTTTGATGTAGCAAAAGCTCCAACGTGGTCTAAACATCATTTACAAGAAAATAAAATAGCCCAAAAAACTAAACATTGTTATGCAACAAAAAATCAATTAAAAAATGAACACATAACATCATAATCAAAGCCAAGCTTATATAGGTAGAAGTTCAAGGTTTAAGGTGCAAAAACGATAATAGTATCCACAATTGCCTACTTGGGTGAATGCTTAAAAAATAGATGGATTGTTTGCAAGGATGATTTTTTATTTTACATGATTTTTTATCTCCAAAATTGCATTAATAAATTGCTAAAAGAACACCTTTCTTCTCCAATTTTAAGGTTTAAATACCCTTACATAAGTAGGTGCCATCCATCTTGAAAGATTACTAAAAATTATATAATAAATGTAATGTTAACAAAAGAGCTTGGTTGGTACCTTTACCAAACTTTCAACGACCCTTCAAGAGATCATTGTCCTAAAGTCTACTAGTTGCCAACATATAAAAATATGAAACTTGCCATTTTATAATCCAATCATTATTGAAGGTTCAAAAATTAAAAAACTCAAAAGTTGTTTCTCCCTTTGACAATGGTTTAAATAATTGAATGTCCCATTTGATTATGTAATTTCCTTTTTTTATATTAGAGGTGGCCATTTTTTGTCCTATTTGAGAAAATGTCACATTTGACCAACTAGTCAAATGAGTCATTTTGGTCAATTAAATTGGTCAAAAAAGATATGTCACTTTAACAACTAAAGCTTTTAGTAAAATAAACCAAATTTTTAGTCAAAATGGACAAGCAATCAAGTTGAACAACTTTTAAAGATGTGATTTCTTGTAATGAAATATATACATTTAGAGTTTTTACTACATTTCTAAGACCAACAACAAGATTCATAAATAGACCTTGAACAAGATGATCAAGTTTGTTGAATTTCATGGCTATCAAAAAACGGTTCCAAAACAACCAAAAAAAAAATGATGAAAGAAAAGCAAACACAAAAGATGAGAAAAAGGAATTATAAAGTACATTATTACATCTTTCAACTCTATAACCTATTGAATTTGATCCCAATTATTGTTAATGTACTTATTATTCTTCTTTCCACCACTGTTGCAACTTGTTGACACAACTTGACATGCATAAATAGTCTCCCCCATTCAATTGAATTGATAACTACATGTGTCCATTTTTCCAAAATTGAAAACAATTGACCATTTTAATAACTTAAACCCCAAAAAATATTATGTCAAAATGTGATTTTCATGACTATGTTTTAAATCTAATCATGTAGTCATGTGAACCAAGGTGTTTTATGTGGTTAGCCATGATTATGATTAAATGATTAGGTACAATATGATTAACTACTTTTAATCATATATGTGAGTACATGACCAAAGGTGCAACATGATTAGAGGTATAATATGACTACAAGATATAAAATCTCCCTTCCCTTCCCACTAAAATTTGACCAATTTCAATTGTGATCATCTACATTGACTATATAAATAACTAGGTAGATAAAATAGGATAGGTAGGTTAGGCTGGATAGCCTACCTAGCCTAGCCAAACATATTTAAATTTAATTTAATGTACCTATTTAGCTTAGACTAAGTATGTAGCTAAACTAACTATATAAGTTAGTTGGTTAAACTAAGTGAAGCATGCAAGCAGGCTAGGTAAGGCATTAGTGAATGTAGGTACCTATTTAGCTTAACATACTTTTCTAGCCTAGCATACATCCTTAGCCTAGAGTACCTACTAAGCTAATGTACATACCGAAAGTAGCATATTTACTATGTCAACATACCTACCTACTTAGCCTAACCTACCTATTTAGGTTAATGTACTTACTACTATAAGATACATACCTAGGCTAAGTTAGGTTAAATGGTTAGTTAGTTAAATTAGGCTCAACAAGGTAGCTAGTTAAACTAACTATATAGGTTAAATGGTTAAGTTAGGCTAGGTAGGTGACTAGGGTAGGCTAGGCATTGATCAACAACATTGGTTGGTTAATAGGTAATACTAAGGGATAGATGGTACCTACCTATTACCTACTTTCTTACATAATTATTATTGTAAAAAAATGTGAAACAAACAATGTCATGTTCATCATAACAATAGGTTGACAAAACTTTAACATCTTATGAATGTGTGGTGCATTGATTAAAAACTTGATTTTTCATTGTGGAGGTGATGGGTTCAATTCTTTGTCCACGCAACCTATATACATGCCTTAGGGGTTAAGCTAGATTAGGACTAGCTTTAGCCTAGTTAGGGTATGGTATGGTAAGGAATGTAGGTCAACATGTGGGTCAATGGGTGGGTAGGTATGTAGGTAGGTCAACACTAGGTAATCTAGGCTAAGTAGAAGCTGTGTATCATGTCTATAGTTGTATGTCCATCATGTGTAATTATATGTTTAATCATATATGTAGTCAAGTTTTTGACATGCAATAGTTGTAAAAGTCATGGATTGACGTTTATGACTATGACCACATTTGTGACTAGATGGTTAAAATGACAAGTTTAATTCAGCTACATAATCATGTAGTCACAAGTGGCAAATATGACTAAAAAAACAATCATACATATAGTCATCAAACCAAGATTTTTGTGTAGTGAATACAAATGTATATAATCACCAACAAACAATGGATTATGCAAAACAAACACACAAAATCCATATGCAAAGTTTATGCAACATCTTCAAAACCAATAACAAGATTCATAAGTGGTAAATTTTCCACAAAATATGCACCTAGAGTTTTTGCCACATGTATTAAGGAGATTGAATCTCCAACAATCATTATTTATCTTTATAGTTTTCATAATGACTACTACAACAATTCCAAGAAGAAAGACCTGTTCATATACACTAACCACATCTTTTGATGGAATCACACCACCTGACATTCAAGTTTTTCAAACTTGTCAGTTAAGTTGTTTCACATAATCAAAAATATTTCATGGGAAAATATTATCAGCTATAAAATCATTGCAAAAATTTAGCATTTGCACAAAGCTGTTGACAACGATAACCACCACATTTCAAACTATCAAAAACATCACCAAGATTCACACAAAATGAAATACAATTCATTGTTGGTGATTAGAGATGTTAAACTAAATATTTACAAACACATGAATTTAGCAACAACAACTTACCACCCTTAAGACTTTTAATCACTAATTGTAATTAGTTGCATTCAAAAGTTGCCAATTAAGACCATCTAGCAATAACTTTTTCAAAAAACACTATAAAATTAAAAATAAGTTGTACACACAACCACAACAACTTCGATTTCCTCGTAAATTGAATGGCTTTCGGAATATTTCCAAACTTGTTGAAAAAAAAGTTGAAGCTTGTTATGTTTTCCTAGAATCCATAATATAAATTTTGTTTTAAACGACGATCCTAAGGAAACATTGACTATTAGAAATTTAATCCAAACCTACATTGTTTTTACAACAATTTTGTACAAATCAAAGCAAGGCTAAACACAACACTTTTGAAAACTTGCCTTCCAAGTCTAACAACAATAGTAACATCATGCAAAATAATGAAATCTTGTTTATTTTGTGGCAAAAGTTTCAATTCTTCTTCCAAAACATTGACAAAAATTTATAACGCAAGTTTTTCACATAGCCATCACAAATTGGCTTTCTTCATTGTTCAACAAGATGTGAAGAAAATGTTATTGATGACTCACCAAATTGCACAATGAAATGATAAATTCAATGTTCTTTTTGTCTACCATAAATTACAAATCTTCAACAAACTAACATCTCAAGAAAATCACAATAGGAAAACAAAACATATGCCAAAAAATTTATCACGAACGGTGAAGTTGTATTCTTTTTTTGCCACAACAATGAACCATTGCGACCACAAACACCAAAAAATCAAGCACTGACCTTGCTAAAACAATTTAACCACAATAGTTAACCCTTTTTTAATAGTTACAAACCAATGAACACTTCCAACCAATGAACCAATGATGTGGAAAGAAAGCCACCAACTCCTTTTATGTAACGACCACCAAAACTTGCCAACACTTCCAAACAATCTCCAAACAAAACACCTTAACCTAAACACACAAACCACACCTTCTTAGAACCACTTCACCAACCTTAGCAAACCATAGCAAACCTCAAACCTAATTTCATTATCCAAACCACTCCCAAACCTCACCTTAAACCAAACTTGCTGTAGCATATACAATGTTTCCTTGTGTAAACACGTTTAACATTGAAGCTAGTTCCACTAATGGAAAGAGAAGTTAAGGCAAAATCTTCAAAACACAAAACTAATGTGAGGAACTGTGTCCCATGTGGGGATTGTGAGGGGTAGGGCCCAACAGATTAGAACTTGGGATTGTATAAGTATGGAATTCTACAACTAATTAAAATTGATTACCATGATACCTTGGGAACTTTGACACATGTTCGTTGAATTAGTAATTAATTTTGAAAATCTCATTTCGACAAATAAAATATTTGTCAAGAGTCAATATTTCCCTTTGCAACATGTTATTTGAAAAACAAATAAAAAAATTCAACATTTCGAAAAAGAATATAATTTATGTCAAAGCTACCCAATAGTAATAAGGTACTTATTTACAAAGTTTGATCTACTTTGTCAACTTTTTTCAAAACTTGCCTACCCAAAGAACCTGAACCTATGTTTAAAAATGTTTTTTTTTTTTTCAAGGCTCCAGATTTAACAAAAGGCTAGTTCCACAATTCAGTTCTTCAAAAAAATGCTTTTCCCAAGGCTCCGGATTGAACAAAAGGCTAGTTCCACAGTGCAATCAATTCTGGTGGCTGAGTTCTAACAAGTGGGTGGGTTCCATCCAGGTCCCCAAAAAAACTAAAACTAAACCTGAACCTCCTCCAGGTTTAAACTTGCAAATTGGGCAACCTGCCAAACACTGCTCACACAACTTCCTTCCAGTTATAGATTTTACTCATTTTGCCTGCAAAAGCCCAGTGTACATACACAAGAAAAGAAAGAGCTTGTTTATGAGACTGAGGTTAGTTGGTACCTACAAATTTGGTCTCACCTGACTACTAACTGGATAAATTGCTCACTGGGTGCCAGTGTTTTGTACTGACCAACAACTGACCATTCAAATACAAACAAACATTCTGAAATGGGTTTCTCCAAGTTCAGGGCTTCCAGGCAGAGAGGAGCTTCAGTCCTCTTTTGAGGATGATGGATGATGACTCTCATGTCATAGCAAATGTCATACCTTCTTATTGCACGGAGTATCTCTCTCTCTCTCTCTCTTGGCTAACTCATTTTTCTTTTGGGAAACTACATAAACACCCATCCCCCACATTAACATAACAATTTAACACAAGTGGCACATTAACCCCACATACAAATTTTACAAATCCAAATTGGTTGTTCTCCCATGAGCTTAGCTCCTGCTATCAATCTGGTTTTTCCCATTCTTTTTTCCCTTTCGAGTGAAGGTCATGTTAACTGGGCATGAAATGGGAAACTAAGGTCCAAGTTGGTACTTGAATTGATGCCAAAATTGATGTTTGATAGGGTTTACTTTATACAATAACTCTCCTTTTGAGTGAAGGTTATATTTAACTGGGCATGAAATGGGAAACTAAGGTCCAAGTTGGTACTTAAATTGGTGCCCAAATTGATGTTCCATAGGGTTTACTTTATCAGTAACTCTCCTCTTGAGTGAAGGTTATATTTAACTGGGCATGAAATGGGAAACTAAGGTCCATGTTGATACTTAAATTGGTGCCCAAATTGATGTTTGATAGATAGGGTTTACTTTATCAATAACTCTCCTTTTGAGTGAAGGTTATATTTAACTGGGCATGAAATGGGAAACTAAGGTCCATGTTGATACTTAAATTGGTGCCCAAATTGATGTTTGATAGATAGGGTTTACTTTATCGATAACTCTCCTTTTGAGTGAAGGTTATATTTAACTGGGCATGAAATGGGAAACTAAGGTCCAGATTGGTGTTTACAATAGGGTTTAATATCAATAACTCTATAGTAAAAAACCAATTGTCCATTCTGTAAAATATTATTGCATGATTCTTGGGTGAGTTTATTTTTTGGGTGTAGGGTAAGGACTGAGAATGGGGGCTGTTCTAGGAATATGGGTTCACTGCAAGGCACAGGAGCTGAGTGTGGGACCTAATACCTTGTGTGGGATGGGAATTCCAAGAACATCCATCCATGTGTTTAAGGTCCATTAGTCCTTACCTAGTGTGAAGAACCTGTAGAATTTATTTTATTTTATTTATATTTTATATTTTAATATTTTTTTGACAAATGGACATTTGTGATTCATATGAAGAAGAGAGGAGGAACCCTCATATTTGGCCTTTATGTTGGACCTGAGTTTGCAAAACAGTCCTCTTCAAGGTCCTTACTCCTTACCCGAGTGTAAAGAACTTGTAGAATTTTGAATTTATAAAAAAAAAATGGATGGATGTGATTTGGATTCACAAAAGAAAGGGATGGATGGATGTGATTCAGGTCCTTTTTTCTATATATTGACGGCTGCGATTGATTTGAAGCTGATTGGATGGATCATCATTAGTAAAGGCACCAAAAATATTAGCGAGACGAATAATAAGGTACCCTCCATATGCACTAGACAAATGGAGATGGCATAATTAAATTATTGATGTGAGCAAGGCTATTGAAAAAAACAAAGTGAAATTTTTAGGGTTTGTTAATATTTTTTTGAGAGTGAGTTTTTTAGGGTTTGTTAATATTTTACTGAGAGCTAGTTTTTATAGGGTTTGTTAATTTTTTTGTTGAGAGTTGAGGTTTTCAGGGTTTGTTAATTTTTTGTTGAGAGTTGAGGTTTTTAGGGTTTGTTAATTTTTGGTTGAGAGTTGAGTATTTTAGGGTTTGTTAATTTTATGTTGAGAGTTGAGTTTTTTAGGGTTTGTTAATTTTTTGTTGAGAGTTGAGTTTTTTAGGGTTTGTTAATTTTTTTGTTGAGAGTTGAGGTTTTTAGGGTTTGTTAATTTGTTTTGAGAGTGAGTTTTGTAAGGTTGGTTTCACTCTTTCTTTTAAGTAACCATGCAAAGCAAGATCCAGATTCTGAACCACTTTGATATGCAAAACAATTTGTCAAAAGTGGTTGGGTAGTTTTAAAAAAAAAGGAAAGCTCTTACATGATGTGGCCTTCCCTGACCATGCAACGACACCTTACTTTCTCTGGCCACCAGCTTGCCACAAAATGCAACAAGTACACAACTGATCTTGAATGAAGTACATACAAATTCACAGGGATGGAAGATATTCTTTCTCCCCACCACCCCCTCTGAAACAAGTTTGGGGTTCCAGTTTATGGAAAACCTAACTAGGGTATTGACCGTTATAAAAACCAGCTTCTCGTAAATGCATCCACGAACTAGTACCAAGGTTTAATTTGGGAGGTCGATAGAACAAACTGAATTCCAAATGAGATACATCCACTAACTAGTACCAAGGTTTAATTCGGTCGGTCAATAGAACAAACTGAATTCCAAATGAGATACGTTCCTTAACCCATGTTTTTAAATAAACTTCTTTTGAAACCAGGGTAGGTTCTTTATGTAAGAAAGTTGATTTATTTATTTATTTATTTATTTATTTATTCCGTGGGTGAAAACTTAAGTAAACAAATTGAATTTTTTGGGTAAATTAACTGAATTTTTGGTAAATAGATAATTCAATCTAATTTGCTATTAAGCTTGGTACCTTCACAAATCCAACAAGTTTTAAAAAATTGTTATAAAATTCAATCTTTTTAATAATTTCTACAACTTGGAATAAGTGTGTAGTCATGTGAACATGGAATCCGACCCCGTTTTTGTATCTCATCACCTTTTCGTCTGACTACCGGTTGTTGCAGGCCACCACAGTTGGGCCATCTATCGAGTCAACAACTTAAGTGGAGTGCAAAGACCCGTAAGCTGTAATAAGCCACCAAACTAGTCTTCAACACACTCTTGGAAAATTGACTAGGTACGTAGGTAGGTAAGTAGGTAGGTAGATGGCCGGGGTGTTACAACCCATAACGCAAGCAAGGGCTCAATAAAACAACAACAACTAATACCCTACCTAGTCCATAGAAATAACACAAAATGTACCCACAAAATTACATTAAAAAAAAAAAAAAATGTTCTCTTCATGTGCACTTGTACTTCCTCCCCCGGAATCCGGTTCACAAGAAATTGTGGCCACCATCAACTTTAGGAAAAGTTTTGCCAGGACCCCACAAAGTAAGTGTCCTTGCTACACTATGGCCGGTGATCAAACGAGCGCTTTTGGTGGGTGTGGGGTTTGCGGGTGGTGAAAACATAGACAAATTATCTTACATGTATATGTCCGTGGACGTCATGTCTATGGACCCCCTTCTATGGCCCATGCTGAAGTGTCTAGGGTAAGGATTGAGAACAAGGGCCCTGTGCAAGGTAAGGGCAGATGCCAAGCCACAGGACCCGAATCCCAAGAACAGCCCCTTCAAGGTCCTTACCTGGCTTCAAGAGCACCCCATAGAGTTTTGCTTTTATAAATGGACAGCTGCAATTCATTTGAAGAGGAGACGAGGCACATTAAGTGTCGGGTTCCTAAAAATTAGGAACCATACGAATATGGTGGTGCCATGTGCCATCGGAAATTCATTCTTCAGGAGCCTTCCGGTTATGGTGGTGCCATGTGCCATCCTTTGTCGAATCCTAAATTCATTCTTTAGGAGCATTATGCGTAAGGTGCCATCCTTTGTAGAATCATGAATTCATTCTTTAGGAGCATTATGCGTAAGGTGCCATCCTTTGTAGAATCATGAATTCATTCTTTAGGAGCATTATGTGTAAGGTGCCATCCTTGGTTGAGGCGCATAAATTTCATGGAGTGTAAGGTACGGTTTGATCCACGTTTACTAGAAAAATTTCTACCTACCGGTTCTTTACAAGTAAGTTATTACCCAACAATGAGATGGTGGTGATAATGGGATGCCTTTCTTCTTGTGAGCAATGAATGAATGAGTGAATGGCTCATTGATTGAGAAGAAAAGGCTAATCCCACAACCAAAAAGAACCCCCCCAGCCCCTCTTCCATAATCCAATAACTCACAAGAAGTACATAGTACCTCACCCGCACTACCCAGAAATTTTTCTTGACAAATTTTTGTGGCTTTTTCCATCCAAAAAAAGAGAAAAAAAAAACTGGGAAACATTTGGATGTTGTTTTTTTTCTTGTGTAAATTATACCAAGTTTGCTTCATGTTTAGGAAAATTTTAGCCACATTTTCAATCTCAAAATTGCCCAAAAAAAAAAACCCTGTCGACAAAAGAGCAGCTGAGAGGCAGGGAATATCATCTCTTGCCATTTTTTTGGTTGCAAATGGGACTATTATATACATATACAATTCTCACATTATTTCAGTTTTATGATAAAGTTCTCCGTATACTCACCCTCTCTTTCACCCGTTATCCCCCCTTTCAGTGGTATCTGCAAAGTTAGGAAATTTTATTAAATCTCAGTATGAAATGCTGAGTTTCAGCATTTAATGCACGAGGTTCGAGAGCAATTACAATAATTGTACAGGTAAAAGCAGTGAAAACATTATGTAGCGTAGCAGCAGTGGAGGCGCTCAGGAAAAAGGAAAGACCGGATGAAACTCAAGTTTACCACCAAAATTGGTGGAAAACTAGTTTGGGTCCCAGTTATTTCGTTTTCTAAAGTTTTCATTCTCAGTTACGCCTTTGATGCCCTATTATGCCCGAAGTGGCCGTTCCCGCCCTGCTAATCGCCTGACTCACTCGACGGATAACTATAATATGTTGTCAATTGACTAACTGCACTTGGGACGTCAGGGTTCATGCAAAGAGAGAAAATTCTCACCATATTATTATTAAGTATTATAATTGTGGGAGTATATATCATTGGCATTGATGCCGCCGTGCCGTAGGGGAGTACATATTACATACTTGAAAAATAAAAAAAAATAAAAAAATGAATGAATTATTTTGTAACTACCGAAACGTACCGGAAGGATGGGCTGTCCAGGACATAATCGGAGGTCTAGCAGAAGCCCTGGGATGAGCTCGAGTCAGGCATATATATATTCTGCACAATTCATGAGGCATATACATGAAGGGGCTGATGATAAGACCTCCCCGATGCTTTGAACATGGAAATAATAACAAGTAGCTTCATTGGGTGGGCACCAGGTGAGTGGGTGGGTGAGTAGGATTAATTAATTACACTTAACCTAATTTGAGATTATGAGCCTGAGTGAACAAGTATCAAGAACAAGGATGGATAGTTTTCTGTTGGGTGGTTAAAGTTCCGTAGCTAACCATGGTGGTTAGCGCAGTTGTTGTTTCACTACCAACTAACCACTCCCAAGCTAGTGAGTGGGTTGTTAGTAGGTGGCTAGCAAAAATAGCAATTACCTATGTATAAACCATCTACATACCCTAGTTACCTATTTTCCTACTTATCTATCTATCTATATAGACGACTTGCTTCTTTACCAAAGCTTGGGTTACCAAGGTGAAAGAAACTAGATATTAACTCACTTGAGGTTCATCCACAATTGAGTCATAACGGACATCCAATGGATGGTGCACTGATGATGGACCATGCTAGTTCACTTTTCACCTCGCACCATCATCAGGCCCGCATTCCCAGAACAGCCCTATTCTCAATCCTTATCCGACATAAAGATCTAGTAGCCTAGAATTGTAACCGGCTCCAATTCATTTGAGAAGGAGAGGATGCAAGAACTTTACACATGTAAGGGTAAGGTGCCATAATCTTGTTGTTGATGCAGAAATTTTTGCATTTGAGGGTATATGGTGCCCTCCACATAATCTTCGAAAACAAATCTACCAGTTCTTTACATATGAATCATTTAAAAAATTCTTTGGACCCAATAAATATAGCCTTCATGGGTGTGTTCCTACTACTACTACCTACCATATGACCCACCACAATGCACCAGTGCAACATCATCGACTGGAAAACCCATTAGGACTCAGTTATGACCACTATAGAGTTCCCACCTTAGTAACATAATCTTGTAATCCCTCTTACTTCTTGTCTAATTAGTGAGTAATTTATTCTTTAGTAGATCAGACCTAAATTGAAAATCTAAGTGGTTATTGTGTAGGTAGGTAAGTAAGTAGGTTTGAAGTCACTTGGTAACTATTAGGTAGGTAGGTAGGTAGATGCATGTGGGTGGGTTGTTATGTAATGTAACCACTGTGGTTAACTATGGGAGAGGAATACCAGGGCAAATTTTGTTTTTCCCTGTCCACACAACATCATCCATCCATCCATCCATCCATCTTACAGGGGTGCTAGTTCACTTTAGCCCGGATAAATAAAGGGTATTTGTTGGTGAGGGTCCCATAGAAAACACCTGGGAGGGAGGAAGAGAAGGGGGGAGGGTTGTTACAGCTTTCACCTACCATGTTCCAAACTAACCCCATGGGTTAATAATACCCACCCCCCCCTTGGGGTTCATCAAGTGACAGAAATCAAAACTCCTGAGCACTGCAAAAGCACAACACTTTTTCATGAATGATTCCATTTTCATGAACAGAAAGAGAAGAAGAAGAAGAAGAAGAAGAAGGGGAAAAGAAAAAAAGCTGGACCCGTGTGCTAACCTGCAGTCAATGATCTGGGGTCAGGCTCACCCGGGTGGGTACTGTGGGTTGGGTACAGTAGGGTTTCTTTCTTGGGTTGTGGGTCAGGCTTGATTGATGATATAGGTATCATGCATTCAAGTTTGGAAACACACACACACACACACACACACACACACAACTCTTTGTGTGTGTGTTTTCTATTGTGTTGCAATGAGGTTAGGGTGGGTCTGGCCTCCATGCAAAAAAGCCTTAACTCTGACACTGCACAATTCACATCACTGCATACCCAATATGTTAATTTTGTCTCTGGCTTCTTCTTCTTCATGCTTGCTGCTGCTGCTCCTCTTCTTGCATTGCTGTTGCTCCTCAGCTTCTCATGAAGAAGCCCTTCTTCTCTGTGCCAATAATACATATTTTAATATTGTTTTTGATTCTTTCTTCGTGCTTGCTGGTGTTCCTCTTCTTCTGATGACTTCTGATGAAGCCCTTTTTCTTGGGGTTAATAATGTCTTTTTATATTACAAAATTATAAACCCTAGATATGAGAAGAATGAGCTTTTAATTTAACAACTGTTACTTTCTTAGATGCTACTTATTATTCTCTGTTTTTATAATGGACTAATAATTCTTGTGCTGAATCAGTCTGTTCTTCTGTTCAGCACAGCTAATTGCCGGTTCTGTAGACCTAAGAATCAGGCAAGCATTGCCTTGCTTGCCATGCATTGCCAGTGAGTTCGGTAGACCTAATTGCCATGGCTTTTGCCAAACCTGTTTGGACAAAAAAGAAAAACAAACTAGGCTAGCAGATAATGTTAGGGACTGGGAAGGGTTTGGTTGATTTTGGCTCCTACCTCATCATGTGTTGTTCAACTCAACTCAACTCAACTCAACACAATACCCCTGGCATTGCCTTTCCAGCAGGCTAGTCTGCAAACTCACTCTCGCTAGGAGCTGGAATTAACAACCTTTTGTTCCAATCTTGATGCTCATTCAAGAAAAATGCTCACTCATGAAAAAACCCAAATAAGATGGTGATGTTAGTTACAATTGTAGTCGGGAACTCATGGGGAACATGCCATATTTCCTTGCATGCAAAAAGAATACCTATGATGACAAGTGTCAATCAAGCATCATTTTTCTTCATTGTTGTCCAATCGTTATGTTGAAATTCATTTGGGAATTTCGAGAGGATGATATCTGTATACACATAATGTTTGTTGTAATTGAGAATTGCGTACCAAGAATGTTGCTTTGTCATAGTTGTCCTAAAGCTCTTGGACCTTCCCTTTAACTCATGAGGAGCTTTTTGCACGTCCTCTATTGGGATCAAGGAGTTTACCATTAATCCACACCTTAAGCAAGGGGATATGTCATATCCAAACCTCCCTAAACTTCATTTACTATTAATGTAACCTGGGCCCGAGTGTGAACTAGTTATCCAACTAATTTTTCCTTCCAAAACCAAAATTTGTAATTTAATTAAATATTCAATCTAAAAAAAAAAACTCAAAATTTGATATCTCCCACATCTCAAATCTAAAAATTTCTAAATCACTTTCATTAAATCATACTCATCATGAGTTTTCCAACACTACTAAGAACATGACCAAATTGGACTATAAATTTCTAGTTTTAATTAAAATAAAATCTCAATGAGAAATTTATGAAATGGTATTCTACCTAGTATGCAGTGCACTCAGTATGTCTCAGCATTGAGTATATATTACTTGGGGATGATTTCACATGTCAGAAAATAACAGAAAAGCATCTTGAAGAGTATTAATAAAAAAATGACTGCATACGAAAGGGTCAATTTTGTGGGTGGGCGACAAAAGAAGTTAGGTTTTTCATCATTTCAAGTACCTATTTGAACACCAAAGAACTGAAAATGGAAAAAAATAAAATAAAAATGAAGCCTTAAACCCTAAACCCTACATTCCTTTTATCACACATCTCTTGGGGGGCAAAGAACACTTTGAGGAAAGAAACCTGTCATTGCCAGGGAACCATTGTGTTTGGCTAGAATAGGAAAAGCATATTTTATGAATGGAATAAGAAATTGTTGATCATATTTGTCGGTAGTACTGGCCAAGTATATTTCCACACCCGAATGAATGAATGCTCAGACTAACCGACTACTCATAGTGACTTACCCAATTGTTCAGACTATGATGCAAAGGGCCATGGATGGCAGAAGAGAAGAGAAGAGAAGAGAAGAGAATGCATGATGCTAGTCCAGCTTAAAAGGGAACTCAACAATGCTCAAAATGAGGCAAGCCTTTTTGTTCTATTCCCTTTTTTTTTTCTCTTTTTTTTCTTTAAATTAAAAATAAAATTTGGTCCGTACTTCCTTTTGATTCAGAGGCTGAAAAGATAAGCCTTAACTTGCCAGGAACAAAGAGAAAGAACAAGTGAAAAACACCCCGGAAAGCACCCGCAAAAGCATGCACCCACAAAGGCCTCCCCCTCCATGGGTTTTGTATATGTGTGTATCTGACAACACCAACTTTTGCCAACAAGAGTGAACATTGACCATGTAATTACTCCAAGGCTCCAAATACAAGAAAATATTTTTGTGGAATATTTGAGAAAATTGGAAGTGAGCAAAAAAAATCCCACTGAAAAAAAAGATTATGACCACATAGATTGATCGATTGATCAACATCCCAATAATAAAAGTGCCAAAAAACATTTGATGGAATTATGCCAAAAAATTTCATGGAATATTTTTTTGCGAAATGGAAGGTGTTCCGAGAGTGAGATACATATGTATGGGATTGCTTTGTTTGCCTAATTGACACTTAGACAAATATTGACCTTTTAGTCATTTTCCAAACCTTGAATCAGAATTTCCACGACAACAAACATGGGGATTGATTAAGCAACACTATGAAGGCAATGTTTTTACCTTGTAGGAATTGACATAATATTGTTAGGGAAACATATTAGGTAAAGTTTTAGAAGCCTTTTGAGAATTTCCAATGGAGTTTAGAGTAGAGTGTATGTTATAGGTCTCACAAATGGGTTGCAATTGAGCGAATTTGTATTCCATGTGAAAACCTAAAGTTGAACACTTTAACTAACAATAGATTGGGGATGGTTGAGGATGAAGATTTAGAGTAAAATATGAGGTTGACTAAGTAAGTGTGATTGCTTAGCTTTCATCCTTTTCTCTAAAGACTATTATTTGCTTTTCAAAGATGGTCATTGTCTAACCACGATAATGTCTAACCATCAAAAGGTAATATTTGCTAAATGCTTAACCCTCCCCCAAGGTTTGATCCTAAAACACTCATGTTTTTTTTTAGGACCCTAATATTCTTGGGTTACTTCTAATGGTAGTAGGTGACATGTAACATGACCTAGTGCTGAACTGAATCCACTACTTGCAAGGTGACCATGAATACCAAGCATTGGGGGGTTTTTGGACATTATTTGAGAGTTTCCATTGTTGTGTGTGTCTAAACATTCATGTTTTCCTTAAACTCTTCAAGGCCTTATGGAGAATATAATTGGAAACACAACCAATGTTGGTTACCGTTGCCACTTTACAAAAAGTTTGATACTTGTCAAGCAAAACAAAGGAGGAGAAACCCCATCCAAAAAATTCAGACCCCATAGATGTTCAAAAAATATTTTAAAAATTAGAAATCGACTTCATGGCTAGTTAGAGTAAGGTTGTGTTAAGACTAGGCTCATGGGTCCAATATTAAGTGAAAGATTATGGACTATTAGTACGGTCTTGGCAATTTAAGTTGTAAAAAAGCAATCATTTGAAACTTCACGCAAAAAAATTAGCATCCATCTAAAGCTTTAGGAAAAAGAATTGACCATTCATGGAAAAGCTACATTGTTTTAGTATCCACCCCATTTCTTCAAATTTGAAACAACAAAGGGTGGTTACCATGGACAATCTTGTAACATTACTTTTTCATCTTATATACATAAACACCCATTTACAAGATTAGAATCTTAAGTGAACAATAGAATTGAGGCCAGTTGATTAATGAATGAAAAATGATGGTTTGGTGTTGGATGAAAAAGTGATTTACATCCACATGTTGAGCAGGTTATGGATGCAAAGGAGGCTGATTAGGTTTGTTAATCAACACAAGGTTTTAAGGTTTAGGGTTTTATGGTTTTGGGTTACCTAGTGCACATCTCACAATACCATCGGAGTCTCAAAGAAACTAGCCAAGGTCCTCTTCACTAATGAGTCCTTGGAGAAACTAGCAAAGCCCTCCTTTGTTGTTACCATTTTATTCTGTTTTGGCCGGCGACCAACGGACGGTGGCGGGAATGAACCTCAAATGTGCACCATGACGCTATGGAAATACCATAGCTGTCACAGTTTACAGGGTTTGGTGCACCACCAACCGGACAACGAACCCAGTTTGTCCAGACATGGTGGGGCTTAAATTTTTTCTAAAAAAAATGTGGAACTGGGGGTGGGACTGGTCACGGCCAACTGGGACCATCATGCCCACACTCCAGTTGCATTCACTTACATGAAAGTACTGAAAATAATGCGACCCCCAATTTGGTTGCGGAAAGAAAGAGAGAAAGACACACACACAAACACACACACTTATTCACTTGGATGAGCCTGGGTCAGATTGAATTGGATGTTATTAGAAGGTTGGATGGATGTAACTTCATGTGATAGACCTGGCCAAGCAATTTCATGAGATGGTTGGATTGAATGTTCGAAAAGGGTTGGATGTAACTTTTCATTTTGGTGGACCTAGTCAAGCAATTTCATAAGGGAGTCCAAATAATTCACTCCATTCATTCATGGACTTTTCTTGCATGCTCTTCAAGCTCTTCCTTTTTTTTTGGTTACTTTTCTCCTAGTGGTGCTCATGTATCCCCTTACCTTACTCCACTTTGGATATGTGGTGGGGGAAATTATGGATGCATTTTACGTGTGACATTTGATTTTTTCATAAAAATCATTCATATTCTTTCATAGTTTCTAGTGCTTCTAATTGAATTTTCGTGTGTGTGTCTGATGGTGTACTCAAACAATATAGTCCACTTATGACTTAATGTCATATATTTTAAATTATTATAAGTTCACTTCACTTAAGATTTTACACATTAAAATTGTCCCCTCATAATAATACTAGGTTGGTCCGATGTCATTACATACACTCATCAACATTGATGTTTCTAGTTTGAAGAAGTAGGTAGCATTACTCGGTGGCACCGTGGAGGGCTCAAGCACAATACAATCCCTCTTCCATGCTCCATATTTTCTCCCGTTTGTTGGTTTGGTAAACTATCTTACTTAGTTAAATTTTTATAATATCCTAAAAATTCATGAAGTACTAGACAGTTTTTCCTCTACACTCATATACCCTTTTTTTTATTGATAAGATTATTTGTTTATTTATGTTAACGTAGTTGCCCTACAAGAAAAGTTCAAATTGATTGCCAATCAACATGACAATAAGTGTGAAAACACATCTTCACAACAAATTTTGAATAGTGGGTGTAGGCAACTTTGGGAACACTCATTGGGAATTGGGGATGCTTTGGGATAATACCAAGCCCTAATACAAAATGTGGGACTATTGCCAAAATTGAACTTAAAAGTGTAAATATATCCATGTTGATAGGTTAATTAAATTGGGCAAGTTATTAGTTTTAAGTGGTTCTACATAACAATTCACACAATCTTTTTTTTATATCTTGGACATGGTGAACTAATTGGACAAAACTAATTTTACAAATAATTTTAAATTTTTAGTTTGGTGTAATGTAGATGGAATTGTACCTATCTTATGGAATTGGACCAAGGCTCCAAAAGTTTTTGGAAGCCTCTTCTTAACCAAAGGCTTTGTAAATTCAAAAGAACCGTTCTCAAAACCACACTAGAGGTTCTAATATGATAAGTTTTGAGAACCGAAAATTCAATGGGGGAGGAAAAAAAAAAAGGTGTCACACATTTTAATGGTAAGATTGTACTATAAGTTTTTAAATTCACAAAAACTTATAGTACAATAATGTGTTATATGGTTGTGATGGTCTCACCATTTGTGGAAGTGCACAAGTTGGAGTGCAATGTGGTGGGTGGGGCCTTAGGATGATGGGTAGGTAGATCAACTAGCTAGTGAGGGCTTGGTTATATTGAGCAATGAGGAGGGGGGGGGGGGGGGCGAGGAGGGACCATTTGGGCCCAATTGGAACATCCCGTTTGTGGTTACTACAAAAAGATCCGATCGTCCAAATGGATCTACAATGATCTTAGCCACACAAATTGGTTGGCGGAAATAATTTGACTCCATATAATTTCATGCCACCAAACTGCCATCTCATTGCTTCATTTGCCAAAATGACCACCAAGTCATTGTTTCTCCAATTGTGTGTCATTCATTCATTATATGCCACCACCCAAGTCCCTTTATTTATTTATTTCTTTTCTTTGGGGCTGACCAATTGGGTATCATATATGACAATTTGATTGCCTATGTAAAACAAATTCCCAACCACCTCCCCCCCGCCCCCTCAAAATAAATTATTGACCAAAATTCAGTGAAGAAAATACAGTTTATTTTGAGGTTATTTTGGGCATCCAAAAGGCTTGAATGACCCTCTTACACAACACACAAAATAGCTCCAAAGCTACTACAATTGGCAAAGAAACCATGATAGATTTTTCATTGGTACTTACATTGGATGAGAAAAGTTGTAAACTCCATCCCACTTCATTGAATACATACATACAAACAAAAAAAACTTTGAAGACTTAAAAAGCCCATGACATTAAATTCTTTAATAGTACAAACCATAATGTCTCTAACCCATCCAAATACTATTAGGGTTGATATGGGCTCAATTTTGGGGTTCTTATGAAACCTTTGCTCCGTCTTATTTTAAATTTAATTTTTGGAGATGAAAATTACTCTAAATTCTATAATTTTGGCTCTATTGTTCCCAAAATCACAAAACAACAAACATGCACATTGCATCATTGTTGAGGGTGGGCTTTTGACAGCACCAAAATGAGAGCAAGGATCCCCATCCATGACTCGGACGAGAGTTTTGGTTTTGATGTGATCGTGTCCAAACATCTCATTAAATTATATTTAAAAATTCAAAAAAAAATAATACCTATAGTAATATTGTAGTACAAGGATAACTTAGCACATGTGTGTTGAATAATAATTAATATTAAAGATTTCATTTGAAAAATAAAAATTAGCAAGGAGAATGAATAATATTTTGAAAATTTTGGTAATTTTTATTTCCTTGATGAAAATAAAAGGAGGAAAATTTTGGCATTTATAGAAATAATATAATTTGTGTCAAAGCCACCAAGGTACTATGGTTATAGATGGATACCTACACACACTTTCTATTGTTGTAGTGTTCTTTTTTTTTTTTTTTTTTTTGAGGAATGCAATGCCGACACAAAATAACTAAAAATGTCACTACTACTAGATCGGACCAGATTTCCAAATAATACGCTGAAATAGTTAGGCCTATTACAAAGTTGTTAGCAAGCATTTTGCCGTAAAAGTCGGAAAATGGCATGTACTTACCGCATAAGGACACCACCAGCTACTGGGGTCCGGATATAGTTGAGGTGCAGTGAAAGCACTGAGACTATATCCGGAGGGAGTCAGTCCCCATGGCCTCGTGTCAGTTACAAGATATAAATAATCAAACAGGGAAGAGAGGCAAAATGGCTTGACTACTACTCTTTTCTCATAACCCTAAATCCATGAAGAGCTCTTTTCTCACAAACAGAAAAATGAGCTCTTCATGGATGAAAAAGTAGATTACTTTCATCTACCTTCAAGAAGGAAGGTAGTTAGTTATGAGAAACAATATTAGCAGGCTAGTCTCAAGGACGAATCAGAATGTGCCACATCAACCAGTGAGATTTGCCTTTCGTCGCATTATTAGTATTATTTATTATTGTTATTATTATTACTCCGGAGTTATATGGAGTGTTTTATAGCATAAATGGCTGTGCTGAGCTCCGTATGGCAAGTTCATACTTGAAACCAGCCAACAACAACAACAAGAGTTCAAATATAAAATGTTCCCATGAAGTTCTGTTCTGCAGAGCATGAAGTTCTGCGGTGCAAAACCATGAAGCTCTGCACTTTATAATTAGTTACTTGACAACCACACCTCGTGAGAACATTCCAACTACATGTTCTGTAGTCTCTCTCTCCCCCCCCCTCCTCCCCTGACTGACAGGGTAAGCCAATAAAATTCAATAATAATAATCACAGTAATGATAAGCAGAACATTTAATTTCTTTAATGTAAAATTCTCTTCCTTCTTGGTGGCCGATAATAATAACTACCCGTAAACCACACATGTCATCAACATTCCTCAAAATGTGGGACCAAATGAAATTTACATCATTTCGGGTATACTCTCTCTCTCTCTCATAGACACAAGGCCGTAAGAAAATCAAATTGTTAATTGTCTGATAACGTCCTTGGAGTGTGGGGGCATCATTTGTTAAGTAAGTGCCCTGCCCAACTTGGCCTTGAGAGGGCATTACCAAACCGACGTAAAGACTAAAGACCATCGTTTGTTTCTTTTTTTTCCTCATGATACCCTGCATTGGGTGCCACGGAAGAAAAAAAGAAAAAAGAAAAAAGAAAAGGAGGGCAGGCATTTCAGAAAATGTTTTCTTGTAGGTCTTTTGCAGCAATGATAAGAACAAAAAGATAAGTAAATTCCATTAAGAATTTTGCTTTTCCTTCCACTTTCCTAGTGTGGTGGCCCATAACTTTTACCTATTAATCCAACACCAATAACAAAAAAGGAAATGAATACTAATGCGAATAATAATAATAATAATAAAGTATTAATTCATTTAATTTATCTCACACCCCAAAAAAATTAATTTTTTTTTCCAAAGACCAAAAAAGAGTTCCCTAAACCCTAAAACCCAAGAGGAGAGAGAGAGAGAGAGAAGGGAAGTGGAGGGAGAGAGGAGGGGTTGGAAAAGAAACAAGAGAGATTCCGTTCCAACCAACCGTTTCAAATGGAGGTAAAAGGTGGGAGTAAAAGATGTTCTCTCTCTTTCTCTCTCTGTGTGTTCAGAGTCTTCAAGACTCTGAACACAATAATGGGCGACCGATGACATCAGTGGGCCGCCCGCGGAATCATTTGGGGCGGGGCGGGGGGGGGGGGGTAAAGAAAGTAAACAGTTAAAAGAGCAGGTGGATGGCGCGTGTTGTAATTTATTACGTACTGGTTTTGGGGAATCGGTCCTTGACGACGGTAACAGTAAAAAAAAAAAAAAAACCACAAACACTTATTATTAGCTCCAGAGGCGCCAAAACCTGTCGGGGTTTCCGTTGTCGGAACTGGGCAGCCGAAAAAGTTTACCAGCTGCCCAGAACAGCACACACTCTCTTTCTTTTCTCTTCTCTCTCTTATAGCTATTATTATCTGTCGGAATTCGGTAAGAAAATTTCAGTTTCGGGCAGAAGGACCCGAGCAGACTCGCCCACTGCCCAAGTTTTTTTCTTTTTTCAAAATTAAAAAATAAAAGGTATTTAGTACCTTTTCTCTCTGTCTCTTTAAAATTAATTTGACCGGCTCAACTCCGGGGGTGGGTAGGTAGGTACAAAATTTGCCTACCGACCTCAGTCTTTATACCTACCTAGTTCTACTTTAGCCTTTTTTTGCGGTTACCTAGGTCTAACCATGGTACGGTACGGCCACCAAATCCAGGGCCCTAGATTTACTAGTAACTCCTTTTAAGTCACTTTCTTCTTTTGATGTTTTGTGGGGAGTGGGGAGTCTTGTTTTTGTTTTTTTTTTCAGGGGGACCCTTTTGGCTCTTTCGTGTGAAGGAGGGGCTACTTGTCCCACTATTTTTCCATTTTTTTTCCCCAAAGATTTTTTTTGAGTTTTTAATTTATTTTTAGGGTTGGGTGTGTTTAAGAGGAGGGTGAAAAATTCAATCCGTGCCAAAGGCTTCATTTGGATTGGCACTTCATAATAACCCGTTTGAGTGTGTCTAACTTGTAAAGGAATTAGAGTTTGGATGTGAGGTTGTATATTGGGTATGTGGTTTACAGTTTTAACATAAGCTGTTTTTAGTACTCCTTACGATTTTGGTGATATCTTATGGTGTTAGTGTGGATGGAAACTGTTAATTTATAAAGGACCATGGGAAGGAAATAATTGTGTAAGAATGAATGCATTTTAAGGCTTACATAGGAAAACCCCATTTTGGGAGGGCACTATCAGCTAAATATTTCTTAGGGAGGAATTAAGTTTTACCTATTAGCGAAGCACATTGTGTTATGCCCCACTAGGAAGTAATATCGGCTGTGGTGGGGGTGATTGTTTATGAGTCATCTACATTATGATGGTTGGTTGAAACCTAATTGAGTTGCAATTCATATTTGTAATATGATAGTTGACCCAAGTCCAACAAGCCCGTTGGAAGTTGAAACCCAATGCTTGTACTATGAGGGTTCATTCAAACCCAACCCATTTTTGTATAGGTTTGGTTCATTGAAACCTAATTACTTTGAAGGCCATATTGGTATTAAATGGTCGATTGAAACCAAATTACATTAGGATGGAACGTCCATCAAAACCCAATTGTGTAGAAATCCATACCCATTTATATTACAAGGGTTGATTGAAACCCTAATTTGTGAAAACTATAAAAAAAACCCGAAATAGCTCCCACATGCCTCCCCATTCCTGGTGGGCTGAATGGAATTTCTATTCGCAACTGTGTTCATCAACTGTGTTCATCACTTATTGTGACCTAGACTAATAGTAAAAAAAGAATAGAATAAAATAAAATTGCTAAGGGTAGGAATTATGAGGACATCGTATATATTGTATGGAAATTGATTGAAACCCAATTGGGTAAAAAGGAAAAAATATGACTTTAAAGTTATTATTATTATTGCTCTCGATTGTTGAATGAAACCCAACCCCATTGGGTTGAAACTCATAATTTGTCGTGTACTTGTAAAAACTTTTGCTTTTGAGGAGAGGGGCGTTCGGTGTGGAGGGGGGGAGGGGGTTGGGGGCTGCCAATGGGATACAAAGCTCCTGGTGTCAAGTAGGTAATTTGTCTATGTGGTGCGTCCCCTCCTCCTGGAGGCAGGAGCATGGATCACAAAGTAGTTGGAAAACAATTGTCCTGCCAAAAGTGGTCACAGACCGCATGCTCGGAGGAAAGAGAAGAAGCAGAAAAGCTACTAGTACCTGTACGCAAGCAAAACAAAAATGAATTCAAGGAACCCACCAGCACCCACACAAGTCTAGGGGAGAGGAGAGGAGAGGAGAGGAGGTGTGTGCACTTGGGGAAGTCCGGCTGGTGATTGAACACTTAAGCGCTGAGGGCACGCTGGATCCAAGCAAAGGGCTCTGTGTTTTTGATGTTGAAACAAAACTTGAACCCCTCCTCTTGGCTCATCTGAAACACTAACAATCTTAAAAAACAGATACAAAATGAGAAAGTTATAGCTCACCAAAGTAAAGGGGGTCAAGAACTCAAAAAACAAACCACCAAACACTACAAATGTCAATTCCTGAACACCAAAAAACAATTTCTTGCTTTGTTGCTATTAGAGTTCAAAGATGATTTGAAGAACTTCAGGTGATGCTCCTGTAGCACTTTAAATCGTTTAAAATGAATAAAAAATTAAAAAATTAGAAGGTTTGAAAGTATGAGGGGTCCAAAGAGAAGGAAAAAAAAAAAATGCATTGCGTAAGTTGAAAATCTTATTATTATTATTATTTTCATTAATCCTTTTCATTTTCACTTCAAAGAAGATTTCTAAAGCTTGAGGTAATGCTCCAATAAAATTGTAAATCACTCAAAATGAAGCACATATGATGAAGATATAAATAAGTGTTCAGTCATAGGCAGGTAATGGATGATGGGCCGGTCTACCCTACGCATAATAATGATTCTTTTTTCAAGCAATTTTGAGTACATCTGCCCACCTTCATCCACTTTTCGACATGTAAGGCAAGGTGCGAGGAGGTGTACATATCATGTACTTGTAAATAAAAGTGCGCTCTCTCACACACACACACACTCTCTCTCTTACACTCTCTTTCTCTTTTTGTTGATGAAGTCAAAATGCAATTGTTACAAATTCCTCGTTATAACAATGAGGTAACATTTACAAAGAAAAAGACAAACTAATGTTTCTAAAATTATTATTTTTTCTGGTGCACTTTGTCAAGGACAAAGTTAAAGAAATTGCTATTCTAGAGCAAAAAGACACCACCTCCAACCCCCCGGAAAAGGAAAAAAAATAAAAGAGGGTATTAATGTTCTGCTGCTGCTGGTGGTGGGTGGTTGTTGTGATTAGGATTACTACCTAGTAGGGTTGGATCAGATACCTATTCCGAAGAAAAAGGTGTGTGTGTGTGTGTGTGTGCGCGAGCTTTTTGTTTTTGTTTGTGTGTCGGGTAAAAGGGTCAAAATGGACTACATTGCATACACTTGTAGTTGGATGTTGTTGTGTGGGTGTGTTGATTTTAGACTTTAGGAAGGGGAGGAGTAAAGAAGGTCAAAATCAAAGCCTTCTTCCTTAGTCCTTCTTTGTCTGAATCTTAAACAGAAAATTGACATTCCAACCATTTCATGTATGTTTCCCCTGTCTTTTGTGACGACCCGTTGTCAGCCAATGTGTTTTCCTAGGGCGAGGGGGTACCCTGGGTACCCCCCGCCTTAAGAACCCATGTTGCCTACTTATTGCTTTTCCTTTCTTGTTATTGTTGTTTTTTTCATAACTAGCTGAGTAAGCTAGTTTATTATGTTTTATATATTTGGATCACACAGGGTATCAATATAAAAAGTGTTGTGAAATTCAAAGTCGTCGATTATCAATTCCATTGTGAAAGCAATACATTTGGTTATCAATCTACTTGAATTATTTTGGAGCAATTGCATAAGGGTTGAGAATTGTTAATTATATAATATCCTAAGTAGGGTAAGTTATGGGTTTTTTTAATAAATTAATTGTCATCTATCATAAACTTGTTTAGAGATTTAGGATTGATAACCTATATAGATGAAATTCCAATCAATTGGGTAGGTTATTAAAATTTGAATAAGTAGGTTATCTATCAATTACCAAAAACATTAATGATCGATTGGTAAGTGTTATTAGCACCCAGCTGGATAATTGGGTAGTTTTTCCAAATAACCGGCCAACACTGGTAAGAACCATCAACTCAAGTTCCAATTAGTAAGAAACAAATTGGAATCGGGTTTGATTTTCAGAAAATCTGACTAAAGAATTTTAAACTGACCTGATTTTATTTTCTCAAAAGAATCGGAGCCAAAAACAAGCTCCGTGGTTCTATTTAGGGTTTAGAATTTTCCAAGGACGTTATATAAGATACGGAGTGGCAGATTATGTTCTTTTTTTCTTCACCATATTATTATGTGACACAATCTTCTGGTGATAATCAAAAGCTCGTAATAGTGTGTGAAATGTGTCTATTGAACATACATAATAAATAAATAAATAAATAATATATTTGTTGAATCTCCCTTTAATTTTGGCTAGGCCAAATTCCTCTCAAAAGTTAAGTAAGTACCTATGCCAGTCCCAAAAACATGACCATGATTAGTATTCTCTAGGTAGGGATTCCTTCCTTCAAAACATTTCCAGGTGCTGCCCAAGTTTGGTTTCATTCAAGCATGTATAATATAGTAGTACATAGTACACCTACCATGATTGTGATTTTCTCTCTCCCTTTGCATGCTTCCCTTCCCTTATCCAACCAGCCTCCATAATTCAAACCATCACACCTTACACTAGAGTTAAAAAGCCTTTTCCCTCCTCATCAATGCAAGCAGCTGCCCAGCCAAAATGTTTTACAAAGGCCCACCCCAACTATCCTAGATGTTTAAAAAAGAGAAAAGATTCAATTACAAAATAGGCCACCATCCCAAGAATAGTGTCTTCTCCGGAGCATTACAATAATAATAATAATAATGCCTTTTCGATAAAAATAAATTTCTACTTGCAGAACTTTGTCACGGGATTGGATGGGGGTGCCTACATAAGTGTAATGTTTCATCCGAAATGAGTCGATGTAAAGCACTTGAAGATTTTTTTTTTAATAAATAAATATAAAATAAATAAAAATTCCTTTAATAGTACCCAGGTGAGAGAGTACAATAAAAGGGAAACAAAAAGAGTTTGGGTGTTTCAAATAATGAAGTGCCCAACCAACCTTTTGGCCCGAGGAGGAAAAAAAAAAAAAAATTGCTATATAACGTGCTCTATAGATAGATAGGGTAGAAAAAACCTTCTTCACTTGCTTTATGTACAAACAAAAGTTGACAAGGCTCGGGTTGAGGAGTGTACTAAGTAGCCCACTTGCTGGGCTCCGTCAAGTGGTTGCAAAAGCATATAGTGCTCTTTGTCCACTTGTTGAGCCACTCATCATCATCAACAACACACGGAAAAATCAATCCTCATGTCTATTAAAGCTTGGCTCTCAGCCTCCTAAGAGAGGAAAAAACACCCTACTACAAATTGCAACCTCCCCCCCCCTTCCCTCCCGAGTCCCCACCACCACCACACTTGCTATAATATAAAAACAACAAAAATTATTCTAGCTCCGCCTGAGCTCCAAGAAGCTTTTTATTGGAGTGTCGTTTGATTTCAAATGGATTCCTAGCTCCTACCTATACAACAAAGAATTTTTTTTGGTTTGTTTGTTTTCCTCTTTGATTCCTTTAAAAAACCTGTACATGAATGAATGATTTTTACGTGTTCATGTTACTTAATCTTTCTCCTTTTCACAACACCTTTTTTTTGTTTTCCATACTTTTAATGCACTTATGATGCTCACATAGGTTTTTGCAAAATGGACTTATGTTGACTTAGGGTTTTGCAAAATGGACTTATGTCGACTTTGGTTTTTGTAGAATGGAGTTATGTCAACTTAGGTTTTTTAAGAATGGACTTATGTCGACTTAGGTTTTTGTAGAATGGACTTATGTCTACCTAGGTTTTTGCAGAATGAATGAATGTAACCACATCTACCAGGGCACCCCTTGATCTTCAATGTGGTTTGTGGCTGGTGTTGTGAGGGTAACATCCATTCTGCAAATGTACATCTTGTTCATATGGCAATACATCTTGGTTATCATCCATTTGAATCCCGTCGTGACCTACTTGTGGACGGAGTGTATCTTTTGGTAACTTGTCTTGTATACCACCCTAGGTAACTACTAACTAACCAGTGTTGTGCCAACATAAATAGATTAAGACAAGGGCTTTTTTTCTTTCTTTTTTTTTCTCCCCTCCAATTTTGTGATCTCAAAAAATTGGCAAATATTCCCCCAAAATGGAAAAACTAGTCGAATTTACACTTGAAAAGCAGCAAAACATCACTACTTTTTTTTAAGAAAAAGAAAAAAATTCATTACATTTTTTTTTAAATCAAGATAAATGCTTGTTTGTTGGGATATGATTATGCCTGAATTTTTCCCATATTATGGGCCCCATTCTCCACTTTTGGTAAACATGATAAGCCATCTAGAAGGCAATGTGCATATTTGTTGTTTTGCAATTTTTGAAACATTGGTGGCAAAGATATTGAATTTGTTGGATTGGTTTGCAATGTTGTAAATTAAATTAAAATCAATTTAGCAAGTTTCTATAAGACATCTAAAATTAAGCTCATTTTGACCAAAGTAATATTGGCAAGGGTGATTTCACTATACATTTTAATATGCTTGGGCCAACATTAAAGCCCTTTAGTGAAATACGTAAATGAAATATGGAATTTTAAGTCAAGAGTTTATGATTTCTTATTGAATACTTTAAAAGCACAAATGAAAATTTTGCACAAACGAGAATTAATTTAAAATAATCGAGAACCTTAACCTTCCAAATAGGAATTTTGTAATGTTAAAAAAGTTGCAAATGACTTCTACCAAATTAAAGATCTGACAATCTATGAAATACTCATAGATTCAACAAATTTCTAATTGTGACACTTCCTTTTCTACTTCAATGTAAGAAAATCAAGATTCACATGGGTCAACAAAACTCACTTCAACCAACAAAAATGCAAAAGTTGAATGTATTGTCACAAAATTGTACTTTCAAAGGAAAGACAAAACTACAAAGAATTCATATTGGTCCCTAAACCCTTCCCCCCCAAACTAAGTTAAGTGCTTGCATCTTAAAAGGCTACTAAAAACTATTCGGTTGAAATTATGTTGACCAAAGGTTTTGGTCGGTACCCATTGGTGAATCATCCCTACTTTAGGTAATAGCCTTAAAATCTATTGGTTGCAAACTTATACATTTTTTAAAAACTTGCTATTTTCATAATCCAGCATTGTTGAAGATTCAAAAGTTGAAAAAATCATATTATTTTCTCCCTTCAACAACCAAACTACCTATACAAGGAAACCATTGATATAGATTCAGATATGTTAGTCTAATACACAAAATAGTAATTTGACAAAAAGAAGGATAGTTGAGTTCTATTATTGTTTCTCAAATTTCAAAACAAATATAAGCTATAATCAATACAATGTATGTGCTTTTAAAATGTTTGCATCTTATGAATCATTTGCATTTCCAAACAAAATAATACAAAGCTACCCAATCTAAGACTAGTAAGCAAGCGCATAATCCACAATGTGAAAAATCACTAAAAGAACAAAAATCAATATAACATAACAAGAGAAAATATATCAATAGACACATTGAAGTAATTAATTTGTCATTAATTACTCGTCTTCAAGTAGTTTATGACTAAACAAGCCTTATTACAACACTTACTTCGCAAAGCAATATTAGTATGGATGCATATTTACAAATGGTAATTTGCAATGTTGTTCTTCCCACAATTTTTTGAAATGACAAATCCACTTGGTCTCGGTGGACAAAATCTATGTATTTGCAAAATATATAGGTGCCATAGTAGTATCTTGGCAACTTTGGCACAAATTAAATTATTTTTTATTTTGTCAAAATTTACAAAAAAAAGAAAACTTTTTATGCTGAATAATTCAAAATTTATAATTAGACTCAAACTTTAACTCTTTTCAATATAATTCAAGTTTGTGAAAACAATTCAATTAGGAAGACAACTAATAACTTTTGGTTTGGAAAGGTAGTTTTATTATATTTATTTTGTACATGTCAAAATTTATTTTCAAAATCAAAACTAAGCTCTCGAATTAAAATTTTCAAAATATATTAATTATTCACATGAGACTAGTAGGGTTCTTGAGGGGCATGTCAACTAATAGACTTCCCCGTTTGTGATTTGTTCATAGAAGCCGTTCTCTCAGTTAATAAGGAGAAGCATGCCGCACTTTGTTTTGCCCCCACTTTACTCCGTCATCGCTGGTGTGAGTGGAAAAGGAATAACTTTTTTGGTCGGGTTATCCTCTTGGGTTGCATTCGATGATCGGGATCTACGTATTTTCCCCAATTACAGCAACAACTCAATGAACCCTTTTTTTTTCTGGATTCTACCCTCTTCCGTATATGTAATTATGGCTACCGGGAATAAACCTACATGTAACCCTGGCTACCGGGGATTAAGCTATATGTAACAATGGCTACCCAGAATCCGTAAAAGCCTTGTCACCAAATAAACCCTTTACAAATACTGGAAGTAAGTTGTACCCAGTGGACCCACCCCAAAGTTCCAATGGGTTTTTTTTTTAAAAATTAATTTAAAAAATAATAATAATAATTATTATTATTATTTTGAATTTGCTAATAAAACCTCATTTTTATACTGAATTTTACCTTAGGAAAAAAAAGAAAGCTAAGTTGTCTTCATTGAGAGTCAATTTGGTTTGAAGTTGTTTGCTACGGTTGTTAACCATAGTTAATAGTTGAGTTATGGTTTTTATTACTAGCCTTAAATTGCATGTACTTGAGGGTTTTGAACTTTAACAATTCAAACAAAGCTTTTATGAAATTTTGTTTCTAAATTTCCTCTTTGTACTTCTCGTTAATGTTTTTTTCTTTTTTGGGGTTTTGTTTTGTAATAAAGGTTCACAAGTTTATACATATTATCTTTGCTTAGTTTTGTGCCTGAGAAAAAAATTTAAAAAATTAAAAAAATGGATTTATCATTGGAAGAAGACCCAAACCTACTAGTGAGTGTCAAATGCTATTTTTTATTCCAAGACTTGAACCATGTGACACATATTTATTGCCAAACATTAGTTTATTTATTAGTTTGCTTTTGTTGGTGTGATATTGTTATTAATATTTTGAAAATATGTACTTACACATTCAAACAACATGAATTTTTTTCCAAGTTTGGCCTCCTTTCTTCCTCCCAAATATAAAATAAAATAATTAATCCCTCATTTCTTTTGTTTGATTTGGAGACAAGGATTAGCAATTTTTTTATTGCAATAATAAAAACAAATATATTTTCATTCATGTTTTCCCTTTTCTTTTCCTTTTATTGTTTCTTTGGTTGCTCTATCAGATGCCTAGCTATTCTTTTATTTTATTTTGACGTTCATCACTTTGTGGAAGTAGCCTACCTCTTTTTGTATCGTCTTTACTATCAATCAATTCTCAATACTTATGTAAACAAATAGCCCGTCAAAGGGGAAGTAAAGATCAAAGGCAAAACCCTAGGGTGAGGGCATTTGCCAAAGGAAGGGCCTATGACAAGTTCATTTGCCAATGGAAGTCAAGTCTCGTCTAGTCTCACCTCATCTTGCCTTGCATTTTGGGAATTGTCCATCACCCGTGCACTTTACCCATTGTAAGGCACAAGGTGGAAGTTACGACGAGCCTAAATATATGGAGCTCAGCATGTGTTTGCTTGCAACGGAGGGTTCTTATGCCTACTACTCCTTAAGGGTGAGAGAGATTGAAGGTCCCAATTTCGTGAAACATTCCTTACACATAATAGTAAGGAACAAAATTTCAGCTATTTTTCTTGGATTTTCATCCTCAATGTTTTGTCACCCCTTGGTTGGGCCTTTGAACCCAAGAAAAAGCCCTTCAAAATTGTTACGAGGGTTAAGGCTTCCAATTGAGCGTGGTATCATGGTTGTAAGCTCTCTAAAATAATAATAATACCATTGGGGTTCCCTACGCCTTGGGTCCTTTGGGTAGGGAGCTTACAACGGTAAATCTTACGCCTAGAACCCTTAAAAGTGAGAAGGAATTAATGCCTATTTGTAGGTGTAAGATCCTGTCAAGGAGTAGATGGAAGAATCCTACAACACCTCATGATCTACTACCTATGTTCAAGGTCATGAGGACATTGGGTCTCATGCTTCTCAATGGGTTAGGACCTTGAGTGGGTGGGGGACATTCCCAAAATGCAAGGGCCGGACGTGGTTATGGGACTTTTTTCTAGGACCCTTACTTTGGGAATGGCCCCACAATTAGGTCTTTAACCTACAGGAAAAAATAAATTCAGGTGTTTTCAGGTTTCACCATGGTAGATATATCACTGTAAAAAGTGCTGGTTCACTCGCAACAAGGCAATTACCGTTGCAGTAAATGTTTAAGGGGGAAAAAAGAAGGGAAAAAAAAGGCAGTAAATAGAAAGGGCAGTAACTTATTCAGTTCTGAAATTCAAAGAGATGCCCGTGCGCATCAGGTCTCGGGCAGGTACGGGGAAGAAAAAAAAAGGAACAGTAACCCCAACTTGATGGAATAAAAAAATTGCAAACCCGAAAAAAAAGAATTAAATTAAAAATCCGGGCAAGTGGCTGAAAAACGGTAGGTAAATACCTACTTACCTACCTACCATCTACCCTAATCAATAATGAGGTCCGAATGCCAATGCCCAGATCCGCAAATCATTAAGACGTCGCCTCTGCCCCGCCTGCCCACAGTTTTAATTACCTCCGCCGGAACCTGATCGGACGGTACGGATGCGGCTAGATTCGGCTTGGATCTGACGGTGGGTTAGGTTAGGAAACGAAGCTAGGATCCAGCTTTGTCGATATCCCGAACCTGATCTGCAGGTGTTCCGGTCCGTCGGCCGGGCGGGCGGGCGTGTTGGACGAGCGGAAGCGCGCGGTGTCCGTCTGCCGTTCTGTCCCGGGCCCCGGCCCGTCCCGTCCGCTTCTCTCCTGGTGCTCGCTTTGTGCGACGTTTTTCTCTTCGCTTGACGCGCGCGCGCGCGGGCAGTATTGTGCTTCGTCGCAGCGCAGCTCCGTTCCTCTCTCTTCTCCCCACTTGTGGATTTTGTTTTGTCGACTTTGAATTCTCGTTCGTGTGTTACATGCGTTGTCGGCAGCTGTATCATCCTTTAGCTTTGTGGTAAAGGGTTGGATCTGGTTCTATTTGCATGGGGAAGGAATATTGGTCGCTAATGGTTTCGTGACTGACGATGCTGCTGCTGCTTTGCCGCGAGAAAAGGAGGAAAGGTATCTATCTACCTATCATCATCGTCGTCGCCGCGCGGTCGTTGGTCAGTCATCGGGGAGACATGTATGGATCACGTTGTGGATCTGTTCGGACTCAGGAAACGTTGTTGCTCATAGTGTAGCTGAAGTTTGGAGCGAATCCGACCTCCTTTTGCCGAATGCTTCCAGCCGCGCGTGCTGCCGTACTTGCTGCTGTCTTGGCTGATCATGTTTGCTTGAGTCCCCCTCCTCGTGGGATTGTGTTTTTTTCTCAATGTGATTTTCTTCTTTCTTGCGGACTGACTCTTTTTTTGGATGCGCGGATGATCAGTTTTTTGTTCTTGCGGGGTTCGCCGTTGTGGTCCGAGGACAGAATCTCATTCTGGATCTGTGCTGTTGTCGCTGAGATCTTCTACCGACTGGTGCCGACGATCATCTTGTGAGAAAATCCAGAGCAGCTCGCTCGAAAAAAATTCCGTGGGGCAGTTAAAGAATCTGTTGCTCCCGCGTGTTTAGATAGAAAGAGGGATGAAAGAGGTCGAAAGACAACAGGGAGAAGACAGAGGAACAACAAACACGACAATAATAGCCGCTGCAGCAGCAGCATCTGATCAAGGCAGCAGAAGGAATTGGTAGTAATGGTGGTCGCTCCTGGAGTCCTAGAGGCGGCAAGGAGAGTTCACGTTGGTGCAGCAGCATGACAGCTGCTACTGCTTTCATTCAGCTTGCGCTCATGCTGCCCAAGGTGTGTCGTTGTCTACCTCTTCTTCTACGTCATGGCCTAACAATTACAACGTCTTGTGTTGTACCGACTTTTCCTCCGTCCGTCTGGAGCATTGCTAGAATTGCTCTCCTCAGTGTGCCCATGATGATTAGGCATGGTTTCACATGCTCCGTAATGGTGTGGTTTTGCAGGATGAGAAGACAGTACAGATGTGGTCCAAAGCTGCTGTTGCGCGATGGTCACCGCGGATGTTATCCAGCGAGCAGTATCACCAGGAGCAGCAGCGACATGCAGCAGCAGCCGGTGGCCCGGACGTCACCTTGCGGTTGAGCAATTTGGAGACGGTGGCGGCGGCGGCGTCGTCAGGCTCCGACAGCGATGTGTCAAGTTCCAAGAATGTCAAGAGTTTCTCCAGTGGAGCAGGAAGAGGAGGTGCTGAGGATGGCGGCGGCAGCGGAGGAGGAGATGGCGGCTGCGTCAAAGTCGGTACGTACTGGATGATGCCTGGCAAGCCCCTGCAGCCCACGATGAATCCGACGGAAGTGTCGTCCATGGAGAAGAAGACCGCTCTGCTGGGCATCACGGAGAAGATTGCCGTCGCCTTGGCGGCAGGCAACTGTGCTGCTGCTCAAGGCCTCAACCGAGCTGCAGCATCGACGCCGAAATTGGAGCCTGAGGACAGCTGCAGCGGCGGCGGCGGGCATGATCATGAGTCTGGATGCAGGATGGTAACAAGAACACGAGCTTTGCAGAGTTGCAGCAGCGGCCCGGCGTCTGAAACCTGCTCCTTCTTGCCTACTTCTATATGTGTTGCAGCAGCAGCACGACAAAAACACACAGAGGAATTGGAGCAGCAGCGCAATGCTGCGGGATCAGGTCAGACTAGATTACAAAGCAGCGGAGGAGCAGAGTATGGCAGCATCAACGATGCAGGAGACTATTTGAGATCATCGTGGCCGACCGGAGTGTTGGATCTAGTGAGAAGAGGAACCCTGGAGGAGCGGACGCCGAGTGGAGGAGGGCAAAGCTTGTCAGGCTCCGGAGGAGGAGAAGACGTGGAGAATGGCGGCGAGGAGGAGGAAGACGATCGAGGTGGTAGCCGAGAACCCAGCAGCAGCAGCAAGTTACCATCCTCGCAGTTCCGTGGAGTGGTGCCGCAGTCCAACGGCAGATGGGGTGCCCAGATATACGAGAAGCATCAGCGCATATGGCTAGGGACGTTCGACACGGAAGAGGAAGCGGCGCGCGCTTACGATCGCGCTGCTATCAAGTTTCGCGGCCGTGACGCAATGACCAATTTCCGGCCGGTGCAAGACAACGATTTCGAAGCGCAGTTTCTTCTTAAGTATACCAAGGAGCAGGTAGTAGAGATGCTGAGGCACCACACTTACGATGAGGAGCTGGATCAGAGCCTGAAGCATTCCAGCAGCTGCTTGCAGCAGGAAGCAGGTTCCATGGCGGTGGTGGTATCAGGCCATGACGATGATCCTCATCATAGAGGAGTTCTTGCGGTTCACAGATCATCAAGTCCTCCTCCTGTAGGAATCTCTCTAGCTCCTGCAGTTGCTGCAGCAGCAGCTTCTTTGAGTTTGTCACTGAATGAGAGCATGGTGGATACCACTGTTAGTCCCGCAGCAGTTCCATCTTTGTCATCAGGATTGAGTGCTGTTTCCAATGCAGTAGTAACTGCTGCTGCTGCGACTGTGCGAGAGCACCTGTTTGACAAAGCAGTGACCCCTAGTGATGTTGGGAAGCTGAACAGGCTTGTGATCCCTAAGCAGCATGCAGAGAGATGTTTCCCTCTTGATTTGTCGGCAAACTCTCCAGGGCAGACACTGTCATTTGAAGATGTTTCAGGAAAGCACTGGCGGTTTCGGTATTCATACTGGAACAGCAGCCAGAGCTATGTGCTCACCAAAGGATGGAGCCGATTTGTGAAGGAGAAAAGACTGGATGCGGGTGACATTGTGTCTTTTGAGCGAGGACCTAATCAAGAGCTGCACATTGATTTCCGGCGCAAGCAAGTTGCTGCAGCAGCAGGAGGTGCACCATCTTCTTCAGCTTCTGACAGACTTCCATATCGTGGAGCATGGCTGCCTCAATGCAGTTATAATCCAGTAATGTCAAAATCTGCAGGTGGTCTTGCTCCTTTCAACTCTTCAATCTGGCAGCCTTTCAATTTTGCCTCTCCTCAGATTCCAAGCTTGTCTTCGAGCCTGCAACCAAGCTTAGACAGGATGTTGTATGGAAATAATGCCTACAACCAGATGTTTCAGCCTTCCTCTTCGCTGCGGTTATCTTCATCGCTAAACCCATTTCATACGAATCTTGATATGACCAGCCACAGTTTGTCAACAGCAGTGAAGGCACAGCCACGGGTGGCAGCAGCAGTAGCTGCAAGCTCTTCTGCTTCACCACCATGGCCTTTGGCAAGTACAACAGGAGCAGACTATGTTGGAGCCATTGAGCTAAGGTTAGGTTGGCAAGAAAGTGGCCGTGCAGAGGACTTAGACAGAACCCAGGACAGAGCTTTCACTAACAATAATAGCACTACAAATGTGTTCCAGTGTGAAGTCCCAGCTATCATAAACAGTAGTGGCACACGGCTTTTTGGGGTAGACCTAGAACAACACACAGCCATTGCCTCCTCTCAAGTCAAACTCTTGCAATCACCAACGTTATCCAAAATTGGACAAAGTCTGTTACCATCTGGATCAGCAACATTGGAAACGGCTGAGATTTCTGCACCTTCCCATGTGATGCATTCTTCTCCTTCTCATTTAAAGATTGAACCATTTGATCGGTTAGGAAAGTCTGCCTCTACAGCTGTGCAATCAGCAGGTCTACAATTCAGTGACTTGTCACATTCACGCTTTTGTCATGAGGAATTGTTTACAGGTTTTGAGACACTCCTATCCAAGCAACAATCACAGCAGCAACCTTCAGAACAAGTAAATATGAGGTCCTGTGTCAATTTGCAAGCAAGTTCCAGCAACTCTGCTGCTCAGGAAGGCTCACTACCTCTTGCTGAAAATCTTGCTTTGGAGGTCTGGAAGGCAAATGAAAATGCACATGAAAGCCTAATCCATGAAGATGTGCGAGCAGCTGTGAATTGTGAGCAGAGTAGTAGCTTAAATCCATGGATAATAGAGAATCACCGGAAACGGAAGAAGATTCTGGGTGATTCTGAATTGGAGTCTCTGAAAGGGAAGATAGGTTTGGGAGGAACTTGTGGTGAGACGGGTGAGACAGACACATCTCTTACTCTGGCGCATGCTGATTCCCACCACCTTGAAAATGATTCCAGACAGCAATGCCGAAGTTATGGAGAAGGCTCACTTGGCAAAACACTAGAAATTCTTCCTGCTGGTGGTGAGCAAATGCCCAAAAGGCATTGTTCGCCTGTGTGTACTCCGCTGAAAATGCAAGGTTTTGTACATGGAGGTGAATCTAGCACTCACAATGGGAATCACAACATTGTTGTAGATGGTGAAGGGCCCAACTCTAACTATACCCAGATCCATCTTGAGAACTCTCTCCCGACAGAACAAGAAATGCAATCTATCAAATGTTCCTTGGATTGGCAGATGTCCGAACCCATCTCAGTTCCTCTTCTCAGATTCCAATCAACTGAGGAGCTTAGAAATCACTTGCTTGAGCTCACAAAGGGAAGGGAAATCTTCTATAAAGACAAGGCTGGAGAGATAGTGCTGCTGCAAAATCAGAACTGGGAATTCTTCATCAATTCAGCTCAGGAGATGATCATCCAGAGATGATGAGCAATCAATCTCCTCCTACTCCTTCAGTTTGAGGAACCCATATCTCCACATTCTTTCCAACTGTATGGACATGGAGTGATTCATGCAATTGTGAACTCGACCTATTTCAGACTGTAGGGATTGAGCAATTGACAGGATGATGAGACCTTTTTTCTCCATGAATTATGACCAGATGTTGCTCCAGCAGTTTTTTTTATCATTTGACTGCTCAATCTTGGCAAAGCTCTGAGGCAACAACAAGAAGCTGGAAGCTTGACCAGCAGAAGTTTCTCTTGAGCCATCTGGTCTGCAAACAGCAGCGGAGTGCTAATGTTTTTAGCACTTAAAGAAGAAATTAAAATGATAAAACCAGTGGTAATTTCAAACCGATGGAGTTTGTTGCCAATGACCACCAGAAAAAGCTGGGTGTTGGTCTCTAATTTTCAGAGTGTACAATACGGTGGGGCAGGTCTGGGGAGGGGGGGTGGGGCTGCAAGGAAGAGGGGAGTGAAGATCAGGACATTGTACGGAATAATTCTTGTAAAAGATGTAGATCACTGATACGAGCCCCTTGTATAGGGGTGAAAGGTAAACAAGCTGGGTAAACCGACCCTTTTTTCTTATCAAATGCTTGCACTCTTGAGTTGGGTTGAGCGGTGATTGTGATTTTGTTGTTTTTTGTTTTACTGCATTGTGTAACTAGCCATTCACCTTCCTTCAGTCCACAACAATTCATCCTATTGTTCTTCCTCCCAAGATAGAAATGTGGTGTTGCCTGATGGATCATATGATTCAAGCTTTTGACTTGGTTATTTTCTGGTAATACTGTTGTTGTTGCATGGAAGGGTGATGGCAGCAGAACATGTGCAGGTGACAATACTGGTGTAGCAGAGGAAAATTAGGCAGATTTAGGGCTTTGCTTATTCTGATCAAGGGATGTGTAGATTTGTGTGGTCGTGTCTGCAGACTGGGAAAGTTGAGAATGAGCTTTGATGTTGAGCTTTTGTGCTAAAATCTCTTCTGCCATGATGGCAAGAAGGTAATTTCAACATCCTTTTTGTGAGATGGATAATTTTTCAAATTCCAAAGGTTTTTTCTTTTATATTTTCCCTCCATGACGAATTGCATGCAAGGATTTGCAAATGTAAGCTGTAGAATTGTATAGGCAGATTCAATTGAATGACGGAACAATGCACGCATGAGTTTAATGAATACTGTAAATAATTGAGGTTGCTTGATTTAAGGTGTTCTCACATATACTGAGAATTCTCTTTAGCTAACTATGCTAGACCTAAAACCTAAGTATTTTATGAAGTCGATAAGAACAGCCAAGGTACAAAGCGGTTGCTCTGCAAATAAATGTTTTTGAGAGTTGGTGAATATTGTACATAGTTTTGAGGTTGCTACCTACCTCGTAGATACTAACTAGTTTCTTAGCTTCTTTTGGGGGTCAATAAGAACAGACTGCTACAGGCTGGAACTACTGCCATGTCAACAAGCTTTCCTCAAAACCTCAACTAAAGGGATGCGTTAAACAGTCAGGTCGAAATGCATGGGTCAGAATTATGAACTGGGCATAGAGCACAGCGCAAACATGTCAGTCAGGTGAGAATTGCTTTGCTTGGTCAGAAGTAATACACTATTGGAAATGGGGCCATAAAAAACACAACAACAACTTGTGTTTTTTTTTGTTTGCAGGCAATTTGCTTTGCTCTGCTTTGCATGAGAGCGTGGAGCCCAGAGTGTTTTTGTTTGGTTGTGGACCCCATCCATCATGATTTCAGTTGGTAATCCTTGAAGAGTGTGAAGTTTGTCAGGAACCTGGTTGATGTTTCATCCCCTCAAAACATCAATCTGCCAAAAGTACCTTTCTTCTACTTTCCCCACTTTATACAATGTGTACCCGAAGGGATAGTGTTTGTCTGGTATCAACATTTGAACATACCACCATCCTGGTATTGGGTACTTTGTTTGAGATTCCTCAGGGTATTCACAGAAGACCTTAAATCAGTGACAATCCTCCTGACACGGGGAGGTCATCTTACGTTTCTGGGATGGAGCCTTACACACTTTGGAAGGGCCCGCCGTTGTTCTTTCTTGGTGCGATGAAAGGTCTCTGCAAATCTCTGACAAGTCAATACGGACAGTAAAGGCCCCTTGAACAGGGGCATTACCAGAATTTGGTGCTGTCCTCAACTGACTTGGGTGAGCACCTTGTTCTGGGAAGATTTGTGCTGCCAGTATTGATACCAATGTTGATACCAGGCTCAATTCTATATACCAGATCAATACTCGTACACACTTTCTACCAGTGAAAAAAACACTGACCCCAGGTGAAGGGTTTTAGGGTTTTAGTAAAGCTAAACCCTAAACCCTTATATGTTTGACCTTTCTTTTCAAGGCAATCTTTATTTCTTGGTTAGGGGAAAGACAACAAAAAAGAGGAGAAGAATTTGGGATTTAATTTGGTGGAGGTGGTGAGTTATGAATGGGTTCAGGGTTTTTTTAGATCTTGAAATTTTATTAAATCACAGTATGAAATGCTGAAACCCATACATCCTCATGCCATCCAACAAATGCAATCTGACAAAAGTGTGATAGGCTATTACACATTGAAAATTGAGAAGTTCAAAATATCAGAGCTACTAGAGATTGCAAAGCTACACCTGCCATGGTACCTTCCATCATCTTTCTTTTTCTTCTTATCTTTTGAGCTTTTGTTTTCAGGCTTGCAGTTTGTTGACACAAGTAAAACTTTGTATTTCTTTACATAGGAGATTGGTCCATCTTGAGATCCCTTCCATGACTTGAGGTGAAAGTCAGGAGGCTGGGTAAGTGGCAGGCTCTGAAAATCCCAGAACGGGTCTAACGATAGACTCTTCTCCTGTTACTGAAATTCCACATCCATTCCTTAGAAATTGGCTGCAAAGGGATGATTGTTAACTTAATTCCATGAACAAGGTCCAATTCCAAAGTATTTAAAATAGCTCTTTGAACCTTGAAAATCCATTAGAGTTCTCTGCAAACTCTCATGATTAGGGGGTGACAACAACCAGTTTTGACACAGTAGGGTGTCAAACACATACATAACAAGGAATGAAAAATTTTACAAAATCAAAATAACTTGGACCCAAACTAGTTTTTCCACCAATTTTGGTTGTAAACTGAGTTTCATCCTATCTTTCCTCTTTCCTGGTCGCCTTCATTGCTGCTACATGTATTTTCAGTGCTCCTACCTATACAGTTATTATAATTAGTCTTGAACCTTGTGAATTAAATGCTGAGTTTTGGCATTTCATATTCAAATTTAATAAAATTTCTTTACATTGCGGATGCCTCTGAAAGAGGGGATAGGGGATGAAAGCAGCCCCAAAGACAGGGTGAAGACAGGGTGACTTTCTGGATAACTCTATTGGATTACTCTCAGTGCAGATGTAGAACACAAGATGTATTTTGCATACGCTTTACACTAAGAATCAAAGCCAAATAAACTGGGGGCCAACTTTGAGCACTTTTGGCTTGTTGTTCAGCCCCAAATTGTTAACAAATGCTAGAACATTAAGGTCATGATATTAATAAATGCTGGAACATTGGCCCCAAGGGTTGCAAATTGGCTTCTCAAAATTGACATTATCCTTTTTTCAGCCTTGAGGCCAATAAAACGCCAAAAAGTTCAGCATTTATTAGTAGCTAGGGGCAGATTGATTTTTTTTTAAAAAAATTCAGCCTTCACTTCTAGTGTAAAGTGGGCCTTATTCCTCAACTAATGGCATTCTGGAAAACTAAATTTGAAACTCTCAAACCTTGTTATTTAAAATAAGTAAATATTCAGCAAACAAGCACCAAACATCAGTTGTTGTCAAGAATAATATGAGAAAACCCTGCAAAACTTTATTTATAAACACACTGCAGAATCCAAAAATGTACAAAAGAATAGGGAAAAACAAAAGGAAAAATGAAAGGTAGAATTTAAAGGATGCCTGGTTAGCACCAATTTGATGACAAAATCTCTCCATCTCCACAATAATTTCCTCCACAACTGGTTTGCATCACCTTTCCTCTCATTGGTGACGAACCCATGACAAAATCATTCAACTGTGATGAAGGGTTTGCCCACAAGCTACATTTTTTCACTGGGAGAAGCTGGGATTGTTAGGAATGTGCTTTTGTTGAGGTCTATGTTTTTGAAGGGTTTACCACAAGCTACATTTTTTTCACTGGGAGAAGCTGGGATTGTTAGGAATGTGCTTTTGTTGAGGTCTATGTTTTTGAAGGCTTTTTGTATCTGCATTGGACTGCAAGGTTTGGTCCATTGTTGGCAGGGGGATATCAAAAACAGGAATAGACCCCCCGTGGTTATCAGTGTGGTTCTCACTAAATCAAAGAATCAGTTGTGATCTACCCTAGTACCATGGATGGGTTTTTCAAAAGAATCAAATAACCGCCTTCTATGACCACCAGTTTATCTACTACTGGTTCTTTCATGAAAGCTACCAGTCCTTTGAGGTTTCTCAAATAACTGGAACCGCCTGGTCTTTTCATTCTCATAAATTGAAAACCAACAAGAAAAAATGGTACTGGTGCATCTCCGATTTGAGGTTTTTAAATAAACAGGAACTGGTGGTTATTAACAAAACCAAATACCCGCCCAACACTGGTTGGCTCCATCCAGGGAGGGTGAATCCCTGAAGACAAAATTCCTGAAGCATGATGCTATTGACAAAGCTTTGAAATTGTTGTCTGTAAAATCAGTCAGCATTGAGCTCAATATTGAGGAGGGCACATCAAGGTGAATGTGGGATTATATTTAAGTATGCATCTTGCTACCCATACAATGCAATTGAGTATTATGTAAAGGTATGAGATTTTATGAGACTTAGAAAATTCAAGTGAAATTTAGGCTACCAAGGTTTGATCAAGCTGGATGCAGGATTTATATAAGTCTTGCTACCCATACAATGCAATTGAGTATTATGTAAAAGTATGAGATTTTATGAGACTTAGAACATTCAAGGCAAATTTAGGCTACCACAGTTTGATCAAGATGCAGGACTTATATAAGTATGCTTCTTGCTACCAATACAATGCAATTGGGCATTATGTAAAGTATGAGATTTTATGAGACTAAGAAAATTCAAGGCATTTAGGCTACCAAGGTGTGATCAAGCATTCAGGAGGGATGGTAGGATATCGCAGTGTGTCAGTACAGTAGTTATACACAAGGAGGTTTTCTTGCACATATTTGTACTTCCTCCTCTCATGAGAATTCAGAGTTGTGGCAGCAGTTGAGCCCCACCAGTGTGACTGCAATTGGGCTTGGCACTCAGAAGAGAAATTTGGAGTGGTGAGGATGTTAGAGTCATCCTGGCAAGCATCCAGTTCAAACTTCCTGCACGATGTGATGAAGGGCGCTTGGCTCCAGTCAATCTTGTCTAGTCCTCCTCTTGTTGCCCATGAGCTTCCATCCCAAATGCTGGAGAATACTTGCATGGGTTGGTTGGGGTACATAAATGCTGTTTCTTCTGTCTTCTGAAGCACTCGCACAGGTACAGAATCAACCTTAAATCTGCCCAAAAAATACCAGAACCTTGAATGCTTCCCCAAACAGATGATCAGTGTTATAATAATTTGATTTCTAGATTCCTTTGCTCCTCTGTTGAATGCTTGAAAATTTCCAGTGTTGGGTGGTTCTATGAATTTTTTAAAAATTAACCTCTGGTTCCAGATTTAATGTAAAATATGGAAATTCAAGAATCAGGTCAGTTCCAGTTTCCCCCCCAAAAAAAAACCTCAAAGAATTGATAGTTCTCATTTCAGCAGAGCATATATCACAGGACTTACACCACTTGATGGTCATTCCAGAGGAAAGAGTAAGAGTGATATTTGGCAGCTGGATCAAACCAGAGGTAAACTCTTTGCTCCCGTCCTCCAACACCTTGACCATAGATGTTTGTTTGAAGTTGGTATGGTTCTCCACTCTTGTTGCCCAGAAATTCAAAGTCAAGCTCGCTGTGGGTGTCACCCTTCCCAGACATCTGCACATGAGATTTTCCAAATTTAATAAGACTTAACAATTGAATGCAAAATCAGAAAATGCTTCAATAAGCTTCTATGGACAACTTAAAAATTTTCTTCTGCACATGATTATTTCTTTGCACATGTGACTAGCAGTTGGGTTATGAATTCTTTTCTCGGAGTTTTTTCTTTTTGTTAAACAATCATTTTATGAACCAAAATCATGAATAATAACCCCATAAACCATTCCTGAAAACATGGGATTTGAGCCATTGAAATCAGAAAATCTTTCAAAAAGCTGCACTATGAACACACACACACGCACACACATATATATTATGATTATTTCTTACACAATTGTTATCAACATTTGGTTATGGAACCATCCTTTTTTCTTTGTCTTTTTCTCTTGTTAGACAATCCTTCTATGAACCCCAATTGTGAATAAACCCCAAAACCTTGACTGAAAACATGGGATTCAACCCAAAATCTGGGGGAAAAAAACAAAAAGCTTCAATAAGCTTCAATAATTATGTATTCTATTTGCACAATTACTTCTTACAAATGTGTGACCAACACTTGGGAATTCAGTGAATATTTCATGAGAAGGAGGAGGAGAGGATGAAGAAGTGTACATAAAATGCAGTCACAACTCCAGCTGAATTGCCAGGGACAAGCTTTAGTTTCATCTCCACGTTGCCATAGTAATAGCTGTTTTTGGACACAAATCCAGAGCCTGCATCCATTATAGCCATAGTGTTTGTTCAAGATCAAGGTGCTGAGATCATTGAGCTCCTCAGTACATTCTATACAAAATTCAAGTGTCTGAAAAATTTCCTGTGCATGATATTACGGGTTGTTGTGTGTGATATCTCATCATCAAGCTGAAGCAGCTGATCATATACTTGTGGACGTAATTAGTGGGCAATAATCTGAGGGGTACCTGAGGTTTGATCCAGAGCCATTTCCACAGTGTCTCCAGCGTCGTATACCTTGATCAAGTCATCAGCCCACATGATCTGGTAATTGCTGGCGAAGCTATAACTGATCTGGGGTTGGAGATGGAGAGGAGTTAGCGATTCCTGTTGCATTTCATGAGCTGCCTCTGCACTGCTACTAGTAGACATGGATACTAAACAACCAGCGCACACCGCGATCACAACACCCAACATGCCAGTCATGCAGTCCTGAATGCATTCCAGCTTCATCGATCCACCCATCGTCATGTCACACCACAACTTGTGCATTCTATGCAAACTGGCCCAAAGCTCGTGTCGAAACCCTTTAGAAGAACCTCGATCCGGCAACTGCAAATGTCGAAGAGACCTAATGTACCTCCTCTCAACTTCACAACTGCCTCCCGTCGCTGGCTTGCTCGCTCTTCACTGGCTGGCTGGCTGACTGCAGTAATGCAATCGTCCTCTTCCACGTTCTGATCCGCTCTGCTGCTGCTTCTTCTTCTTCTTCTTCAATTCAGTCCATGAGCTCCGACGACCAAAACCAATAAACGGTACCCGAATTTCTTTTTGTAAATCTACACCGGGGATTGATCTAACTGCAAATCGAAAGCAGAATCATCCAGTCTAGTACTCTAATAACTATTCGGCAATCATCAAATCCCTTTCCAAAAGCGAATTCCCCCCTCCCCCCACACTAAGTCGATCTCCCAGCTCCTCCCCTCATGAGGCAGCCTCAAGTGCAAATTTACTTGCTAGCTAGAAACCAGTCGAGCTTGATGAGTCTCCAAGAGGAACTGGAAGACGAGCTCTCAATTAGTACTGGTCACAGCTTCAGCAATCTCAAGATCACAGCTTCAAGAGCACTACAACTCGAGAACAAATGATCAGTCCTGATTGCTAGTACTACCAAATCTTGCATTGCATTGCAAAGCTCCAGATTCTGTGATTCTTCGCAGCACGCGGAAGACGAGATCAGATTGTCTGCGATTGCACTGCCCTCGGCTGGGCTCGCCGGCGGGCCGGACGGCGGTCGGCCGGACGGGTCGGTCCAAGCAGCTGAACCTCGTGGGAGCTAACTGGAACCAAAACCAGTTCAGTTTTTACAACTGGTAAGACAAAAGGGAGTACAATTCCCTGCAGGATTCTCTCATTAGGCTACTTACCCCACTTGTACAAACATTAGTTCAATAATGTTGAAGTAATGTTGGAGGGTTTTTTTTTCTTATTTATATAAATATGGTGAAATTGAACCCCACAAAATAGCAAATTCAATTAAATTTTCACTTTGAAAACAAAATTTTGCAAAATTTTCCCAAATTCTTTGTCGAAATCTAGCGAAATTCAGCCAGGAAAAAGAAAACCCACGGTTGCCGAATTCAATCAATTTTCATAATTTTGACTGAAACTTGGCAACACTGTTAATCTCATAACCTGTTATCTGGTAACCAATTCAACCAAAGAATTTTGTGACCAGTGTTTTCATTGTAGTGAATTTTTTGCAAACTTGGTAATTTTTTTTTTTTTAATCCAGAAATTTTTTCATGATCTACAGGGATTTTTGTTCACTGATGTTTTTAAATTAAAAAAAATTAAATTAGCCACATCTAGACCTAAGCACTTCCTAGGTTATTACTCATAGAAGCACTTTTGTAAAAAAAATATTACAGCCCACCTAGGACAGTCACCATTTAAAGCTAATTATTGTTGAGGATCCTCGCAGGTAGACCTACTTGAGGAAGATGAATTTTTAAAATATTTTTCAAATTATTAAAAAACCCAAAGAAAAAAAACCTGCTTGTAACATGGTTAAGCACTTGGTGACCAATGAGAGCATGCAATGGATGAGTGTCACTACAATTCACAATAAGTAACGCGCTTGACCTTGAGCTGGTTATCGCACATACCCATTGCTTGTGAGAATTGGGATCAATGCTGTCTTGCGCAAAGAGTGATTATGAAATCTTCATCCAAGCAACAAAGGGTTACAGGAGCCAATGAGACCCCTAGGTGACTTAACCTTGTGATAATATCTTGTCATATATGGAGTGCCAAATTTCAAGAAAGAAAATTGGGAATTTTTATTATTGCTTGCCACAATTTTTTGTATCAGCTTTTAAAGTTCTAGATATAGGTTGTAGAAACCTGTCACCATTTAATAATGCTAAATTCCTCTAGGGATACTCGCATGTGCTGCAATATTTCAAATTCGAGGAAAAAACACTATCTCTCACAACTTCTATCTAAAATTTAGACAATCACCTCCATGTAAACATACTCATCAAAGGATTTCAAACAATACCCAGAGACTACTAACCCAATTTACATTTTAACTTTGATTTTATTGAATATTCAATCACCACAATTATTCAAATTTAGTAACTCTTGGAGATCCTGTAAGTCTAAACATTACAAAACCACATTGATGTTATATACCCTTTCATTGAGGCTTTTTGTTAAGGGCTTTCCAACGGTTCGAAGAATGCGGTGAGGAGTGTGTTGGTTTGAGAGATTTCACATGACAAAACAAAACAAACTAACTACCTTCCTTTGCAGATAGATGGACCAATTTTGACAATAATTTCATTCACAAATTGTTATGATAATTTGCATATCGTATCATTCGTATATTTACAATTAATGTTGCAATTAATGAACATGTGAAGAGCATTTGTGACATTTAGATCTTTTGAAATTTTAATTTAATTATTGCCTAATGTTTTAGAAAATATTCAAACATAGACGGTGAATATGTAAAATTGAGTAGAGCCATTTAATTCAAATATATGATAATCCCTTGAAGCTAGTCAAGAATGAACAAATAAGGTTAAATGACTACTTGATCAACTAATTTAGACTTTTTTATTAAATGCATTTTGTAAACAATCTAGTCTACTGATTCTAAGAGTTGAAATTGGAACATCAGTATGATAGTGAACATGATCTTTAACCATTCAAAAGAGTTGCCTCTAGATTCAATCTTTACTCCAATTTTTCACATTTATGTGAAATTCTTTGAACACGGAACCCTCTTGCATGTTTTCTATCCAATCAGTTCATGGATTTATTCACCTTTGAAGCAAACAAATCCAATTTTGAAATTTTCTTAAATATTAGGGCAAATGGTTTAAAGCTTTCTCTAGAAATTCAATTTTTTTCTAAAATTTCCAGGGATTCTAGGCACATTGATTTTAATTAATTAATTAATGCCAAATCTGACCCACGGGTAGAGTAATGTGATAATCAAACTAGTTTTTTCAGCAATTTTGGTGGTAAACTGAGTTTCGTCCCCTCTTTATTTTTCCCTGAGCGCCTTCACTGCTGCTACATATATTGTCACTGCTCCTACCTGTACAACTACTATAATTACTCTCGAACCCTATTCATTAAATGCTGAGTTTCAGCATTTCATACTGAAATTTAATAAAATTTCCTTACTTTGCAGATACCACTCAAAGAGGGGATAAGGGGGGTGAAAGCAGAGAGAATAAGGAGTGAAAGAGAGGGTGACTTTACGGATAACTATATTAACATGAAATCAAAAAGCCTTCCTCACATGAGTACACCATAAATGAACTGCCCAAGTGTGTCATACATGTTTGGCAACATTGTAGCTGCTTTCTTTGAAAAGTAGTACACAACCAATTTTTGAAAGTATTTGTGTCACAAACTTCAGGACTCAGGAGTTTTTTTTTTTTTCACTTTTCTGACAAAAAATTAGTCAAATGTATACATAGTTGGAAAAGAAAAATTTCCCAAATTTTTGGTCAATAAGATGATAATTTAAAATAATAATAATAATAATAATAAATCACTGCTTCGGGAAGTCCATAGTCCATACATGACAGACAGAATCAGTCCGACTTGCACATAGACAGACCTCTCTTGAAGTTGTGAGGATCATTGTTTCCATGCCACTGCTGGGTGAGAGTCACACAAGGACCACCTCATTCACAAACAACACAAACAACTTTTGTCCTTTCTAATTAGTATCACACCATCTCTTCCAACTTTCCAAGGGTATATAAAAAGGCAAAATCAATTTCAAGTAGTTCTCCTGCACATGTTCAGCTACAGAGTTTCTGTAAGTCTGTTCAGAGCAAGTAGGACACACCCATAGAGCACATAATATTGCAACAACAAAAGCAGTCAGGATTTGTCAACATAACAGAATGGTAAAATAGCACATTGAAATTTTCTGTATTGCCTTTTGCTGTGTATGATATCAGGGTAGTTAGAGAGTATCATTCCCAATAGGCACGAAATGTTATTTTTAGAATCTTTCAAAATGTAGCCTAAGTGGTGGTCATCCTGAGGAAGATTTAGCCAAATCTGGCTATAAACCAGATACAAAGAACAATAGTTTAATCAAGCTTCTATGATTATGTTCACATACTGAAAACCAACCACAGAAATTAGATGATTTGTTTATTTTTTTGGTTCTCATTTATTGGCAATTGAAACCTTCAACAATCACTTCATTTTCAATTTTCTATACATTTTTTGGTGAATTTTGCTGGTTGATAAAAAAGCTGGTAAGTAAAGAAGGGTAATGGCAATGTTAGTCTGATATAGAGGCCTGCATCTGGCGTCAACACCAGTATCAACACTGGTAGCAAGGACCCTCCCAGACTGGTAATCAGCTGCGGCAACAATACCAGACTTGTTTCAATATCAGTCAGGGAATCACCTGAGGTAACACCAGGCTTGTACCAGTTTCAATACCAAGTACAGACCTGCCTCACATACCAGTCAAAACTCAGCCTTGAACTCAATATTAGAACCCAGACTGGTATGAAAGTTTTAAGAAGTACCCAATACTAGGACCAGACTAATATGAAAGTTTTAAGAAGTACCCAATACCAGGACCGGCCTGGAATGAAATTCTTTTGAGTACCCAATACCGCAATAAAAGTAGATACCAGACCAACACTGGTCAATACAGCAATAGATCGAGCCCTAGGACAATGCCTGGGTGACAGACTGCTGTGTCACTCTACCAAAAACTACCCTTAGATTGGTACCCACCATCCTACTTATCTACCTACTTACCTACCTGCCTACAGGACCTATTTACGATATGATAGGTTATCAAGGTGAGATGCAATGTAAAGTCAGTTGGGGTTCATCCACAACCGAGTCATAACAATGGGTTTCTAAGGGATGCTGTCCTGGTGGCTAGTAGTTCGCTGTGGTCAGATTGTAGAAGAATGAAGCTCACAATATTGCACAATGTAGAGGTCCAAAGTCAAGAATTTGTAAAATCAAGTTTATTCTGAAACACATGTTTGCATACAAGCAAAGCTGAATCAAATTCTCCTTGAACCTTTCACAAGGTGAACTTCTCAATGGTGCACTTAGCTGAGCAATGTGAGTAAATTGGCTATAAGTGTGGATAGCTTTAACCCTCGATTGACTAGCTCTTAAAGGACCTGTCATTGCAAAATTCACTTATTATTAGACACCAATTCCCCTATTGTTGCACATTGTCATTCCCTGTCAAATTCCTTCCTGTCGCACAATGGATTGATGATTCCTATCCTTGCACAACACCACTTAGGTTCTTGTAAATGAAATAATAATCTTGAGCATAAAATGTGCAATCTTTGGGTCTTGGTGTGCATGGCAAAGTGCAATTATGGAGCTCTTTCTGTGCAATAAGGTATCCAATGAAGTTTGCAATCATGGGGCAAATGGAAATTGACGAACTCAAATCATATTGACTAGTCATGAGCCACAGATTTTCACGGACATACCATATATGCATGTTCAGAACATCGGGTTTTGTGGCCAACATAGGATTGGTGATATATATCCAATTTCAGCAAGAAATATAATTTTATTAAAAGAATATGTTTAATTAAATGTGCAATAATAGCCAACCTGCACTTACATAGGCTACATATGTACAGACCATTGGGTGTTTCTAGAAGTTGCAACAGTGAGCCAAAGAAAGAAAGGAAAAAAAAAGGCAGTTGCTAGTGTAAGCTTTTAGTAACCAAAACTGTAGCAATAAAAAGTCGATAGCCACATCTTGTATATAATTAATTCACTCTAGCTGTAGTAGCCATTCTGCTCACACTCACATCTTTAAAAAAGGAGGGATGATCATTTCTATGCATATACCAAGATAATTTGTCTTGTGATGTCAAGGACGGTAAAGAGGTTTTGAGTTTCTTGCTAGGACAACTCTCTTTGCTATTGCTGAATATGAAATTTCTGATGCACAGTTTTGCTTGATGGCAAAGAGAAACATAAGTTGATAGGTAGTCTGCCAAAAAAACAAAAAACAAAAGGTAAAAGATGTATTTAAGAAGGTGTGTTAATTGTATTGATCAAACTAAAGAGCAGGTTCACCCACACCCTGTAATCAAGCCTCCACAAATGTTTACTACAACTAAAGTAGAGTGTTAATTATTTTCCAGGCCCACCTATAAACATGACAAAATTGGGCAGTATAAGGTGCGAGCCTACGTATTTAAAGACGCTACCTATTTATATGCTATCACATGGCTTAAATCATTATGACCAGCTAATCAAAAGCAGCCATTTCTCTATATCACTGGGTCTTGTGGAGATCACTGTATCCTGTGCAAATGTACAGGTCCAAAGTTCAAACATCAAAACTAATGCTCTTTGAAGGCTACTTCATCCAAAGTAGAGTTGGCAGGCCATTTTCTAGCTGCCAGTGAACTTTGATCTACTGGTTACAAATGTGGAAAACACAGTAAGTGGAAAAGCACGTCAAGAAACGTAGCAGTTAGCAGTAGCCATAGATCATAGTGACCGAAAGTTAGGTGTACCTCATGAGGTCAATAGCAGAGAAAAAAGCTTGTGTAGATGCCAGATGATCAGTGAACCCAACTTCAGGTGTCCCTCAACTCAGTCAGTAGCAGAGCAAAACGGAATTGTCTGATTCTAGAACCCCACAGATGAACTGGTGACCCTCTTCTATTTTTGCTACAACCTGCTATTCAATCCAGGTAAATAGGGTTTGTGTGGTGGAGTACTGAGCAAAATCTGACCTCTTTCAACCTGAGATTGAAACCAACATGAAAAGTTCAGCAACTGTGGCTCTAGCACTAGAGCTGGCTATGAATGAATCTCGTGTTGGTGCCTTGTTGATTGGACTACTAGAATGTTTATTTAGCCTAACATTAAAATATAAGTTTAAAGTATTGACATATTGTACCCTCACACAAAAAGCTGCAAACTTATGCTCAGCAGCACATGGAAATATATATATATCTATAATTCATTCTTACTTTCCTCATCGCAATTGCATTTCTGACAACAATCATGTGGAGCACTGAGGACATAAACCTCATGAAACAGATTTGCAGGAGATGCACAGACTTGGGCATCACATGATAAAATTATACCATTCTTATCAGTAGTCTGTGTATTTTGTTGGGAGGAGAGACTATCTATCACATCCATGCAGTGTTTTTTTGGGTGTTGCACTAAAGTCTGTTGTTTAGAACATGAAAGAGTTTGGGTTTGATTTCAATTATGTTTGCATTGAAATGGACTGGTTTGATTAGGGTTAGGGATTTTGTTTCTTGATCATTGGGTTGGGTTGGATCAGGTCGAGTGGGGCAAATACAATGGTGAACTTTTGTTAAATTTCTCCACGTTTGAAACAAAGGATGCTAATCCTATGTAAGTCTATGGGGGTGGGGGGGCTTTTGATGTGAGAGTCCTTTTGTCCACTTTTTTTGGGTGGGCCAAAGCAGAAGTTGAACCTCATCTCTCCAAAAGAATGCAGAGCAAACACAAGAAAGCTATCTTGTGAATAATAATGTAGCCCTGGCAACCTTTTTCACTATTGACTGACTGGATGCAAAGTGTTTGCAGAGATGAGAGATGGCATTGTTGTTGCCTTGAATGGGATTGTGACCTGCTAGATCATCTCCACTCATACCTTTGGGGCCCACCCTTTGTACACTTTGTGGAAAAAGAGAGATAAAGGGGTTTTCTTTTGGTATGCTATGAAATAATAGAAAATTGTAGGAATATTTTATTAAAAAAAATAATAGATTATATTTTTTTTTTAATCAATTATAAACACACTATTTATATTTAAATAAATTATAATTTTTATGTAGTAATGAATTAGTTGCATTTTGTATTTTTTTCCATGTCATTTGGAGGAAAAAAAAAGGAAATAGCCCACCTCCTCCCTACACCACCATCCCCCACACACAAGACTCACACCCCATATTTGGGCCTCTACGATTGTTTACCATATCCAACATAAAGAGTTAATTGTTTCCCAATTCCTCTTCACGAATGAAAAAATAGACCTAGTATGAAGTGAGAGACTATTTAAATGCAACCACTTGGGCCAAACTATGGTCAACCAATCCAAAGCAACCTTTTTGGGGAGGGCAAAACTTCACTAATGTGCTTCCTATAAAGTTGCCTTGCAACACCCCTTGAATATTAATTTTTTAAAAATTGATTGTTGATTTTGTTAGGATCCTAGCCATTGAGGTGAAGGTTCATTGCACTTTGGACATGAGATGGGAGCAACTCGTCACCAAACGCTCCTCCTCCCATTTTCAAATCGTTCAATTAGAAATGTAAACAGATTGTTAACACCTCTTCACATACATTTCCTTGTTATGTCTAGCCAAAGCTTCCATTTGAAAAAATTAATGTCACTACTAGTGTTGGTTGGGTACCACGATTGTTGGGTAGGAATTCATGGTTCTAGATTTGAGTGCGTGGAACCTACTGGAACTTAAGTTCACTTTTGGGAACCCGATAGAATTGGAACTAGAAAGTTCATCCAAGTTCTAGAACTAGGGTTGACCAATGTTCTAAAAGTTTTTAAAATCTAAATCGAACTAATTCCAAGTTGTGATTATAATCGGAACTAGGTTAAGGTTTTTTATTAAAACCCATTTCTAATTTTAGTTGCAAAGTATGGATTTTTAGGGTTTAGGGTTTTTCTTTCTTTGTTTTGTGTTTTTAGTTTATTAATCATTTTTTTCTTCACCTATGTAAATAAAAGGAACCATTTGTGGGGCTACAAGTAGATGCAGATGAGTTTAGACAAGTCAAAATTGATGTCAAAACATCAACTTTTTTTGCAATTTTTGTTACATTTGTTTATGTGGTGCCATTTTAATGACATGTGAATCATGAAAGTGTTTATTGAATAATATGGATATTGAAAAATCTAAACTAAATCAAACAAAATTTCAATATCAAAGTTTTGTTTGAATATAGAATGTTTAATAATTTCATTCAAATGCACTATTTTCATAAAGGGCCCCTTAATTTTCATAATAAAATCTATTTCATCTTTGATTTTTCTATAGTAATAAGGTACTATTAGACACATCTAAAAAGCACTCAAATTTTTTTTTTTTTTTTTTTTTGTGTTTATCAAAATTAAGGTTTAAAAAAAGCTCATGAGTCCTTTTTGACATACAAATGTGATGCAATGTATATGTTGTTTAAAGAAATTTGTAGTTTATAACATAAAAAATAAAACTTGAAAGTGTTAACATGTTTTGGTATGAATTGAAATTATGACAAATTTTCAAGACAAAACACAAAATCTATGCATTTTCAAAAGTTCTTAGTTCTCCAAATTTGATTGTAAAAAAATATATGACATATTGGGGCAACTATAAATACAATCATATATAAAAATTTGAAGCATTTCATTTGAAAATTCTTCTTGAGGAAAGCATTTTTTTGAGAAAAAGGACCCCAAAAAGGACAATAGTCCTAAATGCAAAATGAACACATGTCGTTTGCACCCAAATGTGCAATATTATTTTTGTTCTTCTCACATGTGAGTTGAAAAATTCATTTGTGTGGCTCCCAAGTGTCCAATATTATTCTTTTTTTTCACCTATGTGAATTAAAAAACCACTTGTGGACCCACAAATGTGCAATATCAAAAAAAAATTCACCTATTTGAATTTTTTTAAACCATTTGTGCACCCACAAGTGTGAGTTATCATTTCTTGCAATATCATTTTTCCCTTTCACCTATGTAGCAAAAAAAACCACTTGTGAGCTCACAAGTGTGCAATACCATTTTTTCCTTCACCTATGTGGGAAAAAAAAACCACCAACAAGCCCAATAGTGTGAATTATCATTTCTTGCAAATATATTTTTTTTTCAGTTATGTGAATAGAAAAAACCACTTTGTGGGCCCAATAATCTGAGTTATCATTTCTTGTAATATCATTTTTTTTTTCACCTATGTGAATTAAAAAACCAACTTATGGGCCCCACAATTGTGCAATATCATTCCTTGTCATATCATTTTTTTGCCTATTTGAATAATAAAACCACTTGTGGGCCCACAAATGTGAATTATCATTTTCTTCTTCACCTATGTGAATAAAAAAACCCATTTGCAAGCCCACAAGTGTGTAATATCATTTCTTGCAATGGGCAAAATCCAAAAGGATTGGGGTTCAATCTCCCCCTTTATCCTTGTTTGTAATTTTGGAAGTGTTGTTTATGGCATTTTAAGGTACAAATATCATCAATTGAAAATTGTTGCATTGCCACATATTATACAAAAATCTAGACATGTTAACAAACTGACCTACATGGATGCAAAATGAATTGCCAATTTTTTACAAAGGAAAAATCCATGTAGCCCTTTTATTATACATCCCATTTTTTACATCAACATTTTATGCTACCCAATTATTTTCTTGGGTGCCAAAATACTAGCTCAAAATAATGCAAGGTGCCAACTATACCTAAGAAAAAATCACATTAGTTGTCAATAGTGCCTCCTCCACCCAACAAGTGTAACCAACTTGCAAAGATCGAGAAATTGAAAAACAAACACCTTTGATCCAAAGCCATACCACATGGGTGTACTATCAAAAATCCCAATCTTTGAATAGATTTGAAATTGTGCCAAATGTCTCTTGACAATTTCAACCTTCAACGTCTTTTTAACCTTCCAAATTTTCAAGCTATCTTTAACTTGTAGGTAATGCAATCCAAAACCCAACATCACTTTTATGCATTCTTGCCATATTTAAGGTTGTGTAGCATTTGCAATTATTGAATGCATATATATGCGCATAAATTCAACATAAAATTGTTGTAAAAAATGAACATTTTATGGTTAGACAAATCTAATCTTGATAGGGTCACAAATGAAATTATGGCATATGCTTTTACAATTCCAAATGAACAAACATGTGAATTCATGAAACCCATCAATAACATGCAACCAAATTATTCAAAATGGTGATTAAAAAATAGTTGCACACATGTGCACCACAATGCACATACAAAACAAACCCACTACAAATATGGATTTCCATTCCTTACACATTTAATGCAAGTATGTTTTCAATGCACTAACAAACAAATGATAGTACCTACTTAGGTACAAAGATCACAATGTCATTTTAGGCTAGGTAGACATAATTAGAAATCCTTAGCATAGTGAGCATTCATTTCAATTTATTTATTAAACTTGTGTAACATGAATAGGGACATTTGGAAGATTGGATGAAGGTTATAAAGTCTTCTTCCTTGTCCTTGTTTTTCTTTTGTTAAAAGTTATAAATTTGAAGGCTTGAAATTGAAAACTCATGAAGTTCTATTATATTAACTAACTTCGTTAACTATGATTTGTTTAATGATAATAGTATTTTAAAACTTCTTCCATTGATTGAAAGTTGATCTTGTTTTTCAATTACATGCCATTGTGGGTGTTTTCAAATGTCAAGTATTATGCCATTAAATTATTATGTGACTTTAAAATGATTGGTAATGTGAAATGACATACATTGTTGTAATAACACACCATAAATTGAAAACCGTTCAAAGATTTATTAATTTTGTACCCACTTCCCCAATTTTGAACTCAAGTATTTCAACATATTTTAAAAGGTCAAGGTAAAATCACTTCAAAGTCGTGCATTAGAAAACTTGACCTTTTTTACATGAAAGTATGATATATGTTATTCATATCATTGGATTTAATAAAATGCATTATGTATATAAGAAAAGCATAACAAGAGGGTAGCCTTCTTGGCCCTTCCATATTTTGAGGTCCCTAGGTAGGCATGAGGATGGGAGCTTGAATGTTGGGCATTGAAAAACATGGAAGGTCCAAAAAGGTTAGTTTTCTCTTATGTAAAAACATTGATTTTCACTAGTAGAAATTTTCAAATACATGATTGAGTTTATAACTAATATTCCAATCATAAAGGACAAAAATGACTAATAGTTTAAAGTCATTATGGACTAGTTGTTTAAAACAATAATCATTTAGGATATGATGTGAAATCATTAGTGATAGTTTAATCATTTTTTATTATCAAAAATTGGACCCAAAAATTCGGGGAATATTATTTTAATCATTTATATGAATAATAAGATATATTTTATTTTATTTATTTTTAATGTCATTATTTTCATCTTATCAATTTTTGACACGTGTCACCACTTAAAGTAGATTAAAATATAATTTAAATGGTTAAGTAAACCACATAATATACCTACTTAGGCTCATTTAGGTAACCAAATAACTTAAGTAATCAAGGTAGGAACAAAATATTCAATCAATATTCCAATGTTGACCAAAATGAATGTCATGTGTGAAGTTTAATCTTTGGACCCCAAGGATGGAGTTTAATTCTTTTACCACTAAGCCACCCCACTTGTTGTTTAAATAATTTAATGCTTACTTTATTTAGACCATGTTTCATTTAAACATTACACAAAACCTCAAATTTGATAATTAATAATTTGTCCAAATGAAAAAATTGAAATTTTTATTTATAAATTTCCTTCAATAATATACACAATTATACAATTTATTTTTGTAAATGTAAATTTATTGTTGAAAATCTATTAATTTTTTTTATTGAATAACATTTCAATGACCATTCTTTGGAAAAATTAAATTCAAACACATGATTTATAAATGGAAAAACCTTTATGAGTAATACATGAATAAATAAAATATATCTTTTATATTTTAAACCTTCATTTGTTTTAGGAATATATATTATATATTTTTGATTCCAATATATCATAATTTTATTAATAAATCTTAATTTAAACATATGAGTCCATACAATTTATCCACATAAAATATTTATAAATGGATAATAAATCAATTATATCTATATATATTTAAAACTTTATGTATATTAAATAGGAGGTATTTCAATGTAATAATAATAATTGATGTTAAAAGATTAAATAATTTTTTGAAACTATAGAATTTTATTCACTTTTACACATATAATCTAATATAAATTTATAATAATATATTTTTACACATGTAAAATAAATTTTATATTTTTATACATATGTTATATAAAGTTTTACTTAATTTATGATAAAATTTTAATGTAAAAATAGATTATGTATATCCCACATCTTCCACTTCTATTTCATTTTTAAATAAAAATATAAAATTTATCTATAATATACATACTTTTACCATTATAATTTATTTGAATGTATAATATGTAATTTATTCACATTAACTATTAAAAATGGATTATATATCAAATATATTTTTAAAAATGTAATAAAGGTTCTTATACTACCTATATGTATAATATTGATCAAAATTAATTCATTACATGTTGTAGTTCATTATGTCCATTTATTATCATATTAAATTACGAACAATCATTGTAAAATATTTGTATGAGCACATTGTCTATGTAATGACACATAATATTGTTCATGTCATTTGCATAGTTATTCTTTAATCATATTTGAAATGTTTTTATCCTAGTCAAGTTTTCAAATGATATCTTGAATATTCATGTTATTTTGTCATAAATCATGGATGCAATATGGATAAAAACTTGGAATGAAAAAACAATGTCATCCTTCCTATTATCACATCATCATCTACCAGTCAAATGCAACATTAATATATGACTACAACTTTTTTCACATAGCATTTGAAATAATATTTTATGATTATAATCAATTATGTAATTGTTTAGGACATTTAGTAATTGATTTTGTGGTTGCAAAGAACCTAATTATTCTAGTATTTTTTTTTTCAATTTCTTTTTAAGCCATGTATCCCTTCCTCACCACTAATTGTTTTCATGTAGTTGTAAAAGCTATGTTCTTTTGTTTTGTAATAGGTTATAATTACATCTATTATATAATTACAACATGGTGTGTGTGTGTCTGTCAGTCCTTTACTTATTTCTTTTTCTCTGACGTCATTTCGCTTTCATTACCTCTCAGGCGTAATCCCATTGGCTCCCGTTTCCTGTGGAGTGTTTTGGGGGGTGGGGGAAGGGAGAGCCCGGTGAAGCATGGGGCGGGGGGGGCCAGCAGGGGGGGCCAGCATGGGCCAGGGGGGGGCACGGGCGGGGAAGGACCGGGCGGGGCAGGGCAGGGAAAGGGGGGGGGGGAGGCCAAGGCAGGGGGGGACCTGTATCTAATCAAACAAAAATACAACTTTTTTAAAAATTATTTTCATTATAGAACATATTAAAAAAACTATAATCTTTTTTAAAAGAAAAAAGTAAATAAATACATAAAAACAAAAAAAATGAAGATAGACAAAATAAGAATAGAAAAAATAAAAACATGAAACAAATAAAAACTATAAAAAAGGAATGGAAACAAATGAAACAAGGAAAGGGAAATACAATAAAATAATTTTTTTTTTAAAAATTCCAAAAATGAAAAAAACCAAGTAAAGAGTAAAAAATAAGAAAAGCCCTACTTGAAAAAAAAATGAGGTGTGTCTTCTTTCTCCAAACTTTAAACTTGCATCCAAATAAGAATATATATAAAACAATAATAAAAATAAAAAATACATAAAAATAAAAATAAAAAAGTTAAAAGTTTCTAAAACATGAACCAAGGTGGTCGAAGGCCACGGGCACCCACTAGTTACATTTATTGATGATGTTAATGGATAGATAAATAACATTTTGAAACATAAGGAAAGGTTAAACAGAGAAAAGATCAAGAGGATGGTCTATATTGTGGAATTTATATTTCAACTTGTAAGAAAGCTTTTGAAATATATTTTGGTTCACAATGGTTGTCAAATAACAAAAGAAAGAAAAAGCCAATGCTTTACATTGTTATACCTCATAAATTAGTTTTCAAAAGATACCTAAAAATTTGCAAAAAAGATTTTTCGAAGTTAATTTATCTTTTGAACAATCTTTTATGCACCAATTGTTAAATTGGATTATCATTCCTTAGTGGTTTTTTCTATTGAAAAAGTTCTTCAAGATTTCATAAATTCAAATGGGGAAACAATTGTTATTAAGTTCCATTTTGTTCCCTTCTTAATCCTATATATTAAAGCAACAGTGTCTGTCTGTCTGTGTGGGCAGTGCATGGAAAATTCTTCCAGTCATTGCCCGTTCCCTAGAAGTAACTCATTTGAACACATTGAACAGGGTGTTTTTAACTGTCTCAGTTTTTGGCCACCTGGAGTTTACTTGACCTGGGGGGGTTTACCAAAACCTAGACATGGAATTTTTAAGGACATGATTTTCAAGACGTGAGATTTCAGTTTTGGGACGTGCAGGGTGTGGGTTTCCAAGACCCAAACCTGGAAAAATTTTGGACATGATTTTTAAGACGTGGGATCCTCAGTTTTTGGAGACCTGGAATTTACACTCCGGGTTTCCAAGACCCAAAAAGATCTGGGAAATTTTAGGACATGGTTTTCAAGACATGGTTTTCAAGACTTGGGATTTCAACTTTGGAGCCTGGGAAATTTTAGGATATGGTTTTCAGGACATGGTTTTTAGGACATGGTTTTCAAGACTTGGGATCTCGACTTTGGGGCTTGGATTTTCACACTCACGGTTTCTAAGATCGAAACCTGAAAACTTTTAAGACGTGATTTTCAAGATGTGAGATCTCAATTTTGGGACTTGGATTTCACACATGTTGCTTCACATGATTCAAGACCTGGAATTTTTTCGGCACATGATTTTCAGGACATGGATGGGGAACCAGGCGACTACACAGTGTCCGAAGGTCACAAGCATCAACTAGTGAAAGCAAAATGGATGAAAATCCTTGTTTCTTTCCATCACTAAAGTTTTTTTTCATGTTGATTCAGCAAGTCTATTTTCTATTGTGAACATCCTTGTCATCATGTGTTGTCCTTTCTAAGAGCTTTATACGATGTGATCTTTTCCTTTAATGGTTTAAAAATATTTAAAATATTTAGATCAAGATTTATTTGAATATAAACAACTTGTTAAGGGTTTATATGTCATGAAATCCAAAAGTTTTTGGGATTATTTGAATTTCCAAAGTTTAGTTTCCTAATTTTGATCATATATTTCAACTAGCCTAAAAAAAATTTAGGGTTAAATTTAATTGATCCTTTTTCCCATATATGTGGTGAATTCAAAAGATCTTTATAAAATGGTTTGTAATTGTGAAAGGCTAGAGTTCATAACAAATTTATCATAAAAAAAATAACCATTCCGTCTTTGCCCCTTAGCACTTTGATTTCCTTTTCTCATATTTATTGCAAGCAAATTAAAAGATTTCAACTTCCTTCTATTATCACTTACATGAATAAACGTACACCCTTTGTGTTTCTTTGTAAGAAGCATTTTGTTACCTTAATTTTCAACATAAATAAATCTCTTAGAAAGCACTTGGTTCTAAAATAGGAAGTTTTAAGTTTTCATTGTCCTTTTCATTGATCCTAAAAAGTTTAAAAACAAAATATGCTTCAGAAGTTCAATAAATCACATGAAGCCAACCTTTATTATTGTAGTTAATTCCACTTCTTTCTTAAAAGTTTCTAAAAGCTAAGCTCCTTTTATGATGCAAGCTTGTTAAGTGTCTAATATAGTAAGTAGGTTGCCAAGTTTATAGAAGCACACTCTCATGTTAAGAACAATTGAGCTCTTGAAGACTCCTTAGGAATAAATGAAGTCATCGCACTCTTAACCCAACCCTTATATCCCCTTTTGTTGGTTTGATATTCCATTATTTCAATTTGTTGCTTTGAAGATCAGCCAATACATATGTTTGGTTGAAAGATAAGGAGGAGATGAATCAAGTCTACGGAAATGATGTCTCCATAGCTTCAAGGTAACTAGCATGCAACAAATTTTATCTTCTTAGGTACATTCATTATTAAATAACTTATGTGACTAAAACCCTAAACCACTCCATTAGTTGGATCTTAAAGCCATCAATTGATATTTTAATTATGAAGTCTATTAACTAATTTCTACCCATTCTTTTGCAAGTCTTGGTTTTTGATCCATAATAATAAGTCTAACTCTTGTCCAATTTTCCTTTCTACAACTAGTCTATTCCTTAGCAAGAAGGTTTGTAAGCAACTAACTAATTGAAGAAGTTACCATCTCTAGTTGGAGTAATCATCCATAATTTCTCCAAACTTCATGTATCTAGACAAAGATGATTGAACAATGATGTACAATTTGAAATCATTTTGTGAGTTTTTCATTGTACTTGAAATATATTCTTTTTAGAAGAAAAAAATTCAACAAATTTTGTTAGTTTTGGGACAAAAGTATTTGGGAAAGTTTTGTGAAAATGTGTTTCTCTAGTGTAGATTGGATTAATGTCGCTCTTTTCTGTTGTGTGTGAAAAAGTCGTCAAATTTTCAATATCACAAAACTGGGCCCAAAAAAAAAAAAAAAAAAGAACCCTGATCCCAACATGCAAAAGGCAAAACAATTATTGACAATTATTGGCAAGCATTCTCATCTAGAATATGTTGGTATTAAGATTGCTTGAAATGACACAATTGAATTCCAATAAGGAAAATTCCAACATATTCTAGATGGTATGTCGACACTACTGAGAAGTTTGAGTGAAACAAGAGGGAAAGCTGTGAACCTGATATGTACAAAATACTGGGAAGGTGGTTGAGAGGGTGGTCACCATGGTTCTGGGAGAAACTTACATATCAAGGACAGTGTTGTTGAAGTCTTGAAACAACCAGTAAAGCATGATCGACTGACAAGTGATGCTCTCCCGAGCAGAATACTCCCAAGTTCACACATTGTTGCAGCTTGAAGAAGAGAACCATCTCTGAACATAATTTCTCCTGATTTCATGACTGATGTACACCAAACCCAGCACAAGATTTGGGGACATCAAGAAATGTGTTACATCTGGTCATTGTCATAACCCTTCCATCTTGCCAGACCTAGACTTTGCAATCATAGAGCCACCACGAATATGAATCTGCTTGTCAGTTGCTCCCACCCCAGGCCTGGAATCAGGATATGAATCTGCCTCACCAGTGTCCTCATAATCCATTGCCTCTGTCAAGAGCTCTTCATAGTCCGTTCCATCAGCAGCAGATGGTACCATACTGTCAAGATCATCTCGGGCATCAAAGCCCCCAGCATGCATGAGGTCATCATTTGAGATGGGTGCTTCCATGTTGACATCTCCCCGCTGTGCCCCTGTAGCATAGTCAAAAGGGATTTTGACATTTTTTGAGGTGGCCAATGGTGCTTCCCTCACCCTGAAAAACCAAGAAAGGGAGCTGCACATAAGCTTGTAAGTTGGACCCTGCTCCCTGATTACCAATCACTCACCTAAGACAGCATTCAGACATTTGCAGATATGTACTCCTAGTTACTGAGAACTTCTCCATATTTACAATTTTAGTCAACCAGAATAGGCTATAGAGATTTCAGATCTAGTCACATATCAGCAACCAGGAAAAAGTGCAAATCTAACCCTAAAGTCAACACAAACAAGATAAAAAACCAAAGTAAGGGTGTTTTGAAAAACAGAGACCATCACACACACATGTTCACAAACCATCAACAGCAATACAGATGGTATTGACCACTTACTATGGCATCTCCCACAGACCCCATCAACTCCCAGTACCCAGTCAATGTTGTAACTTAACCAAATTACAAGACCAGCTGTAATGGAAAAACTCGGCCATGATGTGGGCTAGCTTAAGAAAACCTGAAGGTAAGGAGAAGACCAAAGAAACCAAGAAAATAAGAGGGCAAGAACAGAGAAAAAAAAGAAAGGAAGAAACTGAAACAAGAAAAGAGGACAAAGTGGGCTTTGAAAAGCTCCTGACTTAGAATTTAAAAGCCCTTAAAATTAATCATTTTGGCAGTTTTTAAAGGTGGAGATACAAACAGAAATCTTTCTATGTTAAGCAAACCTCTACTCTGATTTAATAGAAACATAGAAGAGTAACCTTTTCACTTCAGCAGACTAATTCACTTCACCATTTGAGCTATGAAGAACTCTTTTGAGCTGGAAAGCCATAAGAAACTATACAACAGACTACTGACTACAACAAATTTGGCAAAATCTTAAATATGGAGTCCATATAGGCATACAAATCATGTTATACCTGCATATTCTGGTTAGAATGCTTGTCATAAATGTCAATATTTAAACAATTGGAATCTTGGAATATTGATAAATCCAAGAAATTGCACAAGAAGCCACTAGAAATGCAATGGAAGCTCACAAAATGAATAAGGTATCTGCCACTGCCAAAAGAGTCTTTGTCTAGTTACATGAAGTCAGAGAGATCACAACTATCAGGAACTGACAGATTGCCTACAAACCTTACTACTAACAATAACTTAGAAATGAAAACTAGAAAAAATCAGACTCAATTAGACACTCAAAAAAATGAACTGAGAGAAGTAGAAGTTAGGCAAAAAGACTGCACAATTAGTACCTATTGAGGTGTCAGCTGATCAAATGTGATGAACAGGTTATGTTAGTAGAAATCCAGCCAATTAGATAAGTCTCAAGCTTTTGCTACCTTGAAGCTACGCCAGTAGGGACTCCATAGACCTTAATATCTCATCCATATCCTTCAACCAGACATATATGAAGTTACAGGCTGACCTCTGAACCAGCTAAACAATGAGACTCAACCATGCTATCAAAAAACTTTACTGACTAGGACTTCATTCTTGCCTTCAAATCTAATAGTTATTAACATAAAGAGTTGAGAAATCAAAGGACAACAATAGAGGAGAAGATTTGTCAGAAGATCTTGAGGAATTAAAAAACTTGATGACTTCAAATACTCTCTTGAGGAGTACTTCAGAACCCAACTATTCTAAACTGGCAAGATCAGCCTCCTACAGCTTTGGCAATGTGCAAGTCAATGTTCACCATTCAGATATAGAGACACTTAGAAAATTCTGAAGGACACAAATCTATGAAATTGCAGAGAAATCTCCACAACAACACTTTTGAAGCTAACATGACAAGAATGAGTGAAGTGACAAAACCTCATGGGTGTCACTCACAGAAAAAGTGTCAGACCATCACCTTCATCATGAATAGCACTGATGAACTGCAATGACTCCCCTGCTGGTTTCATCAGCTCTTTACAATGGAAGACCTTCAAAACTTAGCAACTAAAGAAAAATAAAAGACCAATTAAACTAGGTACCTGCGGGGTTTCAGTGTTTACATTAGAACAGTCAGACTTTACTTGGACCTGGAAGCATGTCTTTGTATGGGACTCTTCTCTAACCACAAATGGAAACCCTAAACTATAGCCAGGACCCCAAAAATGACTTTCACTAATCTCTCTATACTTGGAATTTCCACAGATTTGAAGGTTTTGGAAGTAAAAGCTTCAAAAAAAGACACTGCTAGGGTAGATAGGCAATTCAATACTTAGTCACTCCTGTACATTGGCTAGGGAGATTGTATACAATTATCAGTGCAAAAATAGGTTCTGCAGTTTTAAACAAAACCAATGCATCCCTAGTGTAGAAGTCTCTTCACAGCATTCATGTGTTTGGAAACCATTTCTTTGGGGGTTGTGTGTATGAGGTTTTGAATCAAGTGCAAAATTGATGAATACCCATCCTCAAAATCTCCACTGATTTTCAGTGTTTAGAAGAAGCAATTTCTCTTATTAATTTGCAATCCAAGCAAGGAATTGGTACTGAGAAGCCCTAATAAATGCAAGAACTGGTACTGGTTCTAAAATGTGAAAGAGTTTCGGTCTTTTATTATTCTTCTTCTCTTCCTCCAGATGTGTTTCTCAAAGGGACAGATCTCGACAGAAAAGAAAGAAGATCGGAAATGGGATACGTCATACCCTTGGAATGCATGGAGAGATGTGTCAATGCCCTTTGACTGCACCTCTGAAAGCTCCATATCCACTGTAGTTGTGCTCGGCAACACTGTTGCAGGAACAGCTAGATCAGACTCTCCACCTGAGCCTTCTCTCAAGCTCTCTGGCAATCCACCTTCCAAATTGGTCATGCTGTCGGTTCCTGCACTCGAATCTCCTCTATCTGCAATGCAAAAGGACCGGCCGTTGTAATTTCTGCAACTTTAGAAACCAAACAAAAGGAAAGGAAACGAGAGCAGAGAGTCCCTTCACAATATATCAGGGTCACATTCCCGGCAAGAGCTTCAAGGCAAAGAGCTCCTCGCAATACTGAAAGCAAAAGTAGTTGCTCAAATCTTTCTTTCTTCCTTCGGGGCTACCGGAATCGCTTCTGAACTACTTCGAGGAAACAAAAAAAAATTCAACAAGAAAGAAACAAAACAAACTGCCATTTGCCTTGCAAGGAGGGAAGAATGACCTTTCGAGGTTTGATCAAGAAAGAGAAACAAAAACAGACTGCCGTTTGTTTGTTTGCGTGCGAGGAGGAAAATGTTGCCTTCGGAGTTTTGATCAAGAATTATACAGTCGTGGTAAAAAAAAACGCTTCTTCGATGCAACTGAACAAAACCAAAACAAGAAACCAACTTCCCGCTGCAATACAATAAGACACACTACTAAGGCTTATATTCTTCTCAAACGTGAGTCAGCAGTCAGCGGCAGCAACAGGAGAGAAAATTGCAAAACCTAGAAAGAACCATGATCTTAGCAGTCAGCGACAGCGGCAGGAGAGAGAAAATTTGCAAAACAGAGAGAGAATCACGATCTTTTGCATCATCTTATAAAAACGTTGATAGCAAGAGAAGAACAAGAACAACGACAACAAACAGCTAAAGAAGAATCTTCACAACAGCGACGCCGACAAGCGACAAGAAACACTAGTGAAGCCGTTTATGTTATGTTGTTCTCAAACGTGAGTCAGCAGCAGCCAGCAACAACAGCAGAGGAGAGAAAATTGCAAAACAGAAAGAGAGAAGCTGGATCTTACCAAAGACCACGTTGATTGCCGAGGGAAACAAGAGCCAAACGAGAATCTTCACAGCGATGCCGACAAGTGACAACAGATCTGCGTCGCCAAGTGTCGATGCTCTAGAGATAGATAATCCCATCCAGCAGTTACCCTCTCTTGCCTACAAACTGCAACGCCAACAAAGCAACCTCAAAACTCTAGTTGGTGGAAGTAGGCTACAGGCCATGCTTTGTGCTAGGTTTAGGGTTTAGGGTTTAGGGCCTGAGGTCGAGGGCATTACTAGCATAAGGGTAGCACCCAAGGCTTGAGGTCGAGGGCCATTCTAGCATAAGAGTAGCACCCGGGGCTTGAGGTCGAGGGCCTTTCTAGCATAAGGGTAGCACCCGAGGCTTGAGGTCAAGGGCGTTACCGACATAAGGGTAGTGCCCAAGGCTTGAGGTTGAAGGCATTACCATCATAAGGGTATCACACAAGGTTTGAGGTTGAAGGCGTTACCATCATAAGGGTATTGCCCAAGGTTGAGGTCAAAGGCATTATCATCATAAGGGTATCACCCAAGGCTTGAGTTCAAGGGCATTACCAACATAAGGGTACTCCTTGAGGTAGTAGCAAAGATGGTGCTCACATTTTGGTTACACCCTTGTCTAAACGCCTTACCTTACCTAACATAAACCAATCACCTCCTTTGATTGATTTGTATGGATGAACATTTCATAACGAAATGTTCCTCTTTCAAATGTAAGATCCCTCCATTGTAGCTAACCAAGTGGATTTTACTTGTTGTTTTTAGGTGTGTTCCAAATACAATGTGAAATTTTTGGTAGTGCTCTACATATTGCTTCCCTATATCGATCTGTATAGATGAACATTTTAGAATGAAATGTCCCTCCTTCAAATATGAAATCCCTTTAATGTAGTTAAGTGAATCTTACATGTTTAAGGTGCATTCCAAACCTTAAACATTCCAAATACATTTTGAAAATTTTGGCAATGTTGTAAGAAATCCATAAGATAGTCCAAAGTTCACTACCTCCCTTGATCGATTTGTATGGATGAACATTTTAGAATGGGATGTTCTTCTTTCAAACATAAGATCCTTCTAATGTAATAAAGTGAATCTCATGTGTTTAAAGTGCACTCCAAATACAAATTTCTAGCAATGCTTTATGTAAAAAATTTAGCAATGTTTTATGTATTAGATAATGAACTTTGCAAATGACAAATTTGTTAGGTAAGAATGCCATTGGTGAGCTTGTGAGGGTGAGTTTGTAGTGTGTGCACTTGACAAAATCTCTTGACTATACCCTATTCTTTTAACGCTAAAAGTAGGGAACACCATTCGAACATTGGAGATTGCAAGAGGAATGTTGTAAAATGCATGGGAAACAAAATTGAGAAATAAATTGGGCCAATTCTACATTAATGATGAGTAAAAACAAATGGTCAAATTAGCAAGCCTTAACTTTAATGTTGTTGATGTCCCTTTTTTGTTGGATTTCTTATAGGTTTAAAGTTACATTAAAAAATCATTTGTCTTTGCTTATGCAACAAAACCCAATTGGTTGTTAACAACTTATTTTTCGTTATAGGTCATGTGTAATGATAAAATTTTAAGCAATGAATATGAACACAAATGATGTGTTAGATTAGATGGTAGTTTAGATTAATGTAAATATTTATTCTAGAAGATCCTGAGCAAAATTGATTGTTAAATCAAAGGAAAGATTTAGCAGCCAAAATAAATAAGTTGAATTGTTTTGGGTAAGACTTTCTAGAAATCAAATAGTTAGGTGCATGTGATCCTTATTGCAAATCAAGCAATGATAGGTGGTTACTTGTTGAAAATCAAGTTCCTTATAATTATTTCATCTATGCATTATGGGACTACACATATGTACTTAAATGAATCAATCTACATATAAGGGGGCAATCCACTATTTGCAACTTTGATCTTTCAATTTATTATTTATGTGCACTTCTTTTCAACTACATTATTTTCGTCATGTGTGTTTCAATTTTCTCACCATCACTATGGAAGAAGTAGATTGCTCACAAGTAATGGGCCAATGGGCCCATAGTACATAGTCATTGACAAATTCAAGGGAAAAAAAATTAGTGTTGTGGAAATTCAAAGTTGAAACATTCTTCAAGGCGAAAGAACTTTGGGGACTAATCAATGGAGAAGAGGTGAAGCCATATTGATTAGATGTTCCTAGACTTTTAGCTTATGAAAAAAAAAAAAAATGAACTTTAAATCTTTTCATTCAAAGCTTTTTTGATAATTAATTCATGGGCGCTAGATGACAACCAAAGGGATCTAAGAGATTATTCAAAAGCAACATATTGTTGGCAAGGGATTTGCAAACAAAAAATGTTTCATGCCAATTTTTTTCATGTTTTGGATGGAGTCCTTTGATGCAATGGAGCCACACCTAAACAAGCTTAAAGAGATGACTAATGAGTTGGATGCCATCGAAACAAATATTCCTAAAGAAATCAAGGTGATGTTCTATCACCTTGATTATGGTGTTACTAATGAATTTAATAAATAATTATTAAATATTGATCATTTCTTTTGAGTCATCCAAAATTGAGGATTGTAAGTGGCAAGATGTGAATACTAGGTTAGTCAATGAAAAATTCATGAGGAAAGCGATGTCGCAACCCTAGCTTTGGGCTCGCGACCAAGGCAAAAGGGGTTGCAAGGGTGCGGGCCAAGAGGAAGCCCGGGAATCACATCATAGACTCCCGGGAGTGCAAGAAAGTGTGAGGGAGTGAACCCTCACACTCCCAAGTGAACTCCCATGTTGGGAGTTGGTGAGAGTTGGAGTCCCAAAAGGACTCCCGAAACTTCAGAGACCAATTTGAGGGGTCAAATCTCAATGGCTCATGGCGCTCTTTATATCAATGGAAAGCTCTTGAAGCGTAGATGTCTAAAATGGGCTCGCATTGCTCATTTGAACATCTAAAACAGAAGTTACGACCAAAAGAAAGACCGGGAGTCGAATTCCCGGGAGTCTGCCAGTTTTGACTCCCGACCACGAAAAGTCAAGAATCGACCCGAAATACTTGGCTGCAGACAACTTGCGACATACCGTTGGAAAGGTCTCGACGAGAGCTACAACTTTGCTTCAGACCGCACTTCGATCCGAGGTCTGCTCGCAAAGTTATGAGGCTTCAAAGTCTCGGGAATCCCGCTGGGCGGGATTTCGGGACTCCCGCGCGGGAGTCCCGGGAGTCCCGGGAGAGAAAAGCCATTTGGATGTGGGCCCCGTGGAGAGTCACAGAGTATATTATAAGGGGGAAGGTGGTGGCTTCCCCCAAGTCCGGGCCGTGGTGAGTCTTGTGTGTCCGTGTTGCCCGTGGCTGTCCTAGCACCAAAGGTGCTCTAACTTTGCACTAACCACTTGGTGTGGGTTGTGTGCAGGCCCGTGTGAGTGAATAAGCTTGTCAATTCTTCCTAGTCCCATCCCGGAGCTCCAACACACCCCTCTACCCCTCCAAGTGTTGAGAGCTAGGGAGCGCATCCCGACTCCTCCCTCTTCCGTTGTCTTTCACTTGGACTCACATTTGAGTCCTTTAAAGAGTTGGGAGTGCGTCAAGCGAAGGGAGAAACTTCATAAGTTAGTGGAAAGGCAACACCAATAACCATACCTTAGACAAGTTGCAAAGGATGAAACAAAAACAGTGATGTTTATAACTATTGTGGCAATTAATATTATTGGGCCAAAAAGTGCAAAAAGAGGAGAGAAGACTATAATTTCATTTTTTTATACTAATCAAATATTATTGAAAATGACCCTAACAATGCCCAAACATTTGTGTCCCAACATTTGAATCATCATTGTCAATTAGTTTGGACCATGATGCATGGTACCTTGATTCATGAGTTTTTATCTGCTTGTCACACAAGAAGGATTTGCTCAAATGCTACACCGAAAGTATGCCCATGTGAATATACCTAAGAGATGACACAACATTGGAAGTTCTTAGCATGGGTGACATGGAGGTCACCATGACAATGTGAAATAAGAATGTTGATAATGTTTTCAATGATGTTTTGTACACTCTTAATATCACCAAGAATTTTTTTCTATATATAAAGGAATTTCATTTGACAACATCTTCCAATTTGGTAAGAACTTTTGCATCATTAAGAATGATCAGTAGGTCATAGGGGTTAGTTTATAAAAGAATTGCCTCTACAAACTAAATTGTATTATGAAGTTGCCTAAAGTGAATAATAGTACCAATGAAATTTATCAAGTTATAACTACTCCATCAAGGATTTGCATAGAAGTCATTCAAACCATAGTGTCCAATATGCATGAAAAGGTTCATATCACAAAATTGAACGAAGGAGTTAGCATCAATTTGTGGCACCAACATCTTGGTAATTTGGGTGTTAAGGATGTGAAGCTTCTTATGCATAAAAATCTTGTGAAAGTAATCATTATGAGATTGCAAAAGAATTTGACCTTTTGCAAAGGTTACGTGTATGGTAAAAAACACAAAGAATTATTTACAATTGAATGAGCTTCAAAGGCCAATGAACTATTAACTTGCTTATGCCTTAATTAAACATTCTATAATTTGTTTATGGTCTAATTAAGGTCCAATTAACCTCCTTATGTTTCATTAAGGATGAATTAACTTCCTTATGTTTTATTAATGCTTATTTATCATGTGCATGTTTTAATTAAGATCTATTTAATCTATTTACGCCTTGGATAGGATCTGATTAACTTGCCCAAGCCCTAATTGAAAAAAAAATTAGAATTGGGATGACCTAATTAATGACTATTTAGGTTGTTGAGACCTTAAATAGTTTTTGTTACCTACTTATGCCCTAATTGGTGACTACCCATGTTATTAAGGCCTTGCTTAAATGGTTTGTTTACATTTCTTATGCTTTTATTAAAGACTATTTGCTTGCTTATGCCTTGATTAAGCCATAAAATGACTACATATGGTTCAATTAAGCCCTTGGCCTATTGCTTATGGCATGTTTGTTTTATGTTTTTACTATGTTTAAATTCTAATCCAAGGTTTTCATAAGGTATAGTTAGGGTTTGATTAACCAAGGATGGCAAATGACCACAATGAATTAAGGCTTCATGACTTAAAGGAAAGCAATGCATTTGCTTAACCAACCAAGGGCCAAGGTGGAAAAAAAGTTAAAAATATCATTTCGAATTGTGGAATCCTTCCACTTGAACATTTTCATTGTATTTTAGGGACAAAAAACAAGTGATTCAATTTATTCTTAACCTAATGTGGAAGGTGATGTATAATGAATACAAGCAAATTTTTCCCAATTTGGTGTTCCAAAGGACACATTGAAGGACTTTCTTCAAGATTCATTAAAGGAGTTGAAGATGGGCACATCGAATAACAAAAGGAATGAGAAGGTGGTTTTGCAAAGTGAGGAAATTTTGACTCAATTGAAGGCCACAAATAGACATGCCACCTAAAACATTTTCAAAAGGCTATAAAGTGCCATTGAAGTTACATCATGTAGCCTACGTCAAATATGAAGGTCTACAACTCCTACATTTACTATTAATTTTATGTAGAAAGGCCTTTATACTCTATCATCTTAACCTTTTACTCCATCATTTACCTTTAAGCCTACATTCACTAGGAGGTCAAATGGGACTCCAAAAACAAAAGTTGAAATGTCATAAGCACAATCCAACAACTTTGCCACCATGGGACAAAAGACACAAGTGAACAATGATGATCAAAGAGATTTGATCAAGCCAAAGATGGAGGTTAACATAAAGAAAAAAAAACAAATTAAACTAACCAATCTCAAGGAAATAAAAGATATGGGTGTTTTGACAAATGTAGAGTTTAAGGCCAAGGTTAGATAGTTGTTAGACATGTAGCTAAAAGTCCCCATCCCATTCATAGTCGGTCAAGTCCTAAATTTGGTCACCAATGATTTCAAATGTGAAATCTATGCGGCATCTATGCAAATAGTTAATTAAAATATCTATTGATGAAAAAAATGAATGTACTCACCTTTGATGGAATCAAATCTCTTCATTAATTGCCCTAATTTGAATTTTAGTCCCCCAATCCCCCATTCCACCCTAACCGTGTAATTCACATGCATTTTGTTGAAAACACTAATTACATTTAGGTCATGCTTAGGAGCAAGTTTGCACCCCCCAAGTCGATGCATAACAAACATCTCTTTCATCCAAATAACCTGGTTTGCCCAACAAGTACTCAAATTATTCATTTGTGTGTACAAAAAACTAACACCAATTTTTGTATAACTCATTCACATAGGATGTTGACATTGTGGAATGACCCTAAATATCCTAAATCCAAGTAGATGAACAATCCACAATGGTTGACGACCATTGTGTTGTTCATGCAATACATCTTCTTATGTTTGTTGAACCAAGATTGATGATTCTAAGGTCTACGAATCTTAATGAGAGTCCCATTGATGAGTTCAATACAACCTTAAAACTCGAACATATGTTGAACAAGAATTACCTATTCCTTCTCACTCAACCATTGAACTTCATCACCTATCACCTCATTAATGCATGAGGCATGAAAACTATATCATCACATATAATAACTTGTTCTAGTTCCACATGAAGGCATATTACATGACTACATTGTGATGTTTCATGTATATGATGAATTAGAACAAACGCTATATTGGGGTGAGCTTAGTTGGTCACCCGAACATAATGTGACTTTTGCATGGGGCCTAGATGGTGGGTACCACTAAAACACATAGGTCCTCAAACTTTGACAAATTAAAATTTGTTAAAGTTTTGAACAAACTTGGAGTGGTTCACATGGTGTCAAACATATCGATCAACTTCATGGTCAATCAATTGACCTCCACCCATATCCGGTGCATTGGACTTGAACAAAGTCCAATGTGTTAACGCTGGCAATTGCAATTATGAACATTATTTGATGGACCCTTTACATCCTTTGAAATAGTTTTTCATCACTACTGGATGAGGAACTATCGTAATCACCCATGTTCACTGAGACATCATTATCATAAGATGCCATGGACCTAAAACAACCCCAACCTTTCCAAACCCTAAAAATAGCCCAAAAATCCCCTAACTCTGAAATCACCCCAAAAAAACCCCAAACCTTCAAGATAGCCTTAAACCCTAAACCCTAAAAATAACCCTAAAATCCCCAAAATTTGAAATCACCCCAAGAAAACCCCAAACCTTATAAATATTCCTAAACTTTCCCAAACCCCAAACCCTATCAATATTTCCAAACTCCCTCGAATCCTAGAAATAACCCAAAAAAAACCCTCAAAACTCTAAAAATAGCCCTAAATTCGCCCAAACCTTAAAAACAGCCCAAGAAAATCACAAACCCTAAAAATAGCCCTACATTCCACCAAAGCCTAAACACAACCAAAAAAAAAAAAAAAAAAACCCCAAACCCTAGAAACTCATATGACTCCCTGACTTTGGAAATTACAAGAATTGTACAAAGACTGATAATCAACTCTTCTAAAAGCATCTCCAGCGGTGTTCAATATGCGACCCTGCAGAAATATTTTTCACATCCAACTTTTGTTTTTGTTTTTTAACCCCACCCATAAAACTGAAACTGGGACAACAAATATGTGAGGGACTACTAATAGCAAACCACCTTGACCAATCAGTCTGATGGGACAACGAGAAAGTGAGATGATATTTATTACATTCTTTTTTGGAGGTGCAGGATGTTGCTGTGCCTTTTACAGGCCACCGCGAACTCTGCAATTACGCTGAGCTAAGACCATTTTCCGGAGCTAAACCAGCATATTTTGACTTTTCTTCATCCAATTTTAATGTGCTGGAGATGCTCCTAACACATAAAAAGTGTGAAAGGCTCAAAGTTCAAACTGGAATGGTGAAAGAAAGCTCTGAGTACAAATGGGGGGTTCTCATTTAATTGTAGTTTTGACCACTTTTCATGGTGTCAAAAGCTTTGAGGTAACCAACAATTGGGTCTTGCTCCACATACAAGTAAAGCTAGCAAAGTGTGAAGCTTGTGGACCAAGACTATGTGCCTGAAAGCAAAGAGACTTCACAAAAGTGGCTTTGTGGACTAAAAATTTATTATCATACCTCCCCACTGATGATGGGACAAATTTGTCAAAAATATTTAGTTATTTTCATAAGATATATTAGACAACATTGGTTTGAATTCTCAGGCTATCAATTATCAAATATGAAAAAAAAAATCAATTTTGTAATTTTGTAATGTAGATTAAAATGTATGGTGATAGTCTATCCATCAAACCCATAATGGCATGCAAAATAAAACAAAACAAAGAAGATCCATTTCACACTATCATTTCATAAAGGTCTCACTAATTCCACAAAGATCCATCATCCTTACACCATTTCATTTCCATCTATGGATCTGAACTATTTTGGGGAGCTTCCCAAGTTTCAGTTTTTTTTGGGTGATGGGCCAATCAAAATTGCCCATTCCCCTCCCCCACCCACCAGCCTTGTACCAATTTTATACCAATCTTCATATTAGGTTTAGATTTATTTCATACTAGCCAAACAAGTCTTTGACCCAATGGAGTTCTTCATAAAGTCATGCCCATTCCGACCTCTCTTTCACACCTAGTTGGTCCTTTGTTGGTCTCCCCATACCCACTCTATTTGTTATCCATAAAGTTTCAAAAAGTCATGAGCAAAAAAAAAAAAAAAAAAAAAAAGAAACTTAACATGGGATTCACAAAGTGAGGACCAAGCACAAATTATTCTTTCAACTTCGAGCTGCCCAATTTAAGTTTATGCTACATGGGTTCCTTTAGGTTGTAGGGTTATAGGTCTAAGGTTTTAGGATTGAGATTTTAGGATTTTAGGTTTAGGATTTAGGATTGAGATTTTAAGGTTTTATTTATAGGTTTTAGAATTGAAATTTATGTTTAGGGTTGAGGTTTTAGGGTTTAAGATTAAGCTTTTAGAATAGAACTTTTAGAGGTGAGATTTAGTTGCATAGGTTTGTTGTTTTAGGATAATAAATAGGAAACCATCATCCTTTGACATTAAATCTAGATATGGTGTTGTTTTCACCCACATGAAATATTAAGTACATGATACAAAGATTCACAATTGGAAGCAAGAGAATGGTGTTCATCAAAAGGTATGAGCAACCAAAAATGAATGGGGCACAATCCTCACCTAATGAAAAAAATTCCATCCTTTATTGGACACCTAGGCTTGGAGGTGATGATCATGAAGAAACTTGAAAAGAGCATTTTGAGATGGTGGACATGATAGAAGGCAAAAGTGATACATGGGTTAGCTTGTGAGTAAGTAAATTAGATGTATGCATGAAAATAGAGCTCCTAAAGCTTTGTCTATAAACTCTGTGCCTCAAAACATTAGTGGTCTTGGGAGATTCATTTAGGCATACTTTTAAATGATCAACTTGTCCTTGTTACATTTTTTTACTTCTTGCAACAACATCAAATCTCACAAAATGCATTATGACAAGAGGTATTTTGTCCTAGTAATTGGCTTAAAACTTGTTGAATGTGCAAATTTTTGAAACCGTAAAAAGACAAAGGCACCTTATGCCTCACTACAACCTTTGGATACTCAATCACTTCCTCCTATTTAACATACATTATTGGAACACTACTCCAAAATCTTGAAATATCAAGCCTCATAATGACCTCAACAAATGCCATCAAGAAAATGCATCAAACCAAGCTTGGCACTATCAAGAAAAGAAATAAAGATTTGCAAAGATTTGTGGGTTTTAAGGTTTATGACCTTGAACTTTAGGGCTTTTGAATTGTTGCTTCTAAGTTGCACCAATTGAACTTGCAACTCCACTTTCATACCAATATCGAACTAGCTTTGCTCCAAGCAAATGCAAATTTTCTCCAATGTTCCATGTGTTCCAAGCATTGTTTTTCAACCCTTTATTTTCCCCATTAAAATTTCACATCAAAACCCAAAAATAGAGCTCTTTGACGACCATGACAACACTTTATTTGTATAAAAACAAAATCAAAGAGCTTGCACACCTAAAACCCTCTGAGCTCACACAAAAACAAAGACCTTGCATGCTCCTCCCTCTAAGCTCAAACAAAAACAAAAATGCAAAGCTCCTAAAAATGCAATGTTCACATATACTTTTGTGATAAGCATCAACTTGACACCAAACTCACTTGAGCTTAAGTTTGGGTGCAAAAATGAATTTTGTGCCCTATTGAATCATGCTGTGAAATTTTCACTTTAGTTGATACTAAACCAACACTAGTTTAAATATGCAAGAAAGAAAGGGGGTCTCAATTCTCAACATAGGTAGAGAGTTTTCACCTAAGCATAAAGATTGCACCGATTTTCCTAGTGTAATTGGAGGGCACATTAGAAGCTGAAATTTATCCTCCATGAAGGGTGGGCATTTTGGAAAACATAAATGCTCACTTAAGTGCTCACTTTTGTTTTTTGAAACATCCACTTTTGGTTTTTTTTTTCCCCCCTTCTTTGCTACCTAATGAGTAGGTATCCCATCCAGGTATTACAAGAAAAACTGAAAAATTTAAGAATTGAAACATGTCCTTAAACTCGATAATAAAGCCCTTAGCCACAGGCCTTACAAGAAGAATCAGGCCCATGCTCAGCTCCGCTCGGCCTCACATGGGCCCCAATACTAGTAGTAAAGCCCACAACCTCAAGCTTGACCCTAGAACCCTATTTTAGTAAAGCCCACAACCTCAAGCTTGACCCTAGAACCCTATTTTAGTAAAGCCCACAACCTCAAGCTTGACCCTAGAGCCTTATTCTAGTAGAGCCCACAACCTCAAGCTTGACCCTAGAGCCCTATTCTAGTAGAGCCCACAACCTCAAGCTTGACCCTAGAGCCCAATGCTAATAAAGCCCAAAACCTCGAGCTTTACCCTACACTTATTAGGGTAGAAGGTATGTAGAGGAGGGGTCCCCACCACAAACCAACCAACCAACCCACCAACCAACCCAAATGCCATGAAACAAAATCCCACTCCCAACCAACCAAAAGAACAAAGAAGAAGACGAGCTCCAAGTCTGTTTCTTTATGAGGAGGAGTCAAATCTCTTTGTCGGAAACTCCCGACCTAGTTTTCAATATTCTTGGCTCCATTCTCCCCCACACCCCCCCCCGCTTTCTTCTTTCGCTTTGCTTCATTTGCTTGACGTGTTGGTGCATTTTGGTCACTCCAATAGCTTATCTATTTGACAAGCTCCTCAAACTTTCAACCTAGAGTTTCATTTCTTGTGTGTGCGCGTGTGTAGGTTTTGTGTGCAGTTTGTATCACAAGAAATTTGGCTTTGGCTTTTGTTTGGTTTGTTTTGTAGTTGGTTTTCTGTGTTACATAGGTCCGCTGTGAAAGCGTCTCGGTGGAAATCTCTAGAGCGACGGCGCCATCGAGCAAGAAGGGGCGACGAGAAAGAACAGACATTGAGAGTAGAGCGAGACGGGGGGCGGGTGAAGAGGAGAGAGAGATATGGAGCAAGAGAGAGGGAGAGAGAATGCACATAGCAAATAACGAGTACGTAGATCCAGACAAGGAACAGGAAAAAAAAGGAAGAAGAAGAAGAAGACGACGAACACGAAGACGAATCTTATGAAATAGATGCCTGCATTGCTTGGCGGTGATCACCGAAATCTTTCTTCTGATCAAGCTTTCTTGCGGTCAGAGATTGACAGACAGACAGGGTGCTTTGGAGTAAGTCTGTTTGCTTTGCGCACGGATCGAACAAGGCAGTAATTTTGACCGCCTTGTGCTTTTTTTTCAGTACAGCAATTGGAAGACGAACGAAGCTCAGGGGAGTTGAAAGTTGGAGTTTTGTGGTTTTCGCAATCGTCGCATTGGTTGGACGCGAATTGGAGCATTTATTTTCGTCGTCCGCAATGGATTCTTGTCTCTGGAGGAAAGACTTATGGCCTGTCCGAGCAGGAGTTATGAGAATATCATCGTCGTCGTCATCTTCTGATGCTGCCTTTCTTTCCAAGAGAAATGCATCGATCTCGATGGGTTCAAGGAGGACGACTTCTTCTTCTTGTCTCATGCGATCAGGTTGCTCCCGGAAGATTACACTTCCAGCCTCCACTCCTTTCTTTGGCAGTGACGTCGTTGGGCAAGCTGCCATTCGGCACTCTACCGCATCCCTCTCAAGCTTCTGTGTATCTTCTGCTCCTCAAGCAATTTTTTTTTCCGATTCGTCATTGGTTTCTTCTTCTTCTCCCGAAACCACGTGTGGTCCTACCCGTAGATATACAAGCTGCATAGGACCAATAACAACAACAAGCCCTGGCAAGGGAAGCAGACAAAGTTCGCCATGTCAAGTAGCGACCTCCGGCAAGGAGTATGAGCTTACTATGACAACAGAAGAGGAATCCGGTTCCATGTCATTCTGGACAACGGAGAGGGCCAAGGTGGTTATGATGGTGGCCGTTGCAATGGCTCTATGTAATGCTGATCGAGTCATCATGTCGGTAGCCATTGTGCCTCTCTCTGTTCAGCATAACTGGAGTACCACCTTTTCAGGAATTGTCCAGGTTGCCTAACAATCAATCAATCCCTTGGCTCTAAGTTTCAAAGGATATGTTGATAAAATCTTGATCTTGTTGATTTTATTCTTTGAATGCCCATAATTTCTCTGTTGCTTTGTTGCCATTGAGCTTGCAGCTGAGAAGACATTTAAAATGATGAACTTTTTGTGAAACTGGGCAGTCATCTTTTCTTTGGGGATACTTGCTATCACCAATTGGAGGAGGAGCTCTGGCAGATCGGTATGGAGGCAAGAGTGTGATGGGATTAGGTGTGGCTGTCTGGTCATTAGCCACTCTTCTCACTCCTTGGGCAGCTCAACATTCACTTGCAGCTTTGCTGACCACACGTGTACTTATGGGCCTTGCTGAAGGAGTTGCAATGCCCTGCATGAACAACATGATTAGCAAGTACCTCTCATCTAATCCTCTCTCGCTTCTTCAGTTGTTCTGGATATGCAGTCAGGCGTGTACACAATCCTCAGTGGTGACCAGTTTTTTTTATTCAATTGAAGCAGATCATCTGTGAGACACCAGTGGCATAATGGATAGGCTTTGAAGAGATCAGGATGAACACACTTGCATTGTTTAAGGGATCATCGTGGGCATGACAGGTGGTTTCCTCAGTCAGAGCGGTCAAGAGCTGTAGGGATTACAATGGCTGGTTTTCACCTAGGTAGTGTGGCAGGATTGGTCTTCACTCCATCACTTATGTTGTCTCGTTTTGGGTTATCAGCACCATTTGCTGCATTTGGACTGGTGGGGTTTGTATGGCTATTTTTGTGGCTTTTCTTCATTTCCAAAGACCCACAATCTCAACCTCGGATCTCGAGGAAAGAGTATCAGCACATCCTGGAAGGATCTGAGAATCTGATTCATGGATCGCACAAAAAGTCAAAGGAAGGCGATATGAGTGGTCGAGCACCACCTTTTGGGGTGCTGCTATCAAAGCTTCCTACATGGGCCATCATAGTTGCCAACTTCATGAACAACTGGGTGAGTTCTTTTCTGTTGCTTATCTGTCTGTGTACACAACTTGTCAATAGACATGAAACCTGTAGTTTCATGACCACATAAGGATAGAACATGAGCAAGCAGTCACTCTCAGATGTGTTGAGGGGAATTCTCCAGATTGGAGATGGTTGGGCTAACAAATCCCTTTGCAAGGATTAAGTGCATACATAAGTTTTTCATTTTCCTTTTGCTGAAAGTGACATATCTTGGAATGATGAAGAGGTTTCATCATGGAAGTCTTTGCTGTTCTGGAGCTGATTTCATGGTTAGGCTATGGAGAGAATCAGTAACTTACGAAAAGTCACACATGGCTCAGCAATTTCTCCTAACATGTTATAGCAATGCATTGTCCTTCTGAAAATTGAAGCCTCTGAGCAGAAAACAAGGTACTCTGTTGTGTTGGTTGGTTGCAGGGCTATTTCATCTTGCTGGGTTGGATGCCTGTTTACTTCAACACTGTAAGCACTGCGATCTGATTTCTTCTGGTTGAATACAATTCTGCTCAATGAAGATTTGTTTTTCTGGATATCCTGTTGAGTAGCTTAATGTTGTCGCTGGAGGTATGCGTCATATGGACACCTGCGTGGCTGCTTGTTGGTGAAAGTTGTTTAAGGAGTTGGAAACCGGCTATGGTACAGGTGCTGGGTGTTAACTTGAAAGATGCAGCATGGTTCAGTGCTGTGCCCTGGGCAATGATGGCAGCTGTTGGATTCATAGCTGGTGCTTGTGCTGACTTTCTTATACAGTCAGGTGTCACTGTCACCACCACTCGTAAAATCATGCAGGTGTGTTTCCAACAGAATACATGTGTCTGGACATCATCAGCCACATCTTCATCTTTAGAGTTCTTGTACATAATCTCACATGCAAATTTGCAATCAGCCAACCCCACTGATATACTGCGGCACTACTATAGTAATGGTGAGGCATTTAATACTTGACCTCAGGAAAACTGACCAAGAATATTGTTGTTTTGCAGTCCATTGGATTTTTGGGTCCAGCATTTGCATTACTTGGTCTCAATGCTGTCAAGAACCCTACTGTGGCTGCTGCATGGCTGACCGCTGCTGTTGGTTTAAGTGCCTTCAGTCAAGCTGGCTTTCTTGTCAACCATCAGGTAGCACTAGATGAGTTTTCTAGATGCAAATCTATTTCTTCATTCATAATGATTGAACCAACTAACAGATGGAAAAGGTGCAGGGTTGTAAACCTACTACAGCAGATATTCAGAGATGGTTCATCTTGCAATACCAAGTTTGTTCTCTCATATTTTGAATCTGTTACTGAACTGGAAGGGTGGGGTGATTGTGAGCACTGCAGGAAATTGGGCCAAAATATGCAGGTGTACTGCATGGTGAGGAATCATGTTGATCCTACTTCTTATTGTTTGAGCTGCTAATTTCTGAAGTGTCACCTGTCAGCAGCTACAATTTGGTTTCAGAATCCCTAGACCCCCAGGGTCTACTAATTAGGCTTTGCTAGCCAAGTACTCCAGTCTCCTGTTCTCAAAACAATAGTGATCAACAAGAGGAGAAAGTACAATGAACTTAGGAGAATTGGCTGTGTTCTGACAGACATCCATCCATGCAAAAAATGTGTCAACCACATCTTTCCACCAAAAATTGTTTCTGGCAAAACCTACCCACCTACTCTCTTTGAACAAGAGATGGATGGTACTGACAGTCTGAGAGCCAAAAAAGTGGGAAAGCTTCATTCTGTTCATGGAGGAAATGCAATTGTGAACTGGCTGTTGGTATTTGAGGTTGGAGTAACTGATGTACATCTTTTGTGCTGTGTCTGTGAATGATGAAGGAATTTGTGGTGTTCTTGCAGGCATGTCAAACACAGCAGGGACGGTAGCTGCAATTGTCAGTACCATGGGTGTAGGTGTCTTCATCGAGTGCTTGGGCTCTTTCCAGTCCTTTTTGTCCTTAACCTCCATTATGTACATTGGCTGCACGGTCTTCTGGGTCATGAATGCATCAGGAAAGTGTATTTTCAACTAGTTATATCCAATCCTGAGCCTTCTGCTTCATGTCCAATCTCATGATTCAATCTTGCTCATGTTGAGCTTGTGAGTATTGTAGGTCCTTGCCTTTGATAGCAGCGAAAGATCTGGCATTTTTGTTAGCAGCAAACTCTAAGTACAGAGACATGAAATCCTGATGAGAACCTCAATAGCTGCTTATCTGGGAGTGATGTCTGCTCAGACCAACAGTTCAGAAATATTTTTTAGAAATTTATGAATTCTAGAATCTTCTGTCAGAAAACATAATTTCCGGAAGTAATACCACTTAAGGTAGGTAGAAAGGTGCTTCATCAGGCAACATAGGAAACATATGTAGGTCAATCATTTCAGCTGGAGACAACAGATTTCTAGAAGAAATTTACAACTTAAGCTAGTTAGAAAGGTGCTTTACTTAATAGAACTGGGGTAGGTGAAGTCCACTAGAGGAAACTGATGTAGGTTGCTCATTTCAGCCAGAGACTTGGCTGCAGAAGTTCTGCCAATTACATCAGTTGTCTGACATTTGATTTAAGTGAAAGAATGGAGCACTTGCTAATACAAGTGAACATGAAGTTTGAGAGAAAGGCAGAGATCTTAAAAGGGTTCAGGTTGTACAAAACCAACCTGACTTTAGTGCAACTTGCAAGACACATGGATGTCCAATATTGGGAAGCCTCAATGAGCTGCTTGTGGCTGGTCAAAGGTGGTTATGGACAAAAAGATCTGTTATATCAAAGAAATGAAGCTGTTGTCACTTGGTGGTAGGTACTGATTTTAGTCGTTCTCCTCCTCCTTCCTGTGTCCATGTTCAAAGTAATAATCTCTATCCATTTGGTTCCTTCTTCTGGCACATTGTGGTTTTGCTGTTGTCAAGATGGGTTACTTGTCTTGTTTCAAATTTTGAATAATCTCTTTCTCCTGGTGTGCAAGGTCAAGTTACAAATGTTCTATATGAAACCATGCAGCATCTGTTGTCTACCTAAGCCATCAAATATAGGAAATCTTTAAGTCATCTTCATGAAGGGATTGAGGAACTGCATAGCTTAATGTGCTAACATCCTAAGTATTAGCCTGATGCAGAGCTGCACATATGAGTGAGGTTACTGGTACTTTCTTCATTTGATCAGAAATAATTTCTAATACCAGTGGATTCTCCTTCAAGTCTAACATTGCAGGTTTTGCAATTCAAACAGCTGATGCTTTCAAATGAGCATCAATGGAGTCCTGTCAGGTGAAGTTATACTGTGTTTCCACCCTGTATTCCCCTGGAAGAAAACCTTCCACTTGATCATCAGGTAAAATCTTTTTGGAAATGTGAATATGCATTACTCGAAGATGTCCTGGTCATGGGAAGCCCTTTGCATTCATAACTGCTCATGTAGTCACTGTAGGAATGAATCTGTTTTGAAGAGATCAAATCCATGGTCAAAAGAAAATCTTATATTAGGTATATAGTTAGTGGATTGGTGTTTGTATCTTAGGACTCCGGACCTGTTCTTTCTTTTGAGATTTTCCAACAGCAGAGTTCTATGAGAGTTCAAGAACTTGTCGTTACAGATACAGAGACAAAGCATCATGAACTAGTGGAATTCCTTCCACTAAGCATGTAGCAATAGAGTTCCACAGATTGATCTTAGTGTCCAATTTTGAAACAGATAAAAATACGGACTTCTTCAGGGTTCTTGCACCTTACCGCTAGCTGAAAGGTTGGACCAGGACACTATCTAGACCTGCATTCTGGCTCCCATTCCAATGACTGTACTGCTGTAGCGTAGAACTTCTATTTTCATAACTGGCATTAGGCCTCAACTAACTACGATTTCAAAGGGAAACAAACTGACACTTGAACTTCCACGAATGTTTGATTTCATTGTGATCTTCTTCAATGACAACAACAAGAAATGGATCATAGAACTCTGAAACCAACAAAGGATGTTGTCAATTGTTAATTTCTTGGTGATCTACTTCCTGCATGACAGAAAATGAGCAAATTTTATATGGTTAAAATGCAACAACATGCATACACTTTACCATCTCTCCAAACCTGTGGCTGCACCTCTGATCTCTCTTTTCCAAATTTACCACTTCGATTAAGCTTTCTCGTAATCTCTTTGAACTGAATGAGTTGGGCGTTATTCTGTTGTATGACCTGGTGGCTTTAGGAAGTTTTTGACCATAAATATGTCAGTTGATTTATTTGCATGTTTGAAATCTATTGGGACAAACCCACATTGTTTCATGGTAATTAGGTAGGGAACTACTATGAACTATTAACATAGGTAAGTATGTGATGCACTTTGTGGTTGCTAGGTAGGTTGATACTTGATACATTTGGCTGGTTAGTACAAGATAGGGTGAGACACTGTTCTGTCAGGTAGGGTAGACCGACTGGTGACCTAACACTTAAGTGCTCAGGGCAGGCCGGATCCAAGGGTAGGGCTCTATTGTTTCTGGTGTCCAAACAAAACTTGAACCCTTCTTCTCTTGGGGCATCTAACACACTAACAATCGTCGAAAATGGATTTGAAATGAGAAAGTTACAGCTCCCACAGTAAAGCGGGTCAAGAACTTTAAAAAGCAAACCACCAAAACACTACAAAGGCCAGTTCCTAAACACCCAAAGAATTCCTTGCTCTGTCACTATTAGAGTTCAAAGATGATTTGTAGAATTTTAGTTGGCGCTCTTGTATCACTTTAAATCATTTAAAATGAGTAAGAAACAAGAAAGTTACGAGGTTTGAACGTGGGAGGGGTCCAAAGAGAAAGGGAACCAAAAAAACACATTTTGTAAGTTGAAATGCTTATTTTTCTTTTTGTTTGTTTTTTCATTATTCTTTTTCCTTTGCACTTCAAAGATGATTTCCAGAGCTTGAGGCAACGCTCCCATAACATTTTAAATCACTCAAAATGAAGCACATATGATGAAGATATAAATAAGTATTTCATCATAGACAGGCAATTGATGATGGGCCGGTCTACCATAGTAACAAGTTCTACTAGGGCCTGTTCCACAGTCCCCATTGTTGATTCACATCATTACAATGTTCCTCACCATTGATGGAAATCACAAGTGGAACTGGCACAATTTATATACAGAACATGAGCATATATTTAAACCATCTTGTAAAAGCACTGAGTCTTGAATTACACATTAATTAATAGTTTTGGTTGAATATTATTACTATGGTTGCAACCAATGTTTTTATTTTTCAAATTGTGAGGAAGGACAGGTTGACAATCATTGACAAGAGGACTTAGCCAAATTTGGCTACACGGTCAAAAAGGAAAGTAAAAAAATTAAGATTGGACTCCTATATTTTGGCAATATGTTGGAACCTATTATCTAAATATGGCAACTTCAGATTTTATTTTTCCCCCTCATGATGTGAGGACTTGAGACCATTTTTCCCCCTCAAAAAAAACATTTGTATCATTTACACCTCCACTTCTTTTGTTGCTAGGGTGTGAAAAATTCACCCCCAAAAAAAAACATTTGTTGACACCCATCTTTGGCCAAAAATACCAATGTATTTAATATTGATAATCATAATTTGAACATTCAAGTTGACATTCAAATATATCAATAACTTTTCACATAAACAAGTTGTCAATTCAAAGATATGAAACTTGACAATGAAATAAAAAACAATAAATTCAAATCCTTGAAATTTAATTAGGTAAGGTAATCACTTCCTTCTTTTTTATTCTTCACATTCAAAATTATGAAATGACAAACCACAATGGCATGCATAATAATCAGGACTTATATTTTCATTTTTCATAAGCCATTTTAGAAGTACTTTTGAATCATGACTTGTTGAATTATGTATAATTTATTTCTCCATGGTTTCTGACCCATGACTCATAATCCATATTCATTTACATGTGTAGTTGAAATGATTAAATATGGATGTGATGTGTGTGACTTTGTCTTCCATGCTACAAACTCTTGTCCTATCCATGAGGATCTAGAGAATGTGCCTTCAATTGTACAAAATGTTGCTGTTGCAAAGTTTAGAGACTACCATTGATACCATTTGACAACTTTAAGTCTCATACAAGGAAAATTAAGTCATGTGTCCATAACACACACACACACACACACATACAAATTTGCAAATCTCTAGTTTGAGTGTGTGTTTTCGGCTTGGAATTTCATCATGCAAGTGAAAATATTTTTGTAGTGCAACAAATTTACATAATTTTTTTAAAAAAATCTTATTTGTGCCATTCATACCCACTTAAAAACCTACCTACCAATTGATTAGACTGGTTGACAAACCTAAATATGAACTTTAGGTACTTACCCTCTTCCTTCTACCTACCTCTAGTCTTTATTGCATCTTTTCATGTCTCCTTATTTTTCTCTACATGACTGAAATCGATGTTGATGTGAGTAAGTCAATATTATTCTTCCATTTTTCTTTTATTATTGCATTTTTTTGCATAATCATGTTATGTTATGTTACAAGTTCTACATTCTCAATTATAGTCATCTCCTTTCAAGTTTGGTATTTTTTCATTTTCAATTATAATATCCCTCAAGTATCTTGAATTATTGTTTTTTTAGCGTTGTTAGCATTTTGATAATATCTTTCCTAGATTGAAAGTTTGATTGGGCCCTTATCTTGTCATGTATCCAAATTCTTCCCAATTTTCTAAATCCGTAGACAAGGGCCACATGTATTGTGTTAATATGCCTATTGTAAGAATATTCGTGCATTGGATCCATGATTTTGATTTTATTGCCAAAATTTTCACAAGATGTTAACTTAGGTGTGGTAATGTGGGGGGATGGGTTGGCATTAAAGATCAATGTTGGTGCCAAAGAGTATCTAATCAACAACAATGTTTGAAACTCCTAAAGTAGCAACCAAAGCACATGATGTTGCTACCTACTCATAGGCCACCTATTTTAGTGCCAAGGATGCTAGATACAACCATAAAGATTCCTCATCTTGTTTTACTCCACTTGACAAATTTAGAAAACCCCAATCTCTTTGCATATGAAAAAAAAATGATTAAAGATATGCGTAAGCAATAGGGAATGGAAGTTTGAATTTTAGTCAATTTGCTCTTATAGTCATGAACGTGTCATACAATTTGACAACTTTGTTGTTGAACCTCCATTGATGTAAAAACATCAACTCTTTGAATGCATATGTAGAAAGACATCATCAACAAGTTTGAAGAAAGAAATTATCCTTTTTCTCATATATGGCAAAAATGAAGCAATGATAGAGGGATGAAGCCCCCCCCATTCATAAAATGATGGTAATAAAAGTGTTGCTTAGAAGTGAAAATTGAGCTTGGTGGATGGTTATTGGTAAGTTATGGTAGTTGAATAAAAAGGAGTTCCAAAGCTTTTGTGGTGCTTTTAGGTGTTGAATTGTGTCTTGCTATACTAGCTCATGAAAATCATGAGCATACCAACTAGTGAATGTAATATTATTTAGTTATTTGTGTATTCATTTTCATGTTTCATCAAAGTAATAGGTAGTTGTCTTATTTGGTTGCACCGAAACTACGATTTCTAGTGCCCTCTCTCTTTTCACTTGAATCATCAACAACCTCTTTGGACCATTTTCATGGAACAAATGCCCTTTCAAAGGTTTGATATTCTTGTTTTTTATTCCTCACACCCTTGCCATTGGGTTGGCTTGGAAATGTTGCACAATTTTGTGTTAAGACAAAAATATTTAAACTTCTTGCATTGCTTTAGGAGCTTAGAATGTAATATCTATTTGATATAGTTGCCTCAATTTTGTCTTCTTTACTTTGATGAGAATATTTTTATCTTTATGAGAAGTCATTTCATGTCAACCATGTCTACCATTACCATGGAGCTTGTAAATCATGTAATGCATCAACACATTCATATTTGACATTTCTCTTTTATTGCAAGATCAAATAAAATAAGGATTAAGATAGGGAAAATTTAATTTCACCTAATAAAAATATTGTTATATGTATGTGTCATTCATACCTCTTTCAAGCCTAACTATCTCACTCCTTTCTCCTACCCACCCACCTACATAAATATGAAAAGGAAAAATTAACATGTGTTTTTTAATGTCTATGTTATGTATATTAAAATGATTTGATAACATAGATTTTTCAAGTTCATTTCATTAACCCCTTTCCCGTGTGCATCTACATGAAAGATCCAATAATAATGATGATGAACTATTGGAAACCATATGGGAAACATAAAAGGGAAAATAACCGAAAAAAAAGAAAAAAGGAGGGATTGATTTGGCTTAGGTTGGAATCTTGCCCTTTGTGCAAGAATGACATTACACTCATTTTTCGAATTCTAATCTACTTCACCATATTGAATATTCTCATTATCATGAACTTGTTCAAATAAAATCATTAAATTCCAAACACCATCACAATATGAATCTCTTAAAAGGATATGAATTGTAAAAATTACATTTTAAGTGCTCCAAATGAAGATTGATGGTTTTCACATCTTCTTGTGGCATGCCCAATCAACATTCTTCCACTTTTGCGACAACTTCCTTGGTGGCAAGCATATGTGATTTCAAAAACTTCAGCACCACCTCCATAACCGCCATTTCTGATCTATTGGCAAAAGTCCTATAGCCACCTCTTATTGAAGAGTTCAACCTAATCATACATATAATTATAAACTTCTTAAACATCTAAGGCGTTTGCACCCCTTTCCCATCTTCGTCCATTATCCTATGAATATTGAATCATTTGGCACCAAGTAGTGTTTTAGGGTTTCTAAGATTTGGTTTTTTTCTCTCTGTTTTCCTGTTCATTCTTTTTTGCTCTGCTCTCATGCATTCCTCATTTCCTTCTCCAAACAATTGACAGGAATGCAGTAATAGAATTCCAATTGGCTATAGTTTTGATTTGCATTGAAAGAGCACTTTGCATATGATTGCATCATCGTTAACAAGGGTCAACTTATTCCATTTCTACTCCCTTGCCATAGCAACTACAGTGATTATGGAGTAGTGTGATGTGACTACCTTGATCTTTTCATCAAGAGCAATCAAGCATTTTCACAGCACAACCAGACCCCCAACAACACATCCACCACCACTCAGCCAATTTCCAACATTTTGTGCTACAACAAATGTTTTGCATTATATGCTTAAAGGCAGATGCCTACAACTTCCGTGTTTCCCCATATTTGCCTACCATCTTGCCTACATCACTTCTCCTTCCCTCTCCTATCTAAAAGCTGGGCTAACATACAGAAAGGTCTCTGTCAGCAAAGACCACTAACATACGAAAGATGTGTGTCAAGCAAAGATCACACACCTCAGATTCCTCATTGATTATAGCAACAGGCACTTTCCATCCAACAAGTAGCCAAATTATTGCTGGGCACACTGGGCACGTGGTCCACCATTGTCCTCATCTTCTTCGTACGCCTCCTGCTGCCGTTGTTGCTCCTTTCTTCTCATCTCATCCTCAATGTTAACATCAACAAGAGTTGTTTCCTCACACTCATCCAGCTCCATCTCCGTCATCTGATCTACCATTCTCCGAGGTAAAATCTGTTCAATAGCCTCCAGTTGCTCTAGATGAAGGGATCCTGCCTCGGGAAATTCAACCGAGAAGTGGATGTACAACCTACCCTTCACAAATGGCCGCTGATAGTGTGGCATACCTTCATCATTGATTGCCTTGTATTGACCTGATCAACCAGAAGAACAAATCTTTAGATGCCAAGGAAACACAGCTCCATATTCTTAGTCACAACAAGTAATGAAATACCTCAAACATGCCAATCCCATCACCACATTAACAGTCAACACAAAGTCCCATGTCTGATTTATAGCAAACTATTGAATTCCCATGTCTGAATGATAGCAAATATTGACATTAAATCAATGTATTCCATCAGAAATTATCAATCAAAGCACACATCTAATTTTTCCATTAGCCCATGTGGGGTAACCCTGCTAGTCGAGTGAGTGAGATTAGAGCTGTGTTTTACTATGAAGAAGCAAATTATAATTCCTGCATACAAAAGCCTTTAACAACAGCACTTCAAATTATGCCTTTGCATTAATGTAAAATAACTCAAAAATTGGACAGTCAGATAAGACTTGCAAAACAGATTTAAAGCATATTGTAGCCAAGAAACAACGGATGAAGGGTTAAAATATTTTTGAATAACTTTCTAAATTTAAACAAATACATCCCATAACAAGATGTTGAATCAGAGTTGGAGTATGCTGGTTTTATTCACTTGCAACTTTAAGGATCTTTACATAGAAAATTTTGGGGTGATGGTCAAAGTGAAAGCACACCTGGTTTGATTATTTCCCCAGGGTTTGTCTTGATGAGGAGTTGTCTACCATCCAGATGTGTGAGGGAGAAATGGAAGCCACACAGTGCCTCAGTCAAGGTCAACGTGTGCTCCACAAATAAGTCATCACTCTTCCTCTGAAACTTAGGATGCTCTTTCTGTTGCAGTACAAACACAATATCTCCAGTTTCTGTGTCCGGCTGCAGATGCATTATATTTTGAAGTCAGTACCCTAGACCAAAGATGCAGAAAACAGGAACAATTTACATTCAAACATCAGATCGCCTGTTAAAGGAGTAACATTTAAGATACATTCTTCTACAATTTTGTGCAAATCTCTCATGGGCCAGTAGCAGTGATTGCTGTCCCATAAAGCCAGGCCACCAAAAAATCAGATATGCAGGAGGGGTAAGGAGATGATGTCATACCGCCTCATCTGCTTCTCCCTGGAAGGTGATCTTCTGCCCATGTAGCATCCCCTTCTCCACATGTACTTCCAACATTTTCTTGTCTTGCACAACTTTCTGTCCTTTGCATTGAGGGCACTTGTCCTTCTCATCAATTACCTCTCCTGCAGGATCAAGAACACATTAAATCCAAGATCAATCAGCCAAAGACATCAAGTACACAACAGAAGTGCTCACCTGCAGGATTTGTAGAAGGATAAGACAAAGTGGATACAAACCTGATCCCTTGCAATCGGGGCAAACATGCTGCATCTGCTGTATCATGCCTGGTCCTAGCTGACGAATTGAAACTTTCATGCCTGAACCTTGACAGCCAGCACATCGGCTTGAAGCACCACTCTTTGAACCCTTGCTGAAAGGATTACACAGCCAAGTTATGTCAGTAGTCTTGGTGAAGTTCAGCATTTTCAGGGACCAAATTCACTTCTAAAATTTCTTAAGAATAAGGTTGGAAGCATACAATGTGAGTCACATGATAGAAGTAAAATTAAGGTAACACAGAACTACCAGCAATATCAAGACTTTTAAGGAGTGTGCTAGTGAATGCAAGTTCTCACCCCTTACACCTCGGACACAGAACATTCCTCGACAAAGACAACTTTTTCGAAGTTCCATTGTACAAATCTTCAAGTGACACCTTCAAGGGGTGAACAACATCTTCTCCCCTCCTCTGTCTGCGGCCACCTCTGCCACTTCCACCTGCAGCAGTGAAAATGCACCAATGTCAACACTACGTACATGATGATTTCACTCTAGAACTCACTTTAGATACCAAGTTGTAGACTGCTGGTGTCAAACACATTGCTGGAAAAACTGACAAGATCTAGAGCAGAAATCTTCAGAAGAAACCATTGCATACCTCCAAAAGCTGAAGCACCACTGCCTCCAAAGAAGGATTCAAAAATGTCAAACGGATTGTGGGTGGCACCACCACCACCCATCCCCTCCTTGAGAGCATCCTCCCCGAATTGGTCATACACATCTCGTTTCTCAGGATCACTCAGCACTTCATAAGCTTGAGAAATCTCCTTAAACTGCATAAAGATAACCACTATTCAAGATGAATAAAATACAAGATCAACTGAGCAGAGAAATCCACTTCCCACGTGTATGAGAAGCATCAACAACTTCCATAACACCTGAACTTTTGGGGAAAAATATGCACAGCTTTTGACATGCCGCTGGGAAAACAAGATACTTAAGATCTCCTCAGCATCTCCTTGAACACTTTTTCACTTTCCTGTGGGCCTATCAAGAAGATACCATGATTTTCAGAGATACAGAAAGTAGGGTATCTTCTCGCCTGCATTATTTTGGGGATTACACTATGTTTGGTGACTTTCACAACAAAGATGAGAAAGGAAGAACCGTGCTAAAGAAACAAAGACAAACCTTGTCAGGATCGCCTCCCTTGTCAGGATGATTCTTGATGGCAGCCTTCCGATATGCTTTCTTGAGCTCCTCCTGCGTTGCAGTCGCGGACACACCTAGAACCTCATAGTATCTGGTGTTGTTACTTTTCTTCGGCTTGCGGCCAAACATGTTTGCAAGTTAGAGTCTGTATCTTCAAAACCCGAATGGATAGACACAGAAACTCCTAACAACTGGCCTTTTCGACGCTCCAACGTGCAGATCCAACTCCGAAAGACGTTGCACAGATAAACGGTTCTTCTTCACTAGGTTTGTTTCTGTAACAGAACTGCCGAATCCCGCCGGTTCTGAACCAAGACAGTAGTTAGCTTCCACAAACTTGTCTTCAACCCTTCCGCTCCCTCTTGACCTTATGTCAAGGCACAGCAACTCCAGAATGTGCAACAAAACTATTAACACTGGCAAAAAGACGGCCTCCTCTCCGAATCGGAGTTCTCAAACCTGGAAAGAGCAGATCCTCAACCGATCTTTCCTCTTCACACCTAATCCCTCTGCAAAGGGAAATCGGTCAACAGCAAAACCCCACACACGACGTCTCTTGACTAAAAAGAGCAGCACAGAAATCTGCAGATCCCGCTCTCAAGGGGGGAAAAGAAACGCACGCACACACAGAGACACACGCTTTTTCTCTGGAATCAAGTTTTCTCGACACTCCTCCCTCTACTTCTCCAGACTAAACTGAATATACTCCCGGCGCTGATAGCAGCTGATTCTCTCTCTCTCTCTCAAACAACACAAGCCCAGCAATATACGTACGGAACACTAAATCTCACCAGAGATTCTGTCAGCAATAATAAGCATTAATACCGATCGTGCTCGCTTGATATTATTCTCATTCGACTCCGGGTGAACTTGTCCTCCTGCTCCACACTCTTCTGTGTCTTCTGCCTTTGAACTACAGCAGAGAGCACGGCACGAAGGCCGAAAAGGAAACGAAGAAGGTTCCAGGCGCAACAGCGACGGCGATGGCGTCAAAGCGACGAACAAGCAAGCGGTGAGTGGGGAGTTCGAGAAACCCAGCCAGCGTTCTGGAATCTTCCGCGGGAGGGAGCAAATCAGAGCCGTCGGTTGATCAGAAGGTTCTACACACAAGCAAGTGTGTCCAAAAATTGCGTCGATTTCCCGAATGTTCTCGATGACAACGTTTTTTCTTCAATTTTCTTTATTTCATTTTTTAAAATTCCATTTTCTTCTTTTTCTCTTTTTTTGTTTTTCATCAAACTTTGGTTATTTAAAAATTTCTCAACAATCTTAAAGTTTTCAGAATTTTTTTTCTTTTTGGGGTGTTGTGATGTAGGCTAGGTGAGGTGGCGATTGTTGTTTTTTTCCACTTTCTAAATGTCACAAATTTTGAATTTTGTTTCCAAGAAACTAACAAAACTAGTTAAATTTACAGTACAAATCAAATTTTTGGAAAAAAAAAATGCCAATAAAAAAACCCCAATTATTTTGTTTAAAAACGAGACAATTTGTTGAGAAAACACATGCCACGCAATTTTTTTTGTGGCAATTATGCATAAAATGAATTAACTAAATATGTTTATTAAAAATATACAAAAATAAAAATTGTATGAATTCCTTCTATATTTTTGGCTGCCTATTAGAACTTAGTATAGAATCCAACAAATTGTTATTCATATTTTGACAACTAAGAAACCCAAAGAAACACATGTTTTGTCATTTTGAAAAGAAATTGGCCAAATGGCAAAAACTCATCACAAAAAGAACCATCGAAATGATGAACTCCCTCTCACCTAAGCACAATTGAGGTAGGATGTGCATTGTATAGTACTAGTGAGTGCCCGTGACCTTCGGCCAGTGAGGTAAGATGTGCATTATATAGTACGAGTGGGTGCTCGTGACCTTCGGCCATTGTGAAGTCCTCTCATCCTCCACAACATTTGCCAAAGCATATGGGATAAAAGTGAGGTGCTTATATGCAGAACTTGTTGAGGAACGCATCGTAAACTTGGGGAACATATTGGGAACTCACTGAGAACTTAGAGGGAACACCATGAGAACACATTGGGAAACAAGGAAAAATGGAAAAAAAATCCTTCTCGCCCCCCAAACTTAAAAGGAATAAATGCAAGGCACCTTGGGCCTTCCCATTGGGGGAAAGGAAAATAAATCCTCTCCTCCACCCACCACCCCCACCCGGGCAGAAAGTTGCAGTGTCTGACTCTCAGTAGAGCCGGCAACCTCAGAGCTTCCAAGGTGTTCATCCGCATAGACAACCGGACGAATTCAGGGAAAGCTTCATTAATAGTTTCATCCATCCTGTCATCCGTAGCTACTGTCCGTCCGGATTCAGGGGAAGCTTCATTCTACTCTCCGTCTGGCTTCAAGGGACCTACAGGGACTCTCCCATGCCCAGCCCGCCCGTGCTAGCCATCGTCACAGCTAGTCAGCCCGACTTCACTCTACTGTCCGTCCGGCTTCGGAGGACCTACAGGGATTCTCCCGTGCCCAACCCGCCCTTGCTAGCCATCGTCACAGCCAGTCAGCCCCACACGAGCCTGAAACCCGAGCTCCGTCACGGACGAACGGACGAACGGACGAACGGACGTAGTGAATTTATATATAAGATTATACTCTTCCACACATTCGTTGTAGCAACTCAACTTGAACTTGGCCCCTCTCCTATTATACTTTCAATTCCTCTCCCATATTGATGTTTCACTTTACACAAAATAAGTTTGATAGGTTTCAATTACATCTTATTTGTATCCTTGGAAAGGCATTTCAATTGTTCACAAGCTTTGTAACATAGTATCCTAAATCTAGTAACCATATTGACATATAAAAATGACAAGTGGCCATGGTAGTCAAAATATTTTTCATCTATGTTGTTTTTCAATTGCCATTTTATTTTATTTTCATCTTTCTTGTTTATCACATTTTGAGGAAGTTGTGTGACTGTTATCGTCTATTTTGTTTGCACATCTTGGGCAAGCACAAACATCTCAATCTCGAATCATTTCATTTTTTCTCACTCATGCCCATGTTTGGTGCAAGCATCGAGGCTTCAACAAACTTGATTTAGTTTTTTTGGTGGTTTGTTTGTGTCGTTGCAAGCACATTGGATTGTTGTTTCTAAACTTGTAAATGAATGGTTTGTTGTTTGTGTTATTGCAAGTGCTTGAAAGAATGGAACAATGGCAACTTCAACTTCTAATTTAGGTCTTGTGAAAAATCAAAGGATGATGTTAAAGATCACCTATTGTTGTTGTAATCTATGACCAATATTATTTATGTGCAATAATATTAGTAAGAACATTGAAAATTGAGATGTCCATTTCAACAAGAAAAATGATTCTTGTTATTGCAACCTGCAATTGAACTTACTTATGCACATCATTATGTCAAAAGAACAATGCAAGATTAGGAAACCATTTTAACATTGTTTATTTTAAGAACAATTCTTGTTGCTTTAAAAACGCAATGACATTTCAAGGAAAACATTAACTCACTCACAATGGAGCGATGGAATTTGGATTGGTTGTAATGTTGCAAGCATAGGACCAACATTTTGACTTGTTTCAAGTTTTTGTAATTCTTCCAACATGCGAAATTTGAAGTGTTTATGGACTTCATATGATGCTAGCTAGATGTCAAGAACTATGAACAAAGCCATTGTGCTTTGGTAATTCATAATCACAATTTTCTTCACAATTACATTGCCATCTCTACCATTGCTTTTGCTTGAGCTCAAATGGCACTTTTTTTTTACACCCAATTTTTGCAACGTTTTCATTGCTTTTGAACTAGGTGGTTGAATTGTAATGGTGGGAAGAAGTCTTGTTGATGAACTTTCGTTCATGATCTACACTTTGCCCTAGTTGATCTCTAATGAACTTATTGAATGTTAGATTTCATAGGAGTGAACTTACACATGTTATTCAACACTTCATTCCAACAAGGAATTTCCTACAATAATAACCAACAATGTGAAAAAGGTAAAAGATTAAATTGACATGGATGCTTTCATTTATAAAGCTATAAAAATATGTTGTATTATGTCTTCAACGTTTATTTTAGAATATTGTAATGCTTAGACAACTCCAAAATTCCCAATGAATTTAACAATATTGTGTTTGATCATACCCCATTTTGTTTCTAAAGATCTTATCAACCTCATTATAAGTCCAACTCAACAATTTTGATTATACTACTTAAAAATTTGATCCAAAATTGCATTGTGTTTTTACTTTTGCTAGTGATTAAATTTTGTGAAACATGCAAGGAATGACATACTTGTGCATCTTCATCCTCGTCATGCCTTTCTTTCCTCTTTATGGCATCAAATCCATGTCCATAGTTTTTAACACCATAATTTTCCTTGATAAAGCTTCTTGGGGGCACACCAACTTTAGCAAAATCATTTGTCGGTCTCATTGTTGCTTTCAATATCATGTGATGAAATCTAATGTGAAAAAAGAAATTTTCTATGTTTTTAAAATTTTGAACTTTTACATGGGTTTGTGAAAATGGTTTCATCAACAAATTATATGATTAATTACCCTTGGTAAAGTTTTTTATTGCCAATGGTGGAGATGTTTTAAAGATGCTTCACATAATGATTCAAAAATCAAACTTAGAACAAACCAACATCCATCACAATCCCAATGTGTGCTTCTAAAAATACTTGACCTTAAGGACTATAGATTAGACTATAACCTTTGAGAGCTCACAAATGAATGAGTAGTTGAAGCACTCACATCCGAAGCTATTCGCAATAACCAACGTGTTGAATTTAGTTATTAAACTTAATCAACCATGTATAGGTTTGGGAATGATGTTGTAACTTTCTTGTCATTGGATTTTCTTTTGGGGGTGGATGGGGGTGTGTTGGATTTTTTTCCACAATGTGTTCCCATCAACTTCCTTGGTTTTTCTACATCTTCCTTAAGCTCCTAACCCAACATGTTCTCAATATCACATCACTTTGTCCCATATGTTTTGCCCAATGTTGTGTTATTGGAATTTTTAGGTGGGCAAGTATTGGAACTTATATGTTTCTATGTTGGAAATGAATATTTCTATGTTGTAAAGTTTCCAAATTTCCAAAAATATTCATGATGGACTATTCAAAAAAGTCCATATATATATATATATATATATATATATATAATTTATCCCATTTTTTGTGGGTTCTTCATAATTTTATTACAAGTATCTAGTTGTAATGTTGATTGAAGGTCTACAAGTTCAAATTTAACATTTCTTGGGTTAAATCCAACCCATGTAAAGAGCTTTTAATTTTCTTTCCATTTTTGTAATGATTTACATATAATTTTCCTTTAATTTAAATGACAAACAAACCTTTAGTTCATAAAAAAAGTCATTCTCATTTTCAAAAAACCTTTCATTTTTTTAAGGTTTAAATTTTGAAATGTAAAGGAAATAACTTTTCTTTGAATCTTCTAGGGTTGTCAAGTCTAACCCTGACCCATCCCCTTAAACAAGACCCTCAAACTTTGAAAGTGCAAGGTAACACCCAAGGAATGGGGCATTTTTAAAATAAGATTATGGGAATGCCCCACATCATAGGCATAACCTTATGTAAAACATTGAGCTCTCATGTGGCAATGCATTATGGATCATTCCCTTGTGGCAACATATTTCCATTTAGGAAAGGAATTTTAATTCAAAAGACAAAATTGATTAATTTAAAAGATTAGGTGACAAATTCATGAAAAGGTAGGAAATTGCCTTGTGGCATCACCTTACACTACAAAAAAGGTTGGAGATGGATGCATGAAGGTTGGACAATTTTTTTAAATGTCAAAAAAGAATATATTGCTTTGACAATGGGAAAGTTGAGGCACTTTTAATAGTTTCCAAAATCAATAAGTTTCTTGTCTCTTTTGAATTGGACCAAAGAGGGGGTTAGATTGAAGTTTTTGCTTTTCCATAAACTTTATGATTGTTCCCCTTTGATTATGACCATTTGGTTTGCTTAATGAACTAAGGAAAGCTCAAAATGTTATTTTGACACTTCTTTAATGCAAGATCATAATTTGAAAGCCAATTTATTAGAAGCTTAAAAAGGTTTAGGGGTTCCCTAAAAGATAGTAAAAAAATATGTTGTTAAACTAAAAATAATAAGGGGCAAGGTTATGGGTTGATAAAGTCTATCCTTGTATCCCATACTTATGCATCAAGCACATAACTTCATTTGTGTGAATATGAAAGAATATGTGGTATCATTCATCTCCTATGATCTACAGACTTTGATTAACAACCTTAGCTTTGGTCATTGGGTTAACCAATCAAATGACAACTTTTGTTTCCTACGTTCCTAGGTTTACTTGATTTCAACAATTCAGTAATATTCAATGCAATGCATTAAATTCAAAATAATTTTGAATTATGGTCAGTAACACAAATATGGCTAGTTGAAGTAGATGAAGGATATTTGTCTAATGTTTAGCAAAGATAGGCAAGAAAAGGAGGCACATATATTTTACCAAGGCCAAGATGGACAAAATATGTTTTGTAGAGTATTGGAATTTATGGAACAATAAAGTTCAAGTTTTCATGTTGAAAGGACTACCATGTGGGAATGTCAACATAATCAATGTGTATGCCCCAAACAATCGTTTAAAAAGAACCATCTTGTGGGAGCGATTGAAGGAGAAACTCCCATGCAACAACAAATTGATCATTTGTGGTGATTGGAACATGGTGGAAAGGAAAAAAAACAAGGTTTCTAGTTGCAAGGATATCATTTTTGATAGAAAGAAGTTGGCTTGGAATTCTTTTGAGAATTTAGCCATGGAAGTGAAAGAACTTGTGAGGTTTGTCAAGAGCCTCCAATTTTCATTGGAAAACCTTAGGAGTGGGAATGAAAGAATCATATGCAAGTTAGACATAGTCCATGTTTCCAAATACATTAAGGAAGGGCAAGAATGTTAAGTATTTCTTTTTACACATTCACCTTCACCCAATTTCATGCATATTAGAAATGGAAGAGACTCAAATAAGACACATTTTCTTGACAATGAGCACAAAACATTTTGAAATTGCCAAAGACCAAATTTAAACCTTATGGTAAGCCCAACATGAAAATGCATCTTTCTTTTCAAAAATGAGGAAAATAATTAGATTTTATAAAAAATTGTGCAAACAAAAGGCAACGAAATTTTGCAAAGGAGAGATTGGTTTAAGGCATAAATTGGAATATGCACAAAAAAAATTGCAAAAATTTACAAATAATGATGGCCTCCAACAATTAGTAAGGTGTTTGAAAAAATAAATTCATGAGTTAGAACAAGTCAAATTTACAAGACAAAGAATTTGGGCTAGGATCTAGTGGATGGACAAGGATAATGCCAAGTACTAGGGAGGTTTTTGCAATTGTAAAAAGGAAACCCAATGAAATAAATATTTTTCTCTTAGGAATGGGGAATGTGTGATTGTCAATTAGAAGGAGGACTTAGATGAGATTTGTTGCAACTTCTACAAGAATCTATACAAGGTCGAAAAGGATGTGCTTGGTCAAACAAAATTGAAATGTAGGGTTTTGGATTCAATGCCAAAGATTCACTCCAATAATGAATTTCAAGCTAACACAACCCATTGTTACCAAATCCATGACAAAGGGGAAATATGACAAAGGACAAAGCTTATAGGCCAAATGGAATAGTCTCCTATTACATTTTTTATGGGATATAATAGGAAAATATTTCAACATAATGGTTAATGTAGTAGTTGATGTGGGTCACTTCCCCAAAGGGATGAACAAAAAGCTAATAATATTACTATTTAAGGTAAGAGGGTAAAACATGGTTAAGTGGTTCACATTTGACATTTTGAAAAGTCCACATCTTACATTAGTTGTATTTTTTTTAAAAAATCAAACTATTAAATCTATAATTATCCATTATGGTTTTGTTCACAAATACTAATAAACCACCTTACAAATATTCTTAAACATGTGATTAGTCAAGAATTATAGAGAAAAGTTTAAAGATTTCAATGTGAACTAGAACATCAATTGAAAAAAATGATGAAAATCATGACAAGTTAAATTTTTAAATATGAAAAAAATTATATTGAAATTTTTTCAATGCATCTTACAATTAAATTATTTGTTTATGGCGGCCTATTTTTTAATTTTAATTTCGATATTATTATGACATATGTTTTGAATCCACATTTTTCATTTTCTATTTGTGACAAACATAATGTCATCATTTTGAAAGTCCATAATGAGTCCAATCTTTTTATAAAATTCATCCATAATTTAGTGATAATCTTATTAAAAATTATGAAAGAATGAAAAAAAAAAATTTATATGATTTTACATTTTAAGTTCATCTATAATTTAAAAAAATTACAATTGTGATAGTCCAAACAATCCACTAGTTGTGCTTTCACCTAGGATACAAAAAAAATCTCAATAATTGGAGACCTTTTTAAAAAAATATGTGGTTTACAAAAAATATGTTAAAATTCTGCAATTAAAGCTCCGACTAGTGTCGTGGAAATGGTGGACATGGATTAAATAACCTTCCTGCCTCATTGATACATTTAGGATAATGTATTTTTTGTCCAGGAAATCATTGATGGATTGAGTCAAACACACCAACCCATCAATGGTACTTTTAAAACTATACTTTATTAAAGCTTATGACAAAATAAATTGTGAATTTTTATTCCTTGCTTTGGAAATGATTGGAATGGATTGCAAATTCATTAATATGGTTCAAGTGTTGTTTAAGAATGCATAAACATATATTTGTCTCAATGAAATCATCACCAAACCTTTCGAGATTGAGGAGGGAATTATACAAGGCTACCCTTTAGCACCTTATTTATTCATCTTGGTTGGAAAAATGTTCAACTTCATGGTCAAGGAGGTAATGACACCAATAGGTTATGAATTGGGATAAGTCCATAACCTATTGGTATTGTACAAGGAATATGTAACTATCTAGTTGGGCTATAAAAGGGAGTTGGAAATGGGCTAGGGATGGTGAATTATCAAAGTTATTAGGTGTTCCATTTGGCTAAAACGTAGATGTTAATGATGTTGATGAATTTTTGATTGAAAAGTTACAAAAAAACTTTGAGTCTAGAGTTTTTTCCTTAATGCCTTTAGGAGGAAAGACACTAATCATCAATTCGGTCCTATATTTTATGTTGAGTTTTTAATTCCAATCACAAAAATTTGCAAAAAATGAAAAACATTGATGAAAAACCTTTTATTAAGAACAAGAAGATTCACAAGAACAAAGGTTAAACAAAAGGTCTAAGTTTAATTTTCAAACAATGAACATAACAAAATTATGTGATTAAGAAACCAAAACATGAACTAATAACCAAAACATGAGATGTGCAAAACAAACATGAAAACAAATATTTATTATGCTAACATTTAAAACATGAACATGAAAAAAACATGACAAGGTTATGGTGCAAGATTGTGTTTAAGACTAGTGTTGAACAAATTAAAAGAAATGAAAGGACCTATTTATACTGTCGCAACCCACTTTGGGTGAAGTGGGAGGATGAAACTCCCACTGCCAAAGTTGGGGATTTAGGGTCCTTCGGGATTCTCGAATGTTTAGAATTCGACAGCAGAGGCCAAAATACCTTGCATTGGGGTGTTCTTAGTGTCATTGGAAAGGTCTTGAAGTGTAGATGTCTAAAATGCCTTTGCATTGGTCATTTGGACATCTGCAACCCAAGATATGGGCAAAAGAAGGGCCAGGAGTCGAACTGGCAGTTTGACTCCCGACCACTAAAAGTTGTAAATCGACCTCTTACCAACCTCCGAATTGAGAGTGCGACATGGCATTAGAAAGATCTCAACAAGGGCTGGAGTGAATTAGCAGCCACCAATGCACGAATTGAGGATGAGCCCGTTCAGCCCATTTTGCGGATGAACATCCTCCCTGCCCGATGTGTTTTTTTTTTTCACCTCTTCTCTGCCCCACCTACCTCCCCCCTCCTACTTCCCCAGTCCTACCTACCACCTACCTCCCCCCTCCTACCCTAAACCTACCTCCCCCTCCTACCTACCACCTATGAACCCCACCCCCCCTCACTCCATCGCCATAGCTCGACTTGTGGAGCGGAAGCACGAGCTGTGGAGCTCTTGTTGTGGAGCTGTTCCTGTGGAGTCGGAACAGGAGCTCGAGCGCCCACAAGACCCACGCGCCCATGATCAAGTAAGATGCCCATGATCAAGTAAGATGCTTACTTTTTTTCTTTTTTTTTTTTGTGTTTCTTTTGTTTGAAAAGGCAAGCAAGTTCCGGAGCTTCTCCGGAGCTCTGGAAGCTCCTTGCTGCAACGCAGCAATCTCCGGAGCGTGCTGCTTGGGCAGCAAGTTCTGAGCTCTAGAGAGCTTCGGAGCTTGTTGCTCGGCCAGCAAGCTCCGAGCTCCGGAGACCTCCGGAGACCTCCAGAGCTTGCTGCAACGCAAGCTCCGGAGCCAGCTGCTCGGCCAGTGAGCTCCGAGCTCCGAAGAGCTCTGGAGCTAGCGTTGCAACGCGAGCTTCGGAGTTTGTGTTGCAACGCGAGCTTCGGAGCTTGCGTTGCAATGCGAGCTCCGGAGCAGCAAGCTCTGGAGCTTGCTTGCTGCTGCAACGCAGCAAGCTTCGAAGCTTGCTTACTGCTGCAACGCAGCAAGCTCCGGAGCTTCTTCGGCTCCGAAGCTTGCTTGCTGCAACAGCAGCAAGCTTCGGAAGCGGACCTTGTGTTGCAACGCGAGCTCCGGAGCTTGTTGCTCGGGCAGCAAGCTACGGAGCTTGCTTGCTGCTACAACGCAGCAAGCTTCGGAGCTTCTCCGTCTCCGAAGCTTGCTTGTTGCAACAGCAGCAAGCTCCAGAAGCGGAGCTTGCTTGCTGGGGTTTTTGTTACTTGCAAAGAAGAAGGCCGTATTCTTTTTTTTGCAGTAGAAAAGAAGAAGGCCTTCTTCTTCTTCTTTTTTGCAATAGAAGGCCTTGTTCTTTTTTTTACAATAGAAGAAAAAGAAGAAGAACCCTAAACCCTAAACCTTTTGCCCCATCCTCAATATATATATTTTTTGCTTATGGTTTAGGTCATTAGAATTAATATTTAACAATAACTAGTGGTCTTTTGTTTAGGGTTGGAGGTTGGAATGGGTAAGAGAAGAAGACTGAGGAAAAGCGGTGGTGGTGAGCTGGAGGTCAATATGCAAGATGTTGCATCAGATGAGGCGATTATTCCAAGTGTTGCTGTGGTAAATGTGGCGATTCTTTTGCCATATGTTGCTGGAGGAGATGAGGGAGTTGTTGAATCACATGTTGCTGCATTAGATGTAGTAATTGTGAAGCAAGGTGTTGTTGCATCAGATGCGACAATTATTCAGCAAAATGTTACATCAGATGAAGCAACTAGTGAGCAAGGTGTTGTTGCATCAGATGCGACAATTATTCAGCAAAATGTTGCATCATATGAAGCAACTAGTGAGCAAGGTGTTATTGCATCAGATGAGGAAATTGGTGAGCAAAATGATGCTCTATCACAATTGAAACATAAAGATAGCATTGGTATAGATTGTTTTAGAATTTGTGGACATCAGATTAAATACAGATTAAGAAAATTGTACAAGTTTCTTAAAGTTTAATTATATTCGCACCTTCCATCATTTGTTGGAAGGTGCGGGATTTTTTTTGTCAAATTTTTTTTATGCAATACCTGAAAACAATTCATGTTTATAGGAATAGTATGTGATTGTGTGATTTTATGATTTGTAATACTTGCATTCTGTTTTTTGATCTTTGTTTTTTTGGCTTAGGTCCGGAAGTTGAATCTGATCAGGCAACTTAGCCACTTGCACTTCTTTGTCCACCTAATTTGGCTCGGAAGGACAAGGAATGGACGCATGTTGGGTCCAAATGGAAGTGCAAAGTTGGCAATTGCATTGTTGCATATTGTGCAAAATGGCTTTTAACCAAGCACTTGAAGGAGGTGCATGGCTTGGTGGCTGAAAAGTCCAAACCTGGGAGGCCTTCAACTGCTGCAGGAGGTCCTCAACATCAGGACCATGCCAAGATGAATGCTCGCATCTTGGGAAATGCGATGGCTGTGCAGAGGCGGAACGATCAAAATTGGCTAATCGCGCTCGTGCCAAAGCACAACGCGAATGGGAAAACATGGTAACTGTTGCAAAACAGTGGCCACCATTCCCAAAACCAGGTTTGGTGAAATTAACTTTAGAGCAACTTTTGAAAGTGTTGGGGTTTACTGCTTGGGGTGTGGGCAGTGTGCCTCGAGATGCTGCATCACGAATGGAGAAAGATGAAGACTTGCAAGGGATTATTTGATCCATCCATTGCGCATATGCATGGGGACTCAAGATAGCATGGGATGCCAAATATTGGGATCGAGAGTCCAATAAAACAAGTCGGACAAAACAGTTGGCAGCTGTTTTGGATTTTCATGAATCTAGAATGATTCATGGAAGGAAGAAACAATCATAAATAATGTTTATTGTTTTTTTTTGCATTTCATCCAAGGTGTGTTAGGGTTTAACTTGGTGGTTTTTGGGTGTTTATAGGGTTCAGGGCCAAACACAGGAAGAATTTGTGGCAACTGCAGTTCAAGTGGAGATGCAACGCCGACATTTATACACTGCTCGTCATGCAACAAAGGCTGCAAATGCAGCTGCTACGTACCGAGCTAAACATGGGATTGTAGATTGCTAAACACTGATATGGGTTAGGGTTTAGGGTTATACAATTAGTTAAGTTTTATAACCCTTTTACTTTTTGGACTACCCAATTTTGAATTTTGATCCTTTGATATGTTATAGAGAACCAACGTTTTTTTTTCATTGGGTTATTTATTAATTTTTCATACACCCATTTTTGTACATTTTTTACCAATATAATAGTATCTTCTATTCACACTTGTTTTATGGTATATGGTTAAGCATATGTCTTCTTTGTCATAATTTTCTTAGTACTTGAGATGTAAGAATCAAACCAAAGATCAAAATGAACATTGTGCAATACTTACATCTAATATAATAGGACTCACATCACTTGAAAAGTTTCAAAACAATATACACATTTTAAACATATAAAATACCTAGTTCATTTTCTATTATAAATCCCATAAGGAGATTTTCAAATATGCAATACCCACATATACGTCCTAAAATAGTCACATGCATATTACATTCAGTGTAATACCCGCATCTAAGTCCCATAATAGCCGCTGGTATTTTTGGCATCTCTTGCAATACCCGCATATGGGCCACCCATAGTTGTTGACATTCGTCATTTGTTGCAATACCTGCATATGGGTCCATGGTTTTCGTTGGGTTTTTTAACATTTCTTGCAATACTCGCATATAGTTTCCATAATAGCCACTGGTTTTTTTTGTGTCTCTTGTAATATCCGCATATAGGTCCCATAATAGTTGCTGGTTTTTTTCATTCTTTGCAAAACTTACATTCTGTCATAAAATTAATTTAGAATAATAATTAATTTAGGTATATAAAAAGACATATTTTGGGTATCCATAGCACTTATTTGTTATTTTGAAATGACATTACATGCGGGTTTTGCATTTAGGGTTTAGGGTTTAGGGTTAGGTTTTCACATAAGGTTTGCTTCTTACCTTTGTGTGATAACTCCAACCTAATTTTCCTAATCTCTTTGAAGAAAATATATAATAAGATTGTATTAGGTCCCATATGTTTGAACCCAAAAAATTTCCCCCCAATTGAATATGAAATATTTTTGATAGTACATGAATTATCAACAAAATTTGACATATAATTATATAATTAATAGACCATTATTTGAAATAATTTAAATGATTAATTATCAAAAATTAGATAATCATTTATTTATTTGGAATAATTAACTATTCATTTGGCTTAATTTCATTTATTTGGATAATAAAAAGTTGGATCTAAAAATCAGATTAACTTTATTTGATTGATTAACTTTAATATATTTTTATTTTAATAAGTGATTAAAATCACTATTTAAGATAACTATTCCATGTTATAGATTGCATGTTCAGCTTTTTCATGAAAAATTCATACACCAAAATAAGTTTGATCACAATTGCCATTATACTATTTGTTCCACAAACAATACAATTTTTTTTCAAATTCATGAAACAAAATAAGAATCATGGTACTCCTAATCAACAACCCCAGCCTCACACCTTTGTTATCATATTATTTTGAAATTAATTAATTAATTAAAAATGACCCAAATTGTAGATATTACATTTAGGGTAGGATCTTCATTTAAAGAAGCTTAAACCCCACAACCGTATTTTTATAGTGGCCCAAAATGCAGGTATTGCATGTAGGGTAAGATCTTCACTTAAAAAGGGCTTAAACCCCCCATGCGTACTTTCGAGGTGACCCAAAATGTAGGTATTGCATTTAAGGTTCAGTTTATATCATTATTTATATATTAGGTGTTATAAATAACAATATATTTGGACCAATATTTAAACCAATATTATACATCATGAAAAATAAAGTTTACATAAGGACTTGTGTTATATATGTATAAAATATAAAATATTTTTGACTCACTATATCAATATATTAACCAATAAATTATTTACTATATATTAGAGAAATATAAATAAAAATTTCAATTAAACATTGGATTAATATATGGGAGAGATCATTTTTATTATTATGTGAAATAGAAAAGAAGAAAGTAAATAATTACTTGCTTTGAATCTTTTTTTAAACATAATTTAAAATCTTTTTAAATTAAAAACTTTGTAATTATGTTTTAGTATGAATATACAACTTTAAAAGGGGAAAAAAAATATGAACATCTTTGAAAAATATTTAAGCTTGAATTTTTTATTTTTTGATCTTGACAAATTCCGTATTGCATTAGGGTTGGGTTTTCATATAAGGTTTGTTTTTTACCTTTGTGTGATAAATATTTATGATAATTAATGAATTATCACAAAATTCGTCATAAATTAAATAATTAATAAACTATTATTTCATATAATTTAGATGATTAATTATCAAGAATCATATAATCATTTATTTATTTAAAATAATTAACTAATCATTTGGCTTAATTTTATTTACTTGAAAATAAATAGCTGGATTTAATCAGATTAATTTATTTGATATTTGATTGATTAATTTTAGTATATATATTTTTTAGTTATTGTAATCACTATTTAAGATAATTATTCCATGTTATAAATTGCAAGTTCAACTTTTTCATGAAAAGTTTTTACACCAAAACAAGCTTGATCACAATTGTCATTACACTATTTGTTCCACAAATAATAAAACCTCTTTTAAAATTCATGAAAAAAAATAAGAATCATGGATTTCTAATTAACAACCCCGACCTCCATACACACCTTTGTTAGCATATGATTTTGAAATTAAATAATTATTGTAGAATGACCCAAAGTGCAGGTAATGCATTTAGGTAGGATTTTCATTTGAAGAAGGTTTAAACCCCACATGCGTATTTTTTGTGTGACCCAAAGTGCAGGTATTGCATTTAAGGTAGGATCTTCATATAAAGATGCTTAAACCCACATGCGTACTTTCGAAATGGCCCAAAATATAGGTATTGCATTTAGGGTAAGGTTTTTCCAAAGTGACTTTGCGTTTGCATATTGTGTTTAGGGCTAGGTCTTCACTTAATGGTATCCAAAAACGCAACCCTAAAAAATCATAACTCGTACAAAAATGGGTTAGAAAATATTGAACTCTACGAACTATAGAACATATGGAAACAAAGGGAATTCAAATTATGGTATAGACATAAACAAGTGAAAATAACAAAAACTAATACAATGAGCAAAATTTAGAGTATAAACGTTAGGTTCTGAAATATATGAACCAAATTCTTATACACTAAATAATAAAGCATAAAAATCCAAATAATATTTATCCATAAGCCTTATTACAACCCTAATTATACAAACCCTAACAAAAAAAATCTTAGTGATATATGTCCTAAACCCAAAAAACTATACAAACTATATAAACTATATAATGCAAAATACGTTAATATTTAAAAACAATCAAATAATTTTCATACAAAACCAAAAGAAAAGATATGTCTTTTACATTTGTGTGATCTCTCCAACTTAATTTTTTCCACCCTTTTTGAAGAAGATATAGAATGCAATTGTATTGCTTCACATATGTGTAACCCTAAAATTTTCCCCCCAAATTTAGCCTACTTTAGATTAATTGCTATACATTTGTGAAAAATTTATTAATTAATTTTTGTGTCTCAACCCTAAACCTAATGGTTAAGTTAGTAGGGTATGTAATTAATAGAGTAGCTAGGTTAGTAAGGTAGGTGGTTAGTACAATAGCTAGGTCAGTAGGATAACTAATTATTAGGGTAGTTGTGTCAGTAGGGGATAATAAATAAGGTACCAAGGTTGGTGCAATACTTATGAGGGTAGGAAAGTGAGCAAGGTAGCTATTCTGAATGACTCCAAATGCAGGTATTGCATTTAGGATGGGATCTTCATATAAAAAACCCTAAACCCCGCATGGGTTTTTGGAGTGACCCTAAATGCAGGTATTGCATTTAGGGTAAAATCTTCATATAAAGAAAGCTTAAACTTTACATGCGTCCTTTCATAGTGACCCAAGTGCAGGTATTGCATTTAGGGTTTGGTTATCTCAAAGCGACTTTGCATATGCATATTGTGTTTAGGGCTAGGTCTTCATTTAAGGGTATCTAAACCATTTAGATGGATTTTTCTGAAACGTGGGTATTACATTTAGGTTTGTTTTTTTCATTTCAACTTGAAATACCCAAACTTATACTTACCTTTACCAATTAGAATTTTAGGGTTTCATTGCAATACCTACACCCGTACTTTTACGAACTGGAATTTTGGGGCATAATTTCAATACTTGCACTTGTACTTACTTTAACCAAACCCTAATAAAAAAAGTTTTAGTGATATATGCCCTAAACCCAAAAAATTATACAAGCTATACAAATCATATAATGCAAAATAAAAAAGTTTGAAAGAACATAGGAAAAAATTTAAAAACCAAAATTCAAAGGTTTTAAACTATAAATATTTATTAATTAAAAGAAAATACGTTAATTTTTAAAAATAATCAAATAATATAAAACCAAAAAAAAATGTCTTTTATCTTTGTGTGATCTTTCCAACCTAATTTTTCCACTCTTTTTGAAGAAGATATTAAATGCAATTGTATTAATTCACATATGTGTAAACCCTAAAATTTTCCCCCCAAATTTAGCCTACTTTAGATTAATTACTATACATTTATGAAAATATTATTAATTAATTTGTGTCTCAACCCTAAACCTAATGGTTAAGATAGTAGGGTATGTAATTTATAGAGTAGCTAGGTTAGTAGGGTAGGTGGTTAATATAGTAGCTAGGTCAATAGGATAACTAGTTATTAGGGTAGCTGTGTCAGTAGGTTGGTGCATACTTATGACGGTAGGAAAGTGAGCAGGGTAGGTATGTGTGAGGTCAAGTCCAGGAAAAACGGCCAGGAACCAAAAAAAAAAGGAAAAAAAAGTACAGTGGTCAGCAGCAAACAAAAATCTACTATGATGAGCCCCATCTGGCGCCGAATGAAAAAACGCAACCCATCCGGTGGATAGAACGGCCGACTAATGCATTGGTGGCTGTTAATTCACTCTGGCCCTCGACAAGGGCTACAACTTTGGTTTAGACCTCGTCGCGATCAGATTCCACAGTCGATAGTTATGAAGTTCCAAAGTCCCGGGACTCCAACCGGGACAGTTTCGGGACAATTTCGAGACTCCATCTTAGGAGTCCCGGGAAAATGTGCCATTTGGGTGTAGTCCCCGTGGAATGGCGCAGAAAATAAATATATGGGGGAAGGTGGAGGCTTCCCCCAAGTCCGGGCCGTGGTGAGTTTTGTGAGTCAAAGTGCCCGTGGCTTGTCCCAACACCCAAGGGTGTTCCCGAATGTGAACTAACCACTTTGTGGTTTGTTTTGGATGCAGATTCATGCTTGATCTACTAATCCCTCTTCCTAGTCTAATCCCGGGACTTCTAGCACGCCCCTCTACCCCTTTATAGTGCTGGAAGTCGGGAGCGCCCTCAAAGTCCCAACTTTCCGCAATTTTACATAGTTAGACCTTCAAGTGGGTTCAACCTGGGACTTGGGAGTGCGTCATATACCCCTTTAGGGACTTAGTTCAAAGAAGCTTCCAAGGAGGTTTCTATGTGTGCATGAGTAAAAAAACTTATCGAGAACCTTCCTAACTTAGAGTTAACTATGTGTTAATTAAATTTTAATTGAAATTTAATTAAAACTTAATTAGGAATCAATTGTGAATTAACTATACTTAACTAGGACTTAATTGGATTTAATGGGACTTAATTAAGAGTTAACTTTGAATTAATTAGGACTTAACTTGGGATTTAATTTGAAATTGAATGGGAATTAATTTGGACTTAACCAAAGTGAACTAAGAGTTATTTGGAAATGAATTATGAATTAAGTGGAAATGAACTAAAACTATACTAAATGTTAGATACATGGATGAACATTTAAATGAATGAACCCCATAGCATTAACATCTGGCACCTTCATGGTCAAATGGGGAGCACCCAACCCATGCCAGGGTCACTTGGGTAGATTATTGTGTCCAAATAATAACATGTGATATGGGATTAATAGACCCCAAAAATGCATTAACAACATTAATGTGCAAGTGGGTGTTATTAACAATGGAAGTTATTATTTTAGTTTAAAGTTTTTACTAAGGTAAAAGTTAATTAAATGTAAAGCATTTTGACATGGAAGTTTGCTAGTAAATTTTCATTGGGCCATGGTTAAAAGACACGTGTCCCCATCAAGATTTAAAATATGGGGGCACATCATGTGGGGCTAGAAGAAAATGGTGGGGAAGTTCAAGTCCAAACTCTCCATAGTTTTTTAATCCATAAAAAAATCAAGTTATGATGGGAGTCAACTTTTAAAGGGTTGAATCTTGAGAGGTAAGATTCTACACATGTAAGGGTTAAAGGTGTTAGGTGATCTATGGCAAACCAAAAAAAAAAGTTTATACACTTGGTAGGGGGCCAAAACCAAGTTTAACATGGCATATGGAGAAGAATGCATTTGGGAAAGAATTGTTGAGAACAATCTTGTAATATAAACAAAAAAGCTTGTCCTTAATTAAAGAAACTAGGAGTGAAAAATGGCTTGGAGTTTATCAAATAAATATCGTAGACCCGTTATTGGTATTTTGTACCTCTAGAAACTTCCAACCTCCTTTGGATTTAGGTGGGCTTGTACTAGGATAATGGTACCCAAGAAAAATCAAGCCTTTGAAATAGGCACCCATTCAAGGCTTTTATAGTTGGTACATAACTAGACGAATTTTACAGAACCTTGAAGACGGTAAAAAATTGTTTGAAACCAAAAACAAGGGCTTGAAAAATATGAAAATGTTCTATGAACCTCTTGAAAAACTTTTATTTGACCGTACTGTATGGAAATGGGTTAACCAGGAAGAATTAATGAGGTACACAACTAAACATACAAGGAAAATGCTTAAACCTAATAGATAACTTATCCATAACATTCTTAAATTATGCAAGCCTAACATTCCATCAAATTTCCAAATGTGGTGGAAGCATATTTGGATGAAGTGTTGAGCTTGGAAGGAATTTGGTTTCTTATGTTCACTATGGTATCAAACTCTTTAATGGTTAATTCATGGATAACCAAAATAAACCAAAATGTGTAAACGAACTACCTAGTTTATGAATATAGAATACTTTAAATGACTTTGTGTAGGTTCTAATAATGTGTAAAGGCGAAAATGGCATGGGAGATTTCCTTTACCTTCTTATTTCATATTAGGTCAACCTCCTAGTGCTGATTGCAAGTGGAAGGTTTTTAATATTGAACAATGTTTGTTCAACAAAAAATTACTTCATAGTTTAAAGAACTTTGGCCACCTTTAGTCCTTATTAAAAGGTATTACCTTCTGGTACATCTAGATTGATCATAATGATCTAGTCTTTACTAGTGTTAGGTGGCATAAAGAGAGGATTCAAAAAGTTATTTGGGAGGGTTTTTTGAATACATATGTTTAAAATGGCAACATACCATGATGATGGCCAAGATACATATGGAGGATGAAAGTAGAATCCTAGAAGGCTTTGACAAGGTGTGGTGCCCCCACCATGTGATGTGCTCACAAGATTGGCACAAAGTAAGGTGGTATTATCAATTGCCCATTGGTGGGAAAATTGAGTGGTAATGTCGTGGTCCTATTAGGTTTGGGTTGGTTGGTCCCCCAATCCTCTTTATATTGGTTCCTTTAATTTGTAATGGATATGTCCATTTGTTCGCAAAAAAATAATTCTAGTAGGTTGGTGAAGACCAACCCATAGGAATTTTAGTTTGTTCTTTTAAACCTTAAGCTTGTTAAAAATGCTAGTTCAAAAGAAAAACAAGTTTTTTTTCACATTGTCTTGTCTAGATGCAACTCCAACGTCAAATATTGTAATTTTGTTGTTTTTCTTGGGTTCTTACCTACCATTATGATAGTAAACAATGGCATTGGTTTTCAATTGGTTCCTTTGAAAATATGTCATTTTTTGGATATTTTGCCAAACATAATTTTGGGGGTAAGGCCTCGACAATTTGCTTTTGTCATATTCATTTAACAATTGGATTTGGGAAAAGATTACTCCAAATTGATCATTAATTGAATATGGCCCAACTTTCATTTCGGAAAAGTTATGATTATCAGTTGGCTGATTTTTAATTATGGCCTATGTGGTAGATTTCAGCCAAAGTTTATGGGTTTAAATCCCATATATGTTAAGTCTATTGATAATTGGCCATTGAAACCCATCAACATTGCTTGATCGATTGTCTCATTATGACCACTATGTGGGATGCCTTTTAAAAGGTTTCGAACAAATGGGTTGCCTTTAAAAATTTCACTAACTTATGGATTCATATTTTATTGGTTGATTTGATTGGTTCAAATGAAAGAAAATCCATCACAAACTTAACATTTCATGACTTAGTAATGAAAATTGTCCAAAATCTATTCATTCATAATTTGTACATTTCACACATTGATATCATGTATTGAAAACACATTTGACACAGGAATTTATAAGAAGATGTGAAATTTGTGTCACATTTGTTCATTCATAGGTTCATATTTCATTTGTCAACACATTTATCCATGTGCCAAATGTGTTTTCAACACATGATATTCACATGTAAAATGTACAAACCTACGAATGAACAAAGTTTGTATGATTTTCATTATTAATTTAGTACATGTTAAACTTGTGATGTCCTTCTATTTTTAATGTCCACATTAATGGTTTTTCATATGATAGCTAATTAATGTTGGTCAATTTTTTATTTTTACAATCATTATTGGATTTAGGTCTAAAGTTTTTTATAAAATTGAAAACCCCCCCAATTTTGGGTTTAGGCCAAGGTTGGTTCCAGCCGATTTTGGGGGATGGTTTGAAAATCATTTTCAAGTAATTTTGATTATTCGTTTATTTTGATGTTCCCAATGGGTGAACACATGAATAGGGGACTATTTGGATTATCACACTTGTAATTATTTTGAATTACATACAAATGTAAAACTTGAAACCATATTCAAAATTAAGATTATCAAAAAAATTATTATTCATATTGTCATAGACTTTAATGGGAATCATCATAAAAAATTTGGATGAATTCTAAGAAGATTATGGGCTCATAATGGACTTTTAAAATGACAACATTATGCTTCTCACATAAAGAAAATGAAAAATGTGGACTTTAAAAATACATTAAAGTAGTGTCAAAATTTAAAAATTTAAACATCATCAAATGAAGAATTGATTTATGAAGTGCATTAAAATTTTCCTAATATATATGTTTTTAATTCTTAAATTTCTAAAATGATGTGATTGTTATAAATTTTATCCTTTGTAGTCCATTTCACATTAAATCTTTTAATCTTTTGCATGGATTTTTTTATCAATCACATGTTTAGGGATATTCATAGGTTGGCTTATTAATATTATGATTAAAAAACATAAGGGATAATTATAGGATTTATGGTTTGAAGCATATTGTGGATCTACAAGGGAATATGGTTCTTGCAATGCAAAAATGGAACAAGATTGTAGAATACTTATAAATGATAACAAAGTCAAAGACATTGTGAAACAAAAAGATGTGTAAGGACAAATGGAACTGCATCAATGGCAACCATAAAAAAATCTTCGACTATCACAAAGGTATTGGCCACAACCACAGTAATGACATTTGTCATTTTGCACTTTAAAATTCGCGAATTTACATGGTAAAGCACCTTGTTAAAACATTTAACATACATTCGTGAAACATTTGCCAACATGGACATCGCGTGCGGCGACAGCCTGTGTTAAATGGTAATGGTTATTGTTAGACCATTACCACTCGGGGTCAGGCTGCTGCCAATACTTGCCGGTCGCGCCGCCAGTGCAGTATGGTGGCGGCTTGTTATAGTTGTCCTACTGCAGGTGGTTACTATTCTCTCTCTCAAGTTGGAACTGTCTTTTCTTTCTTTCTTTTGCTTCACCTAAACTGTAGCTTTTTTGTTTTGTTTACAAATAAACTCTTCCTAAGAATGAGGAGTCTGAGGAGTTTGTAAATTGTAGTTTGGAGTTATAATAGTAGTAGTAGTAGTATTTGTAGTATAGGAGTGGTACAAAAGACGTGGAGATGAAGCAGTCAGCTATTATTGTAATGCACATGTGCAACACAAGAGCTTCGCACCATGTGCTCTTCCCCTGTGCACTACTGGAGCGGTAGAAGTTGTGGAGATGAAGTTCCTGTTATGGTAATGCACAAAGTGTAACACAAGAGTTTCATAACATGCATTCTTCTCCTGTGAATGCTTCCACGGGATGTTGTTGTTGTTGTTGTTGTTATCGTTGTCTTCGTCATCGTCATCGTCGTTTCTTGCAGCAGCTTGGAGCTTCATGGACTGGCTCCTCACGCTAAGAAGATCTTTCAGGAAGAAGAGACGATAGTAGTGGGAACCAGGAAGAAACTAACTCCTTCCTGACTCCGTTTCTTGCAGAAGAGTCTCTTGTTGTAGAGGTGTTGTAGTTCTTATAGGGCTCATAGCGCGGGCCGTCCGTCCGTCCTCCTCCAATGCTCATGGCTGCTGCTCTCCGACACCGGAAAGATTATCTACCAGCGACCTCCTCATGTAACGACGTACCTTACAGATCGCAAACTATTTTCGACAATCCTTCCAATTTTGTAACTTAACATCGGTCGAGGCAACAAATGCATGAGATTCTCCTGCAACTGGTTCTTAGAATTCATCAGCGGCTTGAATGTGGAAGAGACTCGCGAAAGAAGATCCTCGCATCCAAGAAACTGTGTTATGCATCTCGCGGAGAATGGAGTGAAGAAGTTCTTCTCCCAGTTTCCAGAGCCTTCTCTACTGGCGCCTTGTGAGGAGGAGGAGGAGGAGGACTCGTCATCAGGGGAAGAATAATCAAAGCAATCCGTTGTGCTATTGAAGTCGAGAAGGAGTCTGACGAGTTCATGAAATTGTCGTCGACGACGATGACGACGGTGTTTCTTCGGGTGCAGAAAACAACACTAATGCAAACAGCAGCAAGCTCCTTGCTGAAGAATCTCTTCACGTAGGTACTTACACAAATCTCTTGTCAAATCTCTCACAAATCTCTCTGTGTGAAAAATTGTAGATGGATTGTGGATAATGGCCAAAACCAGACTAGAGAGATCTATGTCACAAAGAAATTGCACAAGGTAAAATGCAGATGATGCAACTGAAAGCTTGTTTTTGTTTTCTTCCTTGCTAGCTCTTCTGTCAAGATCTATCTGCCATCTACAAACAGATTCTAGTTTCTCCACGAATCTATCATCAAGAAGAGCAGCTTCTTGGGAGGAAGGATTAGAATTAGCAGTAGTAGTACTTCTTCACTGAGCCATGAAATGTTTTCAGATTTTTCTTCTTGCCCCAATGTGTGTGTGATTATGCAGAGAGTAAGAGACCCCTAATTTTTGTACCTATATTGTTGCAGTATCCAGGCCAGGACCAGAAAGGCAATCAAACATAGGGTACACATGTACTTATGCCACTCTACCTCTTGTTGTTGTTGTTGTTGTTGTTTTTCTTACTTTTTTGTAGCAGATTTTGTCAACAAAAATGCAAATGTTTTTTGTTCTTGTCAAATCAAGAACAAACATCCTTGTATATGAACTGATACGAGGAACACTACTGGGGATTGGCTATTGTCTGAGGGCAGTGGAAATGTGTGTGTGTGTGTGCACTTGTTTAGGCACAAGCATGGAATGTTGCAAGAAATGAATTGAAATAGTTGATGAAGCCCCAAAAGCTCCATGGGGACTTTGCAATTTGGATCCTGGGTACAGTGGTTTCTGAGGAGGGTGAGCAGAAACCATCGCACTTGAGTTTCATATTGTGAGTTTGTTGTTATACTGTCATCACTTTTGTTGCTCATCATTTGTTGCAGGATCACACTTGCGGCTCTCTTTCCCTTGCATTGCTGCATTCTATGTTTTGGGCTTCTATGTGTGTGTGCACCCATGTGAGGGTTTCTAAATTTTGCACATTTTTTTTTGTTTTATTGTGTGTGAGTTGGGTTTGACTGATAGAGGAATAGAAGTGTGGGTGAATGACATTTTCAGCTTTGGAAATAACATTTCAGCACTTGCGAGGTGTAGTGAAGGAAATTAGTCTCTTTGAAACCAAATTCCAGTGTGGGGGATTTTTCACCAAAGGAAATCCATCTCTTTGAAACCAAATTCTAGTGATGGGGGATTTTTTAGGAATAACTATGTCATTTTCAAGACTAACTATTCCATTTTTTTCTTAATAATTACTTCCTTTTCCTATTAACTTTCTTAATAACTATCTCCCACATTTCCTAATAACTACCTCCATTTTATAACTACCTCATTTTTTTTCCCTATCCACCAACATGGATATGAAAAAACAAATTAACTTGTGTCCATGAAATGTACATTAATTTAAATTAAATTTGACATTCACATAAATAATGATGAATTATTTGGAACCAGATGTAAACATAAAGAAAAAAAAAAGTTGATCATCACTGGTAGTGCATAGCAGTGTAGAGCTCAAATGGATATTGGTTGAAGCTAATAAGTATGTGTGAGAAATTGCTTGGGGTAGACATGCCAATTTTCAAGTGAAAATTGGTGTTGAAATGTTGTAGGCTGGTGGGGGGTTGGCATTGCATAGCAGGGAGCAGATTTAGTGAGGAGAACAACACAATAATCAGGTATGCATTGTCATAGGCACATGCTACTTGTGCACATGGTTTTGATGATAGTACCACAACTACCACAAGCAATCTTGAATTCATCATAAACACTTTGTGATGGAAGTTGGTAGGTCCTAGAAACACACCAATAGATATGTTCACATATTTGGATGCAACACACAGCTAACCATCTCTTGAACATATTGCTAAAGGACCAACTTATTGGGATATTGTGCTGCCTTACCAGGTCTCTTTCCTTCCTGATTGCTGACAAATTCACTTCTCTATTGGTCCATTATATGTGCTGGGGCAAAGGTGGTTGCTAGAAAATTTCAGGTGTTCAAGATCTCTAAATCTTGTGCATCATGTTGGTAGGTTTGTTTATGTTTCATGTGAGAGGAGGACAAGACCTCTTTCTGAAACTAACAATTTTTTCATGAACAGGGCAGCATTAGATTGGAGGATGGGGAGATAGTATGTGTGTTGGTTGGAGGGTGATCTTTCTCACAAAAGAAAAGAAAACCTTGGCTCTTCTCAATTCTTTTCTGATGAGTACGTTGCTCCAACACTCTTCATTGGTTTTGCTTGCACTGGAATGTGGAATCTAATCAGTTTTGCGCACTTGCACAAACCAAAGTTGTGTAATTCTGACAACTGCCATGGTCAAGGAAAAAGGACCAGAGCATGCCCACGTTGTCCAGCAGGAGGAACCCAAGACCCTTGGGGAAAGCACTAAGGTCAAATGCAAGTATTGTGAACTTGTCTTCACCGCCACAGCAACCAGGATTCGTGCACATCTTCTAGGGTGGACTGGATATGGTGTGCGAGCTTGTGACAAAGTCCCCCCGGTGGTTACACACCAGTTTGAGGAGTTGGAGAAGGAAAAGAAGGAAAAGGACTTCAAGAAGCAGAAGGTTGAACAGCTTGACGAGCTGTCCAGTGGGGAGGTTGTCAAACCTAAGAAGCAAAACACCCTGAAGGTTGCCTTTTCCAAGCAGGATTGCTCGAAGGTTGACCAGCTTTGGGGTTGAGCATTCTATGCCAATGTGCTCTCTTTCCGTTTAGCAAAGGATCCTCACTTCAAGACAGTTGTGGCAGCAACAACAAGCTTTGGGGAATCATATCCAGGGCCTCCTTCTGTGGACAGGCTACGAACAACCATTTTGGAGCGTGAGAAGTAGCTCTGTCGAGATGGCTTCGCCTCCTTCCAAAAGTCTCTTCAGTTGATAGGGGCAATGATTACCAATGATGGGTGGTCTAATGTTCGTAGGCGCCCTCTGTTAAATCTGCTCGTTGTTTCTCCGAAGGGGGAAATGTTCCTCAAGGCGGTTGATACGGGGGGTGCGACAAAGGATGTTGCTTATGTTGCTGGACAGCTGATTGATTGCATCCAGGAGGTTGGTGCAAACATCGTCATCCAAGTTGTTACAGATAGTGCGGCAGTCTGCAAAGCTGCTAGCAGACTGGTTGAGCAAGAGTTCTCTTGGATAACGTGGACGCCATGCACCCCACATTGTAGGGACCTGCTCCTTGAAGATGTGGGGAAGTTGCCATGGGCTGCAGAGGTGGTTGCAAAGGCAAAGGCGATAGTGAAATTCATCACAAATCACCATTGGAGTCAGGCACTGTTTCACGGGAAGTTTGCGCTGGATCTGCTGAAGCCGGGGGACATGCTCTTTGCCACCAACTTCATCATGCTGGATCGCATGCTGGAGGTGAGAAAGGCGTTGCAAGAGCTGGTTGTCGGCCGGAAGTGGAGGGAGTGGAACGGGAAGTCCAATCATTCGGATGATGGGGACGAAGTGAGGGACTGTGTCTTGCGGAGCGGATTCTGGAAGAACCTGGAAAAGGTGCTAGCATTGACAAAGGGGACGGTGGCTCTACTACGGGAGTGCGATCGAGGGGTGCCAATCGCAGGAAAGGTCTACGTGGTAATGTTCAATTGCGGGCAGGAACTAGAGGCCCTGAGGGACGGCACCTCGGAGTACTGTCCTGGGATCAAGGACTTTGCTCAGAAGTATGCACAGGTGCATGCAATCTGGGAGAAGCGCTGGGAGATGCTGCATAGTGACATGCATGCCACTGGGTATGTTCTTGACTCGGAGTATCAGTCTCCAGATAATGGGTAGCATAGCAACGTAGAAGTGATGCGAGGGTTTCAGAACATTGTTGAGAAGCTTTTGCCTGACGTTGAGGATCAGGTCAAGGCAATCGAACAACTAGCTAAGTACAGGAACTCGGAGGGAGAGTTTGGCCGCCCGTTCGTCAAAACAAGTGCTAAGAAGTTGCCAGGCTGGAAGTGGTGGGTAGAATTTGGCTCCGAGTGCCCCGAGTTGCAAAGCGTGGCGTAGAAGGTGCTTAGCCAGATCTGTCGCAACCCCACTTTGGCCAAGTGTGGGGGTGAAGCCCAACACTTCCAAAGTTGGGGATTTGGAGTCCTCCGGGACTCCCGAATGTTTAGAGCTTGACAGCAAGGCCCAAAACAACTTGCATTGAAGTGTTCTTGGTGTCATTGGAAAGGTATTAAAGTGTAGATATCGAAAATGGCCTTGCATTGGCCATTTGAACATATACAGCCCAAGTTATGGGCAAAAGAAAGTCCGGGAGTCAAATTGGCAGTTTGACTCCCGACCACTAAAAGTCAGGAATCAACCTCTTTCCGACCTTCGAATTAAAAGTGCCATACGTCATTGGAAAGATCTTGACGAGGGCTATAAGTTTGGTTTAAACCTCGTTGCGATTAGACTTTGTAGTCGGGAGTTATGTGCTCCCAAAGTCCTAGGACTCCAACCGGGAGAGTTTCGGGACAATTTCGGGACTCCAACTTGGGAGTCCCGGGAAAAATATGCCATTCGGATGTAGTCCCCGTGGAATGGCACAAAGAATACTATATGGGGGAAGGTGGTGGCTTCCCCCGAGTCTGGGCCGTGGTGTGTCTTGTGGTCCAAAGTGCCCGTGGCTTGTCCCAACACCCAAGGGTGTCCCGAAATGCGATCTAACCACTTTATGGTTTGTTTTGATGCAGATTCAAGCTTGATCTATTAAACCTTCTTCCTATTCTAATCCCGGGACTTTTAGCACGCCCATGTACCCTTCTATAGTGCTGGAAGTCGGGAGCGCCATTCCGAGTCCCTCTTTTCGCAACTACACTTTGGTTAACCCTCAAGTGGGTTCACCCCGGGACTTGGGAGTGCGTCAAGATTTCATGTGCGTTTGCATGCGAGAGAAACTGGAGCGCCTATGACTTTATCCACAACAAAAACGTAATCGTCTACGACCAGACAAGGTAAACGATTTGGTGGAGGTGTTCTCTAACCTGCGTCTAATCAGCAAGGTGAACAACATCGAGTATGAGGAGCAGATGGTGGTATGGGACAACGAAGAGGAGGAATTGGAGGAAGAGTGAAGCACGGGTGAGCTTGGCAAAATATTGAATTGTGTCCTTTTTTTTGTGAATCTAGTGTGCTGAAGCTCAAGAAAGTTTAAAAGCTATTAGATTTTGCAGTCAAGTCAAAACTTTTTCTAGTTTGTGCAGTCCAATCAGTTCTGGTATGTAGCTCAACTAGTTCTGATGTAGGGCTTGACTGCATGCATTTGTTTCTTGAATCTTTTTGGGTGGTATGATGCCGAATATGCTTGGTGGTAAAGTGAGGACAAGCTGATTTGTCCATCCAGGATAGAAGTCTGATAATGTTTTAAAGTTGATCAACAATATAAAAGCTTAAGGAAGATTCGTTCAACATTTGCTAGAGAGTGATTTCATTGGTATCTGCTATCCTGCCGAATCTGCTTGATGGTAAAGTTAGGACAGGTTGATTTGTCCATCCATGATATAAGCCTAATAATGTAAACCTAACATGCCCACGAATGTTTACCGAATGTTCACTGGTTGATCTATAAAATTCGTTAAAATTCTTGCTTCTTTGGGCTTCCATAACATTCCCGCACCAGGAATGTCATAACTATGGCCACAATACCTACTACTAAGACTTGTCAATTGAGGAGTGAGATAAACTTCACATGCCAAAAAAAATTAATAAAAATTATTATTAAAAAATTGAAGTTTTTCGAGGAAACAAAAATGTCGACGTTCCATTGCATGTTTAAGGGACTTGTAAGCACTAGGAGATGGAGTTTATAACTAGTCAAACCAACTAATAAAAAAATAGGATGAACAATCATTTGCACTTTGTTCAATGATGCAAAAATTACATGTGGAAATAACTTTGTTCAAGAGGAGAACCATGAAGCTAAACAATTTGATCTAAGTATGAATCTAGGATTCAATCTTAAAATATCATTAACCTTGATGATTTTTCACAATCATTTGGACCAAAGCATTCACAATGTTTAACAATCATTAATCTTGGTGATAGTTTCAAATCTACAACATTAGTTAGATGCAACAAACAACCAACAATTGGAACATTACCAACCCTAGGGAGTATAAGAATAAAGAGAAAATGTACATTAGTTTTCATGCTAGTCACTAATACCATAGAAAAAATAACAAGATTCTTGTGGACGTAATGGATCGCATCAATTCAATTCAAATGGATATTAATAAGGCTAAGACACAATTTCAAGATAAACAATTCAAGAAGCATATGTAGTAGTTAAAGGAAAGGGACAAAAAAACCCACAAAATCACCAAAAACTTGGTGAATGTGTCATCAAACCTCAAAATAACAATGTGCCATCCCTTCATCAAAGACTATAACTTGATGCCATTACCAATAAATTTGTTCTATTCTTTACTTTATGATCAATCAACCATGAACAACCAAGACATACTCGAAGAATGATAACATGTGTAAAGTTCACAACAATTCAAGTTTAGTCACACAACATTTGTTCCAATTTCAATGGTAAATTTTCAATTTATACCATTCAATCACATAACATTTGATGACACTTGTTCCAATTTTAGTTGCAAATTGTTCAATTTTTATTAGTGGTGAACAGTCAAAATATAGTTGAAAAATGACAATGCATTTGAAGTCCACAATTCATTTCAATTTCAATCAAACAACATTTGAAAATTAATTTTTGTTCAAGCAATGGTTTAGATTCACGTGCAAATTGATCAATCTCTACCTAATTTCCAATTTTAAATTTTTTTTCAAGTAGGAATCTTTGGCTATCTCTTGAAAGTTCATTACCTTCTAGAGGACATTATGGCTCAATAGTTCTTACATCCACTATTTTTTTTTCCCTCTTGTTGCACCTTGAGGATTATGTTGATTTTCTTGTTCCAATCGATGCATAAGTGCATTCACATCTACATCCTTGTTTTTAAAAACCAAATTGTAAAACATACAACAACACACTACATCAAGCATGAAAATAATTGAAAGGTTGCTCTTAACAATTGTTCTTTAAATGTCATTTTTAGAGAGTACAAAAAACAATATCAACTACATTCCTACCTCTAAATAGGTGTTTGTTGTAGAAAACTTCCACTATGGTATGTTTGACATTGGCACACTTTATTTGTGGGGGATTGTTAGTTTGAGAGTAGAAGATAACCTTTATCCCTTAGGTTGTAAAGGTGAACTATGTCTTGTGATTCATGCTCAAGGTTGAATAGGCCACGAAAAGTTGCCTTGATCCCAACAAAAAATACAAATTTATATTTTATGTATTTATTTGAATCAAAGGTTTGAGTTTTTTTGTTAGTTGCAAAACTACCTCTTTAGTGATTTGAAAGTGTTTTGCCCACCTTTGGTTGTTATGTTGTGTCATGAAGAAGTGGAAATACCATGTTGTGCTTTTAACTTTCACTTGACTACCCACCTCCTTGTTCATCAACAATTTGAAGTTGCAAGAAATGCAATATTGACATAAAATTGCTACAGTTTTCATAGTTTCAAACATCAATATTTGATTAGATTAAAAAAAAATCCCATAAAATCATTTATCACCGTATCTTCAAAGTCATAGCACAAGTTCAAACAATCCTAGAATTGTAGCAAAACATGCACCATTAAAATCAAATGCAAATATTTTGGTGGTGTCATGGTGATGAGAAATACAAAAACAAAAAAGAAAACAAAAGCAAAACTGATTGAAAGCAACACAATTGAATGTTTTTTTGAAGAAGTTGCAAAATGGTCAAGGAAAAAGAATTACAATAGTTTCAATGCACTATCAAAAGCAACATGATCCAAAAAAAAAAAACACAAAATGTTTGTAGCAAGGTCAGAAGCAACATAACTAGAGAAAAGAATGCAACAATATCTATAATGCAACCTTGAAAGCAACAAGGTTAAAGAAAGGAATGTAACAATATATGTAGCGCAACATTGAAGAAAACAAAAAGCAATGAAGAGAATGAGATGAGGAGAAATGAGAGAAAAAGATGAGAAAGAAATGAGGAGAGTGAATTGAGAAGAAATGAGAAAGAAGGAAAAGAACAAAAAAGAAAAAAAAGATAGAATACTACCTAACCTATCTACTAACAAAAGCCTAATTAGGTTTGAACACTAATTTACTTATTTATCATGTAAATTTATTTACAAATAGGTAGAGGGTATGTTTTATAGGCACCTACTCATTGAAAATACTATTAACCCTAACTTTCGACCGTTATCACTATTTTGTTAGTTGTAGGTCTAAGTGTAGCATAAAAATAGTTAGTCAACAATGGGCTCCACCCACATGTGCCTTGTTTGGGTCTCTATGCAACATAATGGGCAACCTAAGGAATGTCACAACATTTTTGTGTAAGACCATTTTAATGCCCTTATGTATTAAAATTTAGGTCTATTACTTAGGACCGTAAAAGTTAGAACTTAAAACATCAAACTCAAGAACCTAGAAACCTTAAACATTATCTAAACATAAGAGCCTAGCCCCTACATAACCTTAAAACCCCTTAAAAACCCGTTGGGTCCATATCTATAAAGACCTATTGGATCCGGTTCTAAGGGCAAGTCTAGGTCCGTGTAGAACTAGTGGGTTGGGTTCTTGACCAGCTTTGGGTCCATCTAAACCCGTTGGGTGAGATTCTTAGACCCGGATCTAAACCTATACCTCGTCAATTTTGGTTGGGGAAAAAGAGATCCCCTATTTGCTTGTAGTATGTAGTTCCCAATGCAAATTCCTCAAATGCAAATTTTATTTAAATAAATTATTTTATAATTAGACACACTTATTATTATCATTCCTATACCTAATATTCGTTGTCGATCTAAAACTAAGTGGTTTTAGGGTTGTTTGATAATCTAGTGTTTTAGGTAATGTCATCTTGTCTTTCACTTCTTGAATGAAAAATGATTTGAAATGGCCCAGAAACTTTAAAATTGATCAAAGATGGGAAGTTGAAAAATTTCATGAAACATGGGGAATTCACTTGAATGACAAAAAAAATATTCAAGATGGGGAACCCTAAAAATCTGTGGAGCATGGGAAGGGTTTAGGGTTTAGGATTTAGGGTTTAAGATTTGCAGTGTTTATTTATTTAATTACTTTTGACATGAATCAATGCATGAATATTAACATGTCTCTCAAAAAAACTAAGATAATTACTCACCAAAACAAAAAAAATAAAAATAAAAATCAAGCCAAAATTATCATTCTTCAAATAAGAATGAAGCCTTGTAAATTTGGAATGAAAGAGTGTGAACGCGGAGTCTTGAAAATGGGTTAGGTTTTAGGGTTGCTCAAGTCATGACCTTAAATTGCAAACAAAATGAAATTGGAGATTCTACTTTCTTCATTGCAGAATCAAAAATCATAATTAATATATGGTTTCTCAAATATATAAAAAATCCCCTAAAATCCTGAACCTAAAGCCATTTTAAAGCCGAGTTTAAAAAATAATAATTATTTAAATGTTTTTTGAAAATTCATAAGAAAGTGGTTTTTTTTTCATCAAAATTTGTGGGTTTTTGAGAAAAAAAGGGGGGAAATTATGGCTTTTCTAGTGTAAATTTAACGAATTTTTGCTAAATGTTGTGGGAAAATTCGCCAAATTTTCGATATCACAAGAGTGAGGGGAAAAAAAGCCCTGGCCATAAGTAATAATTTGAGAAAGAAAAGTAGAACCGAAAAAGAACAAAAATAAATGAAAAGAAAAAGAGAAGAACGTTCTGGACAATTCAACTTTGATTTGACTTGTGGCTCTGGAGTATTATAGAGGGACCAGAAGGAACAGAAAATGAGAACTCTGCGAACGTGAGAACTCGGTCAGAGAGCGTCGGTATTCTCTTTTTCATGATGGGAATATACAACGAGAACTATGAGAACGTGAGAATAGGACGAGGGAGCGTCGGCATTCTCTTTTTCCTCATCGGAATAGAGAATGAGAACGTGGGAACAGACTGAGGGAGTGTCGGCACTCTTTTCTGCTACCACCAAGTAGCTTCGTCCAGGGAACAGAGGACGAGAACTCTGAGAGCGTGAGAACAGGCTAAGGGAGCGTTGTCTCTTCTTCCTCCAAGCAACACAAAGGGAGAGAAGGGAGAAGGAAGCGATGTCTTCTCCAGTTTGAGGGTTGTTGCGCTTGGAATCGCGTTACAAGAGGATCGCGGCGGACGAGATTGCGATCATCCACACACAGGTTACTACCGGATCAAGCTTTTCTTCTTTTTTCTTGTTTTTCCCCCTTCTCTTTTGATAGCCATCAGGTTGAAAAACTAGTAACAGCGAGAGTGCCGGGGTGTGAGAGAAGAGCTAAGAGTGAGAGAAGTCGTAGACGCGGAACTTCAGACTCTCGCTTCTCTTTCAGGGCTAATCGGGAATTACGGAATCGTCGTGATATCGTGTGTGCAGGTGCGCAACCCTTATTAGCAGCTATGTTCGGGCGTGCGCCGAAGAAGAGTGACAATACACGTTACTATAACGTGCTAGGAGTTTCCCAGACCGCGTCGCAGGATGAGCTTAAGAAAGCATACCGGAAATTAGCTATCAAGAATCATCCTGACAAGGGCGGAGATCCGGAGAAGGTGTTTTGGTCTTTTGAACCTTGCCTTTTTTTCCTCCATTGTGCGCTTGAAACTCTGTGATGTTATGTTCGTGGAGCGTTCATACTTGCATGCCTGTTACCTGCAGTAGATTCTTGACCTGGTGAATATGCAGAGAAGTTTGCGGAGTCATGATATGAGGACCGTTTCAGTAAGGTGATGATGTTCTTTTAGGGGTGTCAGGTCAAAAGCTAGGGTTTTTGGTTCTCAACTTTCCTATCCGAGCAAGTCTGCGGTTTTCCGATTTCTTTGGACTGTTCATACTTGCATGCCTGTTACCTGAAGTAGATTCTTGACCTGGTGAATATGCAGAGAAGTTTGTGGAGTCATTTTATTAGGACTGTTTCACTATGTGATGTTCTTTGAGGAGTGATAGGTCTTTGGATCTCACTTTTGCTATGTGAGGCAAGTCTTTGGTTCTCTGATTTCTTTGAACTGTTCATTGAGATCCCTTTTTTCCCCCACAAAGTCTGGTCCTAGGTGTGGTGTTGATCTTTTATGATATTTTGTGTCCTCTTCATGTCATTATCAAATCGGTTCCACCAGAGCACAAAGTGTAGCTAGTGTATTTGTCTTGTTGCTTTTCCCTCTTACTCTCTCAGGCTACAAAGTGAGCAATTTGTTGATCAGTGAAGCTGTTTCTGTGAATGTAGTTTAAGGAAATTTCACAGGCATATGATGTGCTAAGTGACCCGGAGAAACGGGATTTATACGATCAGTATGGTGAAGATGCTCTCAAGGAAGGAATGGGGGGTGGTGGTGCCTCACACAATCCATTTGATATCTTTGAGTCCTTCTTTGGAGGTGGTGGACAGTCTTTTGGAGGTATATCATGCCTGGCTATGGGCAAATTTTGCTCATTGATCTCTGGTGCTGGGCAGAACAATGTGATGGATCAGCAAGCTTTTCTTGTAGTCTTTGTTTTGTGATTGCATGGCAATATTTATCACCATCTTACAGTTGTCATTTGTTTTGTTTGCAGGAGGAAGTGGCAGAGGCAACCGTAGACAGAGAAGGGGAGAAGATGTTGTTCATCCTTTGAAGGTTTCTCTTGAAGACTTGTACAATGGGACATCAAAGAAGCTGTCATTGTCAAGAAATGTATTGTGTTCCAAGTGCAAGGGGTGAGTCCTGCTTTGTCGTTCTATGCAGCTGCTTAAGTGGTGCCTTGAAGTCCATCCACAATTTGTAGGCATGTCATTACCACAACTCTAATGTTTCTTGAGTGCTAGCCAGCACCATGAGTGAGTGTTCCAAACACTTTTGGAAATGTGACTGAAATTCAGGACCCAGATATTTCATAATGTTTTGCCCAAGCAAATATTGTGTACTTATCCACACCCACCATTGGGAGCTGATAAAGTCAGTGGTGAGTCAAGGCAGCTAGTCACTGTAATTCATGATGAAGGTGATTGATTGTCTGGCACTGTGTGAGTGAGACTCATATGGTTATGACAGCACTTATTCTTGTCATGCTAGTTTCAGTTCTGCTGGATCTGACAAATGGTTGCCTAAGAATTGTTACTGTGGAGCTCTCTTGGTAGTCTATGGATATGTACTGCAACTATCAATTTGCTCCTTAAAATCTGGCTGTAATAGCCTTTTGCTTCTTTCTGGCCTGCTGGTCTACACACAGGCATGGCATTGTTGGTTGGTTTTAGGATGTTCTTCTGGGCATGCCAACTCATGTGCCTGGGTTTGTGCAGCACGGGATCAAAGACTGGTGCATCAGGCCGATGTGTTGGATGCCAAGGTTCAGGCATGAAGGTTTCAATCCGTCAGCTTGGCCCCAACATGATCCAACAGATGCAGCACGTGTGCACAGATTGCAAAGGATCAGGTCCTGTTAACTGTAGCTGTTACTCTGGTATTTCTCTCCTGCTTCTTTCAGCCACAGATCATCACTTAGTAGTGGAATCACTGAAAGTGTTGGTGTTGTTCCTTGCAGGAGAGGTTATTAATGAAAAAGACAAGTGTGGACAATGCAAAGGTCAGAAAGTTGTGCAAGACAAGAAGACACTGGAAGTGCATGTAGAGAAGGGGATGCAACATGGACAGAAAATTACCTTCCAAGGAGAAGCAGATGAGGCGGTATGGTCCTGCCCTCGAAGATCACACACTCAAAAGTTCTCCCTCTTGTTTGGTTCTTTAAGTTTATTTTGTTGTGTGTCTACTATCTTCTTGGTTTCCTATATCGTCTCTTTGCCTTTCAGGTTTTGTTGAGCTAGCCAGCATCATGGCTGAGTCTTCCCCTTCCTGCTGGTCTTCTGACAGACTACATAAATTGGTTAACATATGTGATTGACCTCCACCCATTGCTGGGAGCTGACAAAGTCATTGCAGATGTCATGGTGGCTGGTCACTACCACACATATTGCCTTTGAAGGTCACTGAACATGCATTTGACTGTACCTGTTGTCTGAAAAACATCTCTGTTTTTTTCTTTTGTATTTTAGTGTTGGGTTTCTTCTTTTCCCTGTTTGCTGATTTGTTGTCTGATCTGAAATGTCTGTAACATGTATTGTTGGGTCTTCTGTCATTTCTACATACGTTTGACTTAAGTCATAAGTATGAAGAAGTTCTCAATACCCGATCATGTCAATCAGATTCTCCTTACTTGCACCCTACACAGAGGCGGGCCAGGGTACTGAAATGCTGTTGTGGGGACATTGTAGCTGTGCTCCTTTTTTGTGAATGTGAATTGTCCATTTATCATCATGTGACTATTGTGCAGATTTGTAATGTGATATTTGCATTTCTTTGTCAAATGACCTTACAGACTGCAGATCTCACTGGCTTAGTGTACTAATTGACTGTTATGACCATGCACGTGCAGCCAGACACAGAAACAGGCGATATAGTATTTGTTCTGCAACTGAAAGATCATCCCAAGTTCAAGAGGAAAGGTGATGACTTGTTCGTGCAGCACAGTTTAACCTTGACAGAGGCATTGTGTGGCTTCCAATTCCCTCTGACACATCTTGATGGCAGACAGCTTCTAATCAAATGCATACCTGGGGAGATTATCAAGCCAGGTCTACTTCCTCTTTTCCTTCATCTTGTCTGGAAACTCAGGCATGGCTGGAATTTTGTTGCCAGACAAAGTTGTCAAACAACAAAGGGTGTTGCATCTAACTTTTTTAGTCTGTTGTGTGCAAATAGGTCAATGCAAGGCTATTAATGATGAAGGTATGCCGCATTATCAGCGACCCTTCATGAAGGGCAGGTTGTACCTCCAGTTTTCTATTGACTTCCCGGAAACAGGGTCCATATCCCCTGAGCAATGCAAAGCCATTGAAGCTATTCTACCCCCAAGGCCCTCAAGTGCAACAACAGATATGGATTTGGATGAATGTGAAGAAACTACTTTGCTTGATGTCAACCTTGAGGATGAGATGAAAAGGAAGCAGCGACAGCAGCAAGAAGCTTATGAAGAGGATGATGAATCTTCTGGACCACGAGTGCAGTGTGCCCAACAGTAGAGCAAGTGTGAGGAGCAGAAGAAAATGGGATCAATCAGCACACATGAGAGGCTCAACATGAAATTATTCCACAAGGTTTGGATAATTTTCCTATTTCTAGAAGAATGACAAATCTTTAGAAGTTTCTTAGAAGACAATTGATGACTGGTGATATTATGCGAAAACTCTACAGAGATATAATCCTTAATTTTGTGATGTGATGAGTAAGCTCACATTTTAATTGATTATTTTGTTGGAGGTGGGGTCCCCCATTGTTGCTCTGATCATATTGAGAGCAGTTTTTATAAAGTGGACCCATTGTTTGAGAATTGCTACTTCTCAAACATTTGACTGACATCAAAGTTTCTATGAAGTTGAGCGACTTGTTGAGATAACCTTAGTTCATTAGCAGCATGATAGTACTGGACAGGAGAAGGTCACTATTCATACCTAAAGTCTTTCAATTTCTGGTCATTACTTCCGCTTGAAATCACCGTTTGTGTTAAGTGGAGGAAAACAATGCATGGCAAAAGAATTGTTCTTAGAAGCTTATAGGCGATACCCATTTCACAATCACAATTTCTTCTTATGGACGTGTTGTGCTCTTGCTTTTTCCACGTTGGACAAATTGTGTATTGTCTTGAGAACTTTTTGTTACCGTTAAGTTATCTGGAAAGTCATTCCCTCTAGGGGCAGGCCCAGAAAACCAGCACCCTCTTGCCCTTCACTTTTGACTTCATGCCCAAATTAGGCAAAACTGAGATTTAGCACTCTTGGTTGTGGAATGGTTTTTACAGAAATTCAATTTTCAAGAAGCAGAGACCTCTTGTAAATTCTTCAATTTTACCAGTGCAGAATCCATTTTGCATCTGTTTCTCTGTCTGGAGTCTCTCCTATTGGCGTACTGACTACAGTTTCCGAGGAGACATCGAAAGAAACTCAACTACCGGCAAAACGCAATACTATAGAGGTAGCATTCCATCTAATAGGAGCGAAGCGTAGATAGACACGGCGGCACACCGCAACTCCGTAAACAAAACAACGTGAATCCTCTGCAAATTGAGAACTCCACACATCAGGCATTAGGACTTCCAGATTAGTAGCAATCGTCTCAGATATCCAAGGAAGGATTGAGCAGCATCAGTTCTCAAGCCCAGGAGGCGAAAACTTCAGGCGGCCACTGCGAATGTTTGAGAAACAAGCCTAGAAGATTATCATCATCGACGATTGCACCGCACTTGCGGCGGTTTACTAGTGTTAGGTAATCCTCTGCTTTCCAGTTTCCTCAGGCAGTACGAATAGCTTGTCGTCATATTCTCCGAATTAGCATGGTACATATCATCATCGGAAATCAAAACAATAAGAAACGAATACATACAAGAAGATCCGAAAACCATGTCTACAGTACGACAACCGTCAGAGAAGTTCATTAAACATTTAGCTCCAGTGTGTTTCCACTTCGGCGTCCATTATCCTCATCATCCGGAGAGACAAGTACCCCAAGAAAAGAAGATCCAACACTCCTATAAAGATTTGATAAAACAACCACCATCAGCACCACTGTCATATGTAGCCTAGAAACACACCCAAAAAGAAAGAGGAAAAAAAAACCCAACCAGAGGCTAAGGAAGAACAAGACACCAACAAAACACACTTTTGTAACCATTTCTCAGCTCCAGTGACAACACACTTCCAGGAAGAGAACCAGAGAAAGGAAGACGATAAAGATCGCTTCAAAACCATAACCAACAGTAAAGAAAAGTGACAGGTCCCGACATACTCTAAAGAAACCGCAGCCGGTGGAGAAGCGAGACAGCCAGCCAGAGTAACTGTAGAGTGCGCTACAGCATTGGAGGCGGGTTTTTATAGAATGGGTCGACGAAGGCAACGGCGGCGGAAGCACGAAAGACAGAAAAACCCTAACCCTAAGCGTTCCCTGATCCTGCACGAGGAACTGATCTTTCTCATACCTTCCACAGCTTCTTGCTTGCTTATATCGCGGTTTTGAAAGTTTTGTTCCCTTGCGGTTTCTGCTTCACACAGCATTCGAGCATCATTCGAGCAGAATTGGAGGAACATTCGAGCAAAATTGTAGGAACCTTCGAGTAGCATTGGAGCAGTCTTTGAGCAGAATTCGAGGTCGCTTTCTAGCAGCATTCGAGCCTCCGAGAAGCTGCAGGAGAACGACAAGTATTGAATTGCTTGTCTCACAACTTCGGTGTGTGTGTAGAAGCAACCTGCACTCTTTTTCTCAATTGCAAAACTCTGAAATGATCAAGTTTCTTGGACAATTGTTTATCATGGTCACACACAGCAGATGAAAACACATGTTTTTGCAAAGAAACATGTATGTATTACGCTTTTGCAGTACTCATGTATACATGCTCCAAGGAAGAGAGGTGCAATTTGCCATCCCTTCACTTCACTAGTGTGGCTTCTTCTTCTTCTTCTTGGACAAAATACTTTGAGTATGAATTTTTGTTGTTGTTTGTCTACTGCGCACAGATCATATTGCAAACAAGTGCTTGCAAGGATCTTGTATGGACAAAATTCCTGATCCAAAAATGAGAACCAAGAAGTTCATTTTCTGTCATTGTAAAGTTCAGGGAGGTAATCCTCCTTCTCCTCCTGTTGCCATCGGTGACCACAATAAAAAGACAACAAATGTTTTTTTTTCTTTGCACTGCTGCTGCCACTGTGGTGAAGAATTCGAGAGTTTGTTTCCTGATGATGACGGTGTTTCTGCAAAAGGTATCAGTCCTAGGTGTACAGAAAATCAAACTTTGGTCTCTCAATACAATCCTCCAGTGGTGTTGCACTTCTAGTAGACTTGAAGAAACACTAATGATTTTCCCTTTTTTTTCCTACATGTGTTTCCATCTGAACTTCTCCTCTCATATTGGGGTTGATTCCCACTATTCACTTCTGGATCTCCAAGCGAAGCAATTGTTGTTGTCATATACTGGTTAGTCTTTGCACCAAGGGTTGATGAGAAAGTCCTTTCCAAAGATTGAATGGAGGGTTTTTTGTTTTTTGTTTTACCTGAGTTTTTCGCATCTATGATGGTGCTCTTTCTTCTGTCAAAAATGGATTTGGCGGCAGAATGCAACTGTGGTCTCTGAGGGACAATATGGGCACTTGAAAGTTCGGTTGTTGCCTTTGACAAGCTTGTGGATGGAGTGTTTGCAGAGAACATGGCCGCATGGAAGGAGCATGGGTGGGTTTTCAGCTGTGCTTTGATCCCGTGACACTGGGCATGCAAAAACAGAGTGGAATTGGAATGCCTTATTGAGCTCAATCTCAACAGGCAGCTGTCGCATTGCATGCCACTCATGCTTCTTGTTCACCATTACTGATGCAAGCTTCAACAGCATTGGCAATGCCTGCTTACCCAAAATAGTTGCAAGGACCCAAAAAAATTGGATCAAAATGGAATCAAAGAAGCATGATTTGACAATGGAAACCTGTGGTAAATATCTCGAGTTTACTACCAACATGTTTCTGGAGCTTCTTTGGTTTGTTGTTGCATGGACATAGCAAAAAGATCCAAGGAAAGAAGTGATGATATCAAATTTTGACAACAGCCCCAGTTGTGGAAAGAAAAAGCACCTGAGAACCTGCACAGATGGTGATGAACAGTGGACTGTTGGAGGCTTGCCCCATCATTCCACAACACTCATGTGTAAACTCAACTGCAATGGCATCCCAATGCTCTCTTGCAAGCAAATCTGAGTAGGGTGAAATCTCAAGTCTCCCAGCCCAGAGCAGGCATCCCATCAGCCTCTGAATATCACGCATGTGATTATTGATAAACTGTCTGAAGGAGCTTCTCACATACTCCAAAGCTGCAGAGCGGTCCCCTTTCTGGAGGAACTGCACAAGTTGGAGCCTTTGGAGATTGAACTGGAGTGATGATTTCTTGTAGTCCAGTGCTTCTTGATGCAATTTTGTCCAGGCTAGAGCTGGTCCTAAATTGCCCACTCCTATTTGCTCTAAGATTTGATACATTTCAAAGAAAGGACCCTTCAATGACAAAGCTTCTGATTCATTTGCCTCAGCAATGAAATAGTCACCCAGACTGAACAGGCCCTGCCTGTAGAAATGGAGTGCCACAATTTGGTTCACAAGGTGACTGTCAAAGTCAATGTCTCTGTAAGCTTTGGCTATGTCTGGGTTGAAGAACTTGTCAACAAGCTTTCCACATCTGTTCATGGCAACATTTGTCTCCTTTGCTGGCGCTGCCACTGAGTTTTTGGGACACACCTCCCGCAGCTTGGCCTGCAACCACGAAACCCAAAAAAACAAAATTGTAAGGACTCTTCTGTAAGAATGTTGCACTTCAGAGTACAAGAAAATCCTACAACTGTTCACTTCATTGTGGATTCTCAGTAAGGATGAGCCACTATGGATAGCAAATGTACTCTACTATGGATGGTCTCTCACTGGATACATCTCAAAGTAAAATTTGGAAGCACTTGCCTGCAATGCTGCAATGACAGTCTTGGAATCAAAGTCTGTGGCAGAGTCAGAGATGTTCATGAGCTCTGTGATGGTCTCTGATACCGCTTCAAGGAGCTTGTCGGCATTTTCTTGTGTCCGGACATGCCAGATCTTCTGCTTTTTGGTCACTCGATCAAATGAATCACGAATTGAAGAAGGGTTCATTCTGCCCTAATTAATTTGCAGGAGATTGACTGCCCACCCCACCACAAAGGTTTTCTTCTTCCTGACTGACTGACTTGTGTGGGGATTCCAGGAACCCAAATCTCAAACTATTCTGAGGCCACTAATTCTTGTCCAAGAGACACCTGTGTGATTGCTCCTGTGAACAGCAAAATCGGATCTTTGAAAACAAAATTCACTGCATCTCTGAGCATGTCCTCAATACTGCTGCTGCTTGACAAGGAAGAAAGCAAGCTCACATGATCAAACATTTCTCACCGTGTAGAGAGGAAAGTCTTTCTTCATTTACTTTCAAGCAAGACTTAGAAATGTGGTTAAAAAGCAAAGCATGATGAGAAAGAATATCAAAGCAGAATATCAAAGCCATGACAAGTTTCAACATCTCAACAACCAGATGCAAATCACAAAACTGCCAATGGAAGAAGGTGAAAAAAAAAAGGATTAATTCTCAATAGTGCCAAAAAAAAACTGTCTGATGAGAAACACAACCATTCAGAAATGTTCATCCAGAGCCCAACCCAACATCACAGCAGCAGCAGAAGAAGAAATGAGTGCTTTCTCTTGAGAGAAAATGCAAGATTTAGAACTCAAAGACACGTCATAACAATAGTGCTCACAAAAACATGCAATTTGTCTTGGAACTGTTGTGCAAATGCAAACCCAAGAAGCAGAAGAAACAGAAACAGATGCAGAAGAGGAGCTGCATTGCATTTGCATTGACAGATGGCCAGCGAGATATGAGAGAGAGTGCCAGATTAAGGAAAACAGTGAAGCAACAAAAAGGACCCAAAACAACAAAAAAGGGTCAATGCAAGAAGATTTTGTACTTCGAAGCTTTTGGCGTGCATGCGTGCTTGCGTGCGGGCGTGGGTGTTGTTGTTGGGTGGGTAGTGGAGAGACGTGTGTGATGTTTGTTCATGTCTCTTGCACTTTTCCTAACAGACAAAGTTTCGTTGTGCCGTCTCCTCCTCCTTTTCTGTACTCCTTCCTCTCCACATCCCCTTTCATCATCATCATCCAGCCAAAAGTTTCTGGAGATCGATCTCAACCCCCACACCCCCCACCCCACCCCATTCATCTCCTCCTCAAATCTCCACAACCCATTTTGCATTTGTAACAAAGAAAGCAATAGGATGTGAAGAAAACACCTTCTTCCCGTTCACAGAACACAGGGACAGCAGCACATGGTAGTTTTTTGGGTCTTGCACCAACAACAACATCTTTAGCTTTGAACTTGATCTTGCAACAAAAACCTTTCAGACTTGAACTTGGATCTTGCAACAACGGCTTCAGACCTGATCTTGCCACAGTTCAGACTAGTAAAACTCTGTGGATTTCAAACTCCAATCTACTACTGCACGGTACAATCTGCTGCAACTCCAGAAAATTTTCAGGGAATATAAGAGGTCAGAATATCTCTGCAACCAAGAAGGGATATATATGCCAAAGCTTGCATTGCTTCATCAGAGATTGCAAGAGAAGAAGAGAGAGAAGCTCCTCTTTGGAGAATCCTGAGAGAATTGTTGTTTTTTTTTCTTTTGGGCATCTTCAGAGTTGTTTCCTGCATTGCATCCATTCTGTTTGTCTTGAAGTGTGACAAATCCTAGTTGATGACTGTAGTGAGATTTTTTTCCATCAGATTTCTTCCCTCAGATTCTCTGAGCTTCTTGACTCTGGATATACTTTAGATTGAATTCCCACAATATTGGAAAACAATCTTGTGAGAATTCAGAAATCAGAAAACAATCTTGCAAGAATCTGAATCGGAAAACAATCTTCAAGCTTTGGGATTTGCTCCTGATGCTTGGCATCTGATAAATGGCTATCAAGAGAAAGAAAAAAATGACATGCTTCAACTGATCTTTAATTCAGAATGCCATTGAAAGTGACCATGCACTAGACAACAAAATTCCACAACCCGGAAACTGTCACCGGAAGAAAAGCATCTTATTGTTGTTGGCTATGGCTAGAGAAACAAAAGTCAGAAGAACCCATCAGCAGTGTCTTCTGCCCTACAGTTGCAGTACTGAAGACTCTATGGTGATGATGTTGTGATGATATTGTACAAACATGAGTTCTGGTAAAGCTTCAAGTCAGAGGAGAAAAAGAGGGGTTTTCGTGCCAGAGGGGATCAATTTCCATACTGTAAGAATGTTTTCAGAACCTCTTTTTCAGAAAGAAGCACATGAACAGCTTCTTCTTCACTAAGCAAAACCTTTGTACCCTCAGGTTTTATGATAGCTTCCAACCAGCATACCCATCAGTTCTTCAGTGCTCCACTCCTCCCGTCGATGTAACAATTCTACCAAGGTTTTCTCTACACCAGAATTTCACAGGAATCAACAACATTGATGACATTGATCGATCAGAGATTTTCACAAATTGCATGAAATCCAGTGGCTTGGTTCTCTATTGTCATCTCTGCTTTCCGATCCTGAAATTGCAATCATGTTGAATGGACTGGGCTGCTGCCTTTTCTCTGCATACATACATACATGCAATATTGTAAAAGAAGCAGCATAAGTCAAGCGGATCATTGAACACAGAAGATGGAGAAGTACTCAAGCAACACCCATTCAACACCATACAAAGTTGACACAGAGTTTTGCAGAGTGATCATAGTAGAATCTGTCTGTCTTGTGAAACAATCATATCCATCATGTCCAGCTGTTGTTGTTACACATTAGTACTAGTCTCCAACATTTCTCTAGAATGAATTGGCTAAGAGGAGAGCTTCTCGACAATGTTTTTTGGCCTGTTCAAGCCTTTGAAACAGAGTTGATTCCTGCTTAGCAGCACCCACGAGCTTCAAATCCATTTCCAACAGGCGAAGGAATCTAAGAATCTCAAACAAAATTTGCTCATTGACTCCTTCTATTCCTCGCAAGCTTTCAATCTCTTGCTGCACTCGTTCAATGACCACATCCCCTGTCGCTGCTATCATTGCTCCACTCCCAAAAGGCCGATCAAGAAGGCCGCCATAAACCATAAGGAAATCGGCAACCTTTGCTCCTCTCCCCTTGTTCAATGGAACAGTTTTGGTTCCTGGACGTAGTATCCCTGCCACCTCCTTTGCTTCCTCCACTGATGGGCCTACTCCTCCTCCTCCTTCTGCACCACCCACCCCAGAATTTGTTGAATTTGTGTCAGCATATTATTGCCTCACAAGAAGACAACCAACATTGAAGAAGCATCTCTGGAAGCAGCAGCACCAGCTTCAAGCTCCTCAGAGTCAAAACTGCATTGTAACAGAATTCACCGAGGGCCGTACTTCTGCATCTCTTGTTGAATTTTGTGTCACAACCCATTGTATGACAAATGGAGCCAACTTCAAAACACATCTCTAGAAGCAGATTCAAGGCTCTTTCTCTACAAGCAGATTCAAGGTTTTCTCTATGAGCAGATAGATTCAAGGTCAGTCTCTATCTGCTGCTATCTATCTTTCAATCTATCATGAATAGATTGAAGCAATCTAATATATGCAAGAGCAAATTCTTCACTTTGAATGGAGACAAACACAAGACAGATTCTGAAGAAACTGTCAGCAGCACATCATCATCATCATCATCAGGAGCACATCGAGCATGAAAGCCATCAGGGTGAGTGATAGATAGATAGCAGCAAGAGATAAACCAGATGGCTTTGTGCAGAAGAATGAAATCCTCCTCCAATACCAAAATTCTGAAGAAACAACCAAACATGGAGAAAGAAAGAAAGAACCATCAAGGCGGTGGTGTTGGATGCTAGCTGCTTGCAAGAGAAGAAAAAAGAAAGATTTCTCTGTGGAGAGATTTTCTCTGCTGGATTTCTCATAGATAGATGTAGGAGGGAAATTTCTGTGCTTAGGAAGGAAGGATGGCTACAATTTCCAGACCAATTCTTCTTGAGAATGTGCAACCATCACAAGTGCTGCAGTGACAGGAAATGAGTGCCATCAGTGCAGATTTCTGGAGAGACTGGGGACACAGAGGGACACACAGAGAGACAGAGAGAGAGAAAGAAAGGACTAAGTATTGAAGATCTTACCGTTTTCTTCTTCTTCTGCTTGAGTGTCTTGAGCTTGTCGAGTTCCTTCTGCATCGGAGGCACTAGCAGCTTCAGTGGACGGCGACTCGGAGAGCTCCCGCAAATCAGTAATGACAAGAGGAGGAGGAGATTCATCGCCGTTCTCCAGAAATCTTTCTTCTTGTGTCGTCGCGAACAACATGCGGTGGTGAGTCCTCGTTCTTCTCTTCCTCTGGAGAGAATTCCTGGTTCTTGTGAGATGAGAGGAAGAAACTGTAACTCCTCCTTCTCCTCCTCCGGGATTGTTGCTGCTACACGTTTGCTGCCAGGTGCTGCTGCGGCTGCTGCTACATGGAGCCGCACAAGAGATGGAAGAAAACGGAACAAGAGCGGCGGAACGAGGGAGAGAGGAGAAGAAGAAGAAAATGGAGGAGGAGGAGCAAGGACGAAGCGTGCATGAGAACAACATCATGGTAGAAGCCATATCTAGGACTCTACAGTACACACAGAGGATACGATTGTTTGAGAAAAAGGATCGCTTCTACGCATGAGAGAGCGAGAGAGATGATTGCTGCTTCTTCTTCTGCTTCCACATGAGAAAGAGGATCGTTTCCACATGTGTGTGAGAGAGAGAGAGAGAGAGAGAGAGAGAGAGATGATTGTTTCTCCTTCTGCTGCTGCTTCCACATCAGACAGAGGATTGCTTTCCACAATGAGAGAGAGATGGATTGCTTCTTCTTCATCTTCGTCTGCTTGCCACATGATGAGACATAGGATTTGTTTTCCCAGATGAGAGAGAGAGAGAGATGGATTGCTTCCATGTGAATGAGAAGAGAGATGGTCCATTATTGCTTTTTTCTGGTTCCACCACGAGAGGGAGAGAGAGATGGATTGCTTCTTCTTCTTCTTCCACTTGAGGAAGAGGATTGCAGCTTCTGCATGAAAGAGATGATAGCTTCTTTTTCTTTCACATGAGACCAAGGATTTGCCTCCCACATGAAAGCTTGAAATACAGGATCCTTCTCCTCATGTTACAGATTGATGGGCAAACAAGAGAAATGTGAAGATATGGCAGCAAGCAGATAGCTCACCTTAGTGGATCAACAGCTGCAACAACTTCATGTGCATCTTCCAGTACGCAACATCCAAACAGCACTACCTGTCCATCATCCACCATAACTTCTTCTCTCTCAGAAAACTCGGGGATGCCAGGAAAATGAACTGGTGAGAAAGCAAACCAGGGATGAGCACAGCATATGGGAATTTCATAGGTGCTACTCTGTCAAACAGACATTTTCAGAAGCAGGGCAACATGTCATACCTTCTTCTTCACAGTCTACTCCACCTCAGAACCATTTTGAAGGATCAGCAACAGCTCTATCATGATATCCTGCATTTTGCAGACAATGACATCCAGGTACCCTGCTTTCTTCATCACATTCATGTGCCCAGTGATTCTGACACCTCTTGATCCTCCAATCCTTACTTGCAGAGATCAAAACCATGATGTTTTTGGGTCAAATTTTTGTTAAGACGACTAGCCCACATACATAGGCTGTAGTTGCAACCATATTTAACTGTCCTAACTTTGTCATAGTGTCAGAGCTTTGCCTTTCATACTTGCAAAAAAACAAGTAGTTAATCAGCTTCTGCAAGGTGAACAAATGAGCAGACTGATATGTTTTAACTTGAAAACACAGCTGTCTGTCAGGTATGGCACTCTGGAATCTTGGAAGAGGGACAACGGTCAGGACCCTCTCCAAATTGAAGACTCAGGCGATTATTATCTCATTGCAAGCCTCCTTCCTTCCAATGCAGATGTTTGTTTGTGAATTTGCAGGTGCAAAAAGATTACAACTAAACCAGGAGGCAAGATTTGGATGGATTTCAAGGTTTGAGGCACTGTGATTGTTATGCTGGTATGTTTCTTTGCAAACCCAGAACCCACATTTTGCAAAAGGACCCAAGTTTCAAATTCACCTCAAAATGAGGAGCAGATATTGTAGGATTTGTTGATGTGACAAATTTGTGTATTCAAATCATCAATCAAATCTCTTGCTTTGGGTTTTCTTCTAGCTTTTGAAACAATGACAGATCATTGATTTTCATCCTAATAAACCATAGAGTCAAGATTTTGATCAGCTTTATTTATCACTTTTATCTTTCTTAATAGAAAGAATGATGTCTCGGTACCTTGTTGCATGTCACTTATGTTTTTCTTTGGAGGTTTATGGTTGAAATTGGATCCATGTCATGCAGGTTATTTCTGAGTGGATGTAAGTAGGTGAATTGACAATTATGTTTTTTGGAGAATATTGTGAGCAAAGATTGAACATGGTGAATTTATATAAAATGAAAAATTGATGTTTGTCTTTGTGAGGCCTACATACTTACCTCTTCTCCCTCAACAACTTTACTTCATTCCTTACCAAGTAAGCCTGTATCTACTTCTGGAACTGATGTTGGAAAATTAGTCTCCACTAATCTACAAGTTCAACATTGATATGAAATTGGCGCTGCTAATCCACTTCCAGAAAACACCAAACCTGGTAATGTGACTCTGAGCAACTTCTTGTACTCAGCTCTGAAATGCAAACTGTGCACAATTGCCATGTGACTCCAAGCCTTCTTGTACTTAGCTCTGAGAAGCACCAAGCTGTGGCCAATTGTCATGTGACTCCAACCACCTTCTTGTACTTAGCTCTGTGATGCGCCAAACTATGTGCAAATTGCCATGTGACTTTGGAGTGCCGTCTTGTTGTACTTCTTGTACTCAGCTCTGAAATGCAAACTGTGCACAATTGCCATGTGACTCCAAGCCTTCTTGTACTTAGCTGTGAGATGCACCAAAACTGGCACCATTGCCATGCCACTCCAAGTACCTTCTTGCTGTTAGCTCTGAGATGCACCAAACTGTCCACAATTGGCATGTGGTTCTGAGCACTTTCTTCTACCAAACTGTACT